>JAGTXV010000429.1:3761811-4119636 GCA_020226045.1 Muntiacus reevesi | reverse complement strand
TCAAAGCTATGGTTTTTCCAGTGATCATGTATGGATGTGAGAGTTGGGCTGTGAGGAAAGTTGAGCACCGAAAAATTGATTCTTTTGAATTATAGTGTTGGAGAAGACTGTTGAGAGTCCCTTGGACTACAAGGAGATTCAGGCAGTCCATCCTTCAAGAGGTCAGTACTGGCTGTTCATTGGAAGGACTGATGCTGAAGTTGAAAATCCAATAATTTGACTACCTCATGGGAAGAGTTGACTGATTGGAAAAGACCCTCCCAATGCTGGGAGGAATTGGGGGCAGAAAGAAAAGGGGATGACAGAGGATGAGATGGCTGGATGGTATCACCAATTCTATGGGCTTGAGTTTGAGTAAACTCCGGGAGTGGTGATGGACAGGGAGGCCTGGCATGCCCTGATTCATGGGGTTACAAAGAGTCAGATACGACTGAATGACTGAACTGAACTGAATAAAACTGATAACTTTGAAAAAAAAAAAAAAAGACCCTATTTTTAAAGCAAATTTCATGTAATTTTTGTGATTTTTTTTAACCTTGTATTTTTGAGAGTCTAACCTCTACGCTAGATTGTTAATCTTTGCCTTTTGGTATTTGTTATCAGTTTTGTACCTTTAAGAATTCAATCTTCAGTACTCAAGTTTATTTAAATGTGTGATTACTGGTTTGATTCCTCTCTCCCCTTTTGACTCCTTTTTCTCCCCATGTCTCTATCTCCTCCCTCCCACTATTCTTCTCTACTTAATCTTGTGAATTCCTTTGGTGTTCCAGGCTGTGGAGAACACTTAGGGAAGTGATCACTGCTAGATTGGCTCTCTGGTTTTGATTCCCACTCCTCTCCTCCTGGTCACCTTTATCTCTTTCCTACATTTTCTCTTCTTTATGGAACTCTGTGAACTCTCTGAATGTTCCAAACTGTGGGGAACAAACAGGGAATTGATTATTGCTTAGAGTGCTCTCTCTCCTTTTGATTCCCCCTCTTCTTCTCCCTGTCATCTCTATCTCCCTCCTCCTCACTCTTCTCTATATAACTCAACTCCATGAGCCTCTCTAAGTGTTCCAGACTATGGAGAGCAAATAAGGAATTGATTATTGGCTAGACTACTCTTTCTCCCTTTGATTCCCCCCTCTTCTCCTCCTTGTCACCTCTATGTCCCTCCTCCCTCTTCTCTTCTGCATGTAACTCTGTGAATCTCTCTGGTTGTCCCTCACTGTGGAGAATCTTTTACCATTAACCTAGATGTTTTGTAATTTGTGCTGTGTGGACAGAGAAGTCTTGAGGCTACTATAAGAATAACACTGAAAGCCAGAGGTAGGAGACCGAAATCTGAAACTTGAGATCACCAGAAATCTCCTGACTCCACCAACCATTAATCGACAAAGGCTCATCCAAAAGCCTTGAAACATACACTGAAACCAAGCTCTACCCAAGAGCCAATAAGTTTCAGAGCAAGACATACCAAGTCAATTCTCCAACAAAGCAGAAACATAACACTGAGTACAAAAATACAGGCGGCTAAAAGTCACATCAAACCCATAGGCACCTCAAAACTCACTACTGGACACTTCATTGCACTCCAGAGAGAAGAGACCCAGCTCCATCCACGAGAACACCAATGCAAGCTTTGCTAACCAAGAAACCTTGAAAAGCTACTCGTCCAACCCCCACCACAGGGAGGAACCTCCACAATAAAGAGGAACCACAAACTACCAGAATACTGAAAGGCCATTCCAAAAACAGTAATCTAAACAAGTTGAAAAGGCAGTAAATATTCAGCAGGTAAAGGAACATGATAAGGACACCAAACCAAACAAAAGAGGAGGAGAGAGGGAGTCTAACTGCAAAAGAGTTCAGAATAATGACAATAAAAATGATCCAACAATTTGAAAGCAAAATGAATTTACAGATAAATACTCTGGAGACAAAGATTGAGAAGACGCAATAAAAGTTTAGTAAGGACCAAAAGAAATAAAAGAGTCAATCAATAATGAATAATGCAATCAGTTCAGTTCCGTTCCGTAGCTCAGTCATGTCCGACTCTTTGTGACCCCATGAATCTCAGCAAAACTCCCAGAGTTTACTCAGACTCATGCCTGTCGAGTCAGTGATGCCATCCAACCATCTCATTCTCTGTCGTCCCCTTCTCTTCCCACCCCTAATCCCTCCCAACATCAGGGTCTTTTCCAATGAGTCAACTCTTCACATGAGGTGGCCAAAGTATTGGAGTTTCAGCTTAAGCATCAGTCCTTCCAATGAACACGCAGAAATAGCTGAGATCAAAAGCACTCTGGAGGGAACCAACAGTAGAACAACTGAGGAAGAAGATAGGATAAGTTAGGTGGAAGATAGAATGGTGGAAATAAATCAAGCAGAGTGGTAAAAAGAAAAAAAATTAAAGAAATGAGGACAACCTCAGAGACATCTGGGACAATGTCAAATGCCCCAACATTCAAATCATAGAAGTCCCAGAGAGGAAGATAAAAAGAAAAACCATGAAAAAATACTTGAGGAGATAATAGTTGAAAACTTTCCTAAAATGGGGAAGGAAATAGCCACCAAAGTCCAAGAAACCCAAACAGTCCCAAACAGGATAAACCCAAGGTGAAACACCCCAAGACACATATTAATGAAATTAATGAAGATCAACACAAAGAACAAATGTTAAAAGCAGCAAGGGAAAAACAAAAATTAACCCACAAGGGGATCCCCATAAGGTTAACAGCTGATTTTTAAATAGAAACTCTTCAGGCCAGAAGGGAATGGCAGGACATAGTTAAAGTGATGAAAGACAAAAATCTACATCCCAGATTATTATACCCAAAAAGACCTCATCCAAATATGAAGGAGAAATCAAAAGTTTTACAGACAAGGAAAAGCTGAGAGAATTCAGCACCACCAAACCAGGTCTCCAGCAAATGCTAAAAGATGTTCTCAAGACAGGAAACACAGAAAGAGTTTACAAGCTCTAACCCAAAACAAAAAGTAAATGGCAATGGGATCATATTTATCAATAATTACCTTAAAATAAATGGGTTGACTGCCCAACCAAAAGACAAAGACTGGCTTAATGGATACAAAAACAAGATTCATATATGCTGTCTGCAAGAGACCCACCTCAAACCTAGGGACACATACAGACTGAAAGTGAAGGGCTGGAAAAAGATATTTCACACAAATGGAGACCAAAAAATGCAAGAGTAGCAATTCTCATATAGATAAATTAGACTTTGAGATAAAGGCTGTGAAAGAGACAAAGAAGGACACTATATAATGATCAAAGTGTCAATCCAAGCAGAAGATATAACCATTATAAATATATATACACCAACATACGAGCACCATAATACATAAGGTGAATGATAATGAATATGAAAGGGGAAATTGAAAGTAAAAGAATAATAGTGGGAAACTTTAATACCCCACTCACACTTGTAGATACATCAACTAACCAGAAAATTAACAAGGAAATACAAACTTCAAAGATACATTAGACCAAATAGATATCTAAAGACATTTCACCCTAAAACAATGAATTTCACCTTTTTCTCAAGTGCACACAAAACCTTTTCCACGACAGATCACATCCTAGACTATAAATCTTAGCATTGATAAACTCAAAAAAATTGAAATCATCTCAAGCATCTTTTCTGATCACAAGGTGGTAAGATTAGATATCAACCACAGGAAAAAAAAAGTATGAAAAATACAAATATATGGAGGCTAACAATACACTTCTGAACAGCCAAAAAATCACAGAAGAAATCAAAACAGAAATCAAAATATACATAGAAATGAATGAAAATGAAAACACAATAACCCAAAACCTGTGGGATTCAGGAAAAGCAGGGCTAATGGGAGGTTTATAGCAATTCAAGCCTACCTCAAGTAACAGGAGAGAAATCAAATAAATAACCTAGCTTTACACTGAAAGCAACTAGAAAAGGAAGAAATGAAGAACCCCAGGGTTAGTAGAAGGAAAGAAACCACAAAAATTAGGGCAAAAATAAATGCAAAAGAAACAAAAGGGACCATAGCAAAAATCAACAATGCTAAAAGTTGGTTCTTTGAGAAGGTAAATAAAATGGAAAACCCATTAGCCAGACTCATCACTCAACAAAGAGAGAAGAATCAAATCAACAAAATAGAAATGAAAATGGAGAAATCACAACAGACAACCCAGAAATACAAATGATTTTTTTATACAAAGGATCTTAAGAGACTAATATCAGCAACTATATGCCCGAAAAATGGACAACTTGGAGGAAATGGAAATATTCTCAGAAAAGTAAAAATTTCAAAAAATTGAATCAGAAAGAAATAGAAAATCTTAACAGACCCATCTCAAGCACAGAAATCAAAACTATAATCAGAAATCTTCCAACAAACAAAAGCCCAGGACCAGTCTTCACAGCTGAATTCTACCAAAAATTTAGAAAAGCGCTAACTAACACCTATCAACACCTAACACCTACTCAAAGTCTTCGAGAAAATTGCAGAGGAAGGTAAACTTCGAAACTCATTCTATGAGGTCATCATCACCCTAATACCAAAACCAAAAAGATGTCACCAAAAGAAAGAAAACTACAGGCCAATATCACTGATGAACATAGATTCAAAAATCCTTAACAAAAATTCTAGCAAACAGAATCCAATAACATATTAAAAAGATCATACATCATGACCAAGTGGACTTCCCAGGAATGCAAGGATTCTTCAAAATCCACAAATCAATCAATGTGATATATCAAACCAACAAACTAAAAGATTAAAAACCATATGATTATCTCAACAGATGTAGAAAAAGCCTTTGACAAAATTCAGCATCCATTTATGATAAAAACCCTCCAGGAAGCAGGCATAGAAGGATAATACCTCAACATCATAAAAGCCATATATGACACAACCACAACAAACATTATTCTCAATGGTGAAAAATTGAAAGCATTTCCCCTAACATCAGGAAGAAGACAAGGGTGCCCACTCTCACCACTACTGTTCAACATAGTTTTGGAAGTTTTGGCCACAGCAACCAGATCAGAAAAAGAAGCAAAGGGAATCCAGATAGTAAAAGAAAAAGTAAAACTCTCACTGTTTGCAGATGACATGATCTTCTACACAGAAAATCCTAAAGATTCCACCAAAAAATTACTAGAGTTAATCAATGAATACAGTAAAGTTGCAGGATATAAAATGAATGCACAGAAATCCCTTGCAGTCTTATACACCAACAGTGAGAAAACAGAAAGAGAAATTAAGGAAATAATTCCATTCATCATTTCAATGAAAAGAGTAAAACAGGAATAAATCTACCTAAAGAAACTAAAGACCTATATATAAAAAACTATAAAACACTAATGAAAGAAATCAAAGAAGACACAAATAATTGGAGAAATATACCATGTTCAAGGGTGGAAGAATCAATATAGTAAAAATGACTATACTACCCAAAGCAATCTATAGAATCAATGCAATCCCTATCAAGCTACGAATGGTATTTTTCAGAGAATTAGAACAAATAATTTAACAATTTGTATGGAATTACAAAAAACCTTGAATAACCAAAGCAATCATGAGAAAGAATAATATAACTGGAAGAATCAACCTGCCTGATATCAGGCTATATTATAAAACAACAGTCATCAAGACAGTATGGTACTGGCACAAAGACAGAAATATAGATCAATGGAACAAAATAGAAAGCCCAGAGATAAACCCTACAGACACCTAATTTTGCCAAAGGAGGCAAGAATACACAAGGGAGAAAAGACAATGTCTTTAACTAGTGGTGCTGGGAAAACTGGTCAAACTCTTGTTAAATAATGAAACTAGAACACTTTCTAACACCATACACAAAAATAAACTCAAAATGGATTAAAGATCTAAATGTAAGACCAGAAACCATAAATCTCCTAGAGGAAAAACACTCCCTGACATAAATCACAGCAGGATCCTCTATGATCCATCTCCTAGAGAAATGAAAATAAAAGCAAAAATAAACAAATGGGGCCTAATTAAAATTAAAAGCTTTTACACAATGAAGGAAACTATAAGCCGGGTGAAAAGACAGCCTTCAGAATGGGAGAAAATAATAGCATATGAAGCAACTGACAATTAATCTCAAAAACATACAAACAGCTCCTGCAGCTCAATTCCAGAAAAATAAGTGACAGAATTTAAAAAATTGGCCAAAGAACTAAATAGACATTTCTCCAAAGAAGGCATACAGATGGCTAACAAACACATGAAAAGATGCTCAACATTACTCATTATCAGAGAAATGCAAATCAAAACCACAGTGAGGTAGCATCTCACACCAGTCAGAATGGCTGCTATCCAAAAGTCTACAAGCAATAAATGCTGGAAAGGGTGTGGAGAAATGGGAACCCTCTTACACTGTTGGTGGGGAAGCAAACTCTACAGCCACTATGGAGAACCATGTGGAGATTCCTTTAAAACTGGAAATAGAACTGCCATATGACTCAGCAATCCCACTGCTGGACATATACACCGAGGAAACGAGATCTGATAGGGACACATGTATCCCAATGTTCATCATAGCACTACTTACAATAGTCAGACATGGAAGCAACCTAGATGTCTATTGACAGACAAATGGATAACAGCTGTGTTCCACTTGGAGGATCTACCTATAGGCAGACAAGGGGAGGTCAGTATAAGCTGCTCAGTGTATTTGCTGTTTTTCGAGTGTCTTCAGTATGAAATAGTCAATATACAAAAGTGGCATATTTATGCATGACATTTTCTATTATTGTAATTACTAAGCTTTGAACGTGAACTTAAATTCTTACCCTAAGGTTTGGGATGAAAGCGCTGGTTTTTCAGTCGTGTCCAACTCTTTGCAGTTCAGGGATGGTAGCTTACCAGGCACCTCTATTCAAGGGACTTTTCAGGTAATGATATTGGAAAGGGTTCCCATTTCCTGCTCCATGGGATTCTTCCTGATCCAGGGATCAAATCTGAGTCCTCTGCATTGGTAGGTGAATTCTTTACCACTGAGCCACTGCTGCTCCATCACTTCAGTCGTGTCTGACTCTGTGTGACCCCATAGAGGGCAGCCCACCAGGCTCCCCTATCCCTGGGATTCTCCAGGCAAGAACACTGGAGTGGGTTGCCATTTCCTTCCCCAATGCATGAAAGTGAAAAGTGAAAGTGAAGTCACTCAGTCCTGTCTCACTCTTAACAATCCCATGGACTGTAGTCTACCATGCTCCTCCATCCATGGGATTTTCCAGGCAAGAGTCCTGGAGTGGGGTGCCATTGCCTTCTCCAACTGAGCAACTAGGGAAGCCCAAAAGTATAAAGTAATAGAAAATTTACTTTACATTCATTTAGAAGTAATAGAAAAATATTTTTATGTCTTCAGTTAGTAGGGCCTTTGAGGGAAATAAATAGATCTTGCTCATTCATTTAAAGATGTTATCTGACCCACAACAGACACAAAGGTGGCCTTAGTAATTTCTTATAGTATAGTATGATTTCATCTTAGCCTTGTAAGAAAAATGAACACAGAGTAAATACCTATGTGACTTGGTTTATTTTTGTCTTTGGTTTATTTTGGGCATTTTCATTCAGCCCACAAAATTCCTTAAACTCAGGAAGAGAACATGCTGGGTTGGAGGGCCAGGCTCCATCTTGAGAGGCCCCCAGACCTTTGTACTCACTTCTGTCTTTTGTCAGGATGTGGCACTTTATGTTTCACAGTTTCCATCCCTTCCCTTATGATGCAGATAATCGTTTCTAGGCAATGGTCACATAATCTAAACTGCAAGTAAAGGGCTTCCTGTGCATTTCTCAAAGTGTTTAACAAACAAAATCAGCTGGTTTTAATGCAGATTGTTAAGTAATCCATTCAGTAATCATGTATGGATGTGAGAACTGCACCATTAAAGAAATTTCAGCACTGAAGAATTGATGCTTTTGAATTGTGGTGTTGGAGAAGACTCTTGAAAGTCCCTTGGTCAGCAAAAGGGATCAGTCAATTCTAAAGGAAATGAATCCTGAATATTCATTGGAATGACTGATACTGAAGCTCCAGTACTTTTGCTAGCTGATGCAAAGAGCCGTTCATTCTAAAAGACCCCGATGCTGTGAAAAATTGAGGGCAGAAGAGGGTAGCAGACCATGAGATGGTTGGATGACATCACCAACTCGATGGACATGAGTCTGAGCAAACAAGTGATGGTGAAGGACAGGGAAGCCTAGAGGGCATGGGGTCATAGTCAGACATGACAGAGCAACTAAACAACATTGTACTTGCCTTATCCTTGACTCTCATTGTCAAACTGGCTTCAAGAAATATATTTTCATGTGTCAATTTTTGGGTATAAAATTTACTTTCTTGAACATTTACATGGTAAATTTGAGATTTTGTATAAAATGTCATTTAAAAATTCAGCTGTTTTTGTTCATTTCTGCACTCTTTCTCAAAGAGCCTACAAATCCATAAAGGATTAAGAGTGTTAAGACTATTAGGAAAAAAATGTAACTTACTTCATTTTCCTGTACATTAAAATGACCAACCACAAGGGCTTTCCTTTTCCTATTGTTTAAGCATAATTACTGAAGATTATTAAACTTAACAAAAACTTGGAAATAAACCAATTAATGTTGAACTTGGCAGAATAATCACTGGAACCACATTAAGAATAACATTTAAACATCCAAACATTTTATATTATTCAAATTAATTAATACAAATTAATTATCTTAAAATCATATTGATTAAAATATAAACATATTCTTCTCTTTATAAAAAAATTTTAAGGTTGAATTTGAATAGAAAATTAGCCAGTGAAAGTGAGTAATCACAAATAACAAATATTTTTTTTGAGTCTGTTAAAAATGCAGTTTTTGCTCATTTTTGTCTGGTAAGATTGCTAGAATTCTATTTGAATCAAAGTCAGTAACTGGTTGAACAGTGAATCTGATACCAGAAATACTATTATATATATTTCCATCAAAGTCAAAACCTTGCAGACACCAGTGTCACACCAAATACATTTTAAAAACTTTTATTTGTGTTAAAAAATGTTTGTACACTAGAATTTAAAATCATTGTAACAAAAAGGAAATGGCACTCCAAACTGTACTTCAAAGACCAGAGGACATCTTGGACTAGCTGGGTTTTTACTCTAGAGTTCACTGTCTTCCCACCCAGCCTCCTCCTTCACCAAGAGTTTTGTTTTTTTTTTACCCCCTCCCAGTCAGACAGACAGATGAGAGAAGCAGGCCATGGCCTACACATTGTTAGAGAAGTTCTCTTTCTCTTATGTGAAAAAGGTTGGCAGTCATTTAATTGATCCAACCTCTGACATCTTACAAAGCTAAACATCTAAAAGTAAAATAAGAAGGCAGTGCTTGTGGAATGTATAGTGCATACTGGCAGCGCATGCTTCTTTAGGATTCGCCTGCTTGCTTCTCCTGTTCAATAGCTGTGGGGGATTAAGAAAAAAGGGAGAGAGAGAAAGATGGAGGGGCTTAAGATTCGAACTCAGTATAGGTTAACATGGGATTACAGTTTAGTCACTAAGTACTGTCCAATAAATTATTAAACCCCTGTATTTGTTGGCTGCAAGACAATTTTAAATTAATCTATGCAAGCCAGTTATCAAAGAACTGTTGGTGTCTCTTCCTGCACTCCCCGCCCCCACCCCAATTCTTCTCTCAGCCTCTCCCATCCTCTCCTACTCGCCTGGGTGACTCCCGCTCAGCCTTTTCTAAAGGAGGGGCTTGGGAGGGAGGAGCTTACTTTCTTTTGAAGGCAGTGGATTTTTCTCTTGGGTTTCTGTTTTCTTCAATTTCGATTTATCGAACTTTTCAATCTCAGTCATATCGGGTTTGTCAGACATAGTTATAGAGGGAGCTGCATGTACAAAGCCAAGAGGTTGAGGGTGAGTCACATACCCTTATCTTTCTGGGCTTCAGAAATAGCGTTCTGCCTTCCCATCTCTTGCCTGAACATGCACTTTAATCCCTTCCACTGTCACTCAGGGCTAAGTAAACATATTTCTCTATCTATAGGGGGGGGGGGGCGGGGAAAGATCCCCGGCTGCCTTTAGGATTAAAAACGCGAGGGGCCAAATTGGGAAGACCGCCCACATTAGGAGGACAAATCTCTCGGAAGCGTGAAATTAGCTGTTGTGGATTAATCGCAGCGTTCCAACAAGAAAGAAAAGTGAAGCTATTCCAAGGTTAAAGGGAAGAAAATCGAATAAGATTTCCGAAAATGAAGTCAAGGCTGAGCAATATGTTTCTTAAGATGCCAGCAGTGCGGCTTTCTTTTCTTCCCACAAAGGACGCAGCTGCTGCCGGTCGCCACCGACCCCTGCCCTAACCCTCTTCCTTCATCTCACCAACAATGCAGCCAACCATACACAAAGCTAGATCGATTCTGATCTGCATTTAGCAGCAATTCGGCAGCTCTGCACACGTCCCACTGCAAGTAGGACTTTTTAAAGATTTCATAATATAGCCCAGCAACCCTAAACCTAATAGATACAGCCCACGAAGCCACTGGAGGCGAGAGAAAAAATGTTAAGCGTGAAGCTCCGAGCTTGGGTGGGTGTGAGTTGAAACAAAAGATCTTTCTATTCCCGATTCTTCACCATCTACGAGGCAAGGCAGAAAGGAAAGAAAGGGGAAAGAAATGTTCCTTTGGAAGGTGCAGTAGCTTATCTATATATCTATGTCTATGTATCATCCATCTGTCTTCTGTTCCTTTTGAAGGTGCAATAGCGTATCTATATTTCTATATCTATCATCTATCTATCATTATCTATCTATCATCTATCTATCTATCTATCTATCTATCTATCTATCTATCTATCTATCTATCTATCTATCTATCTAAAACTAAAATCCCGATCCCGTCCCGGGACTACCCCTCCTGCTGGGTTTCACGGAAGCGGGCGGCGAGGGGTCAAGCAGCGCGGGAAAGGGTCCCAGGGCTCACCAGAGAGAGCTGCAAAGGAGAGGAATCCGGTCTGCAATGGCCGATGAGTGCTGTTGGAGGCGCAGAAGGCACCGCTAAATGCACACTCGTATGCAAATAAGGTGACATCACCGCTCTACTGCTTAACTCCTTCACTCTGCGTTTACTCGGAAGCAGGCCTGGTGTTCTGCGGTCTCCCACCCAGCGTTCACTCTTTAACCAAAAGGCAACAAAGGCGCAATATAAAGGGCGGACCTCCCCCAGCCCGTGCCACACTTTGTTCGATACGCATCTGCCTCGTCTTTGTGCAGTTTCTAGCTAAGTGGATTTTTGCAGCGGTCACGCAAACCTGCTGTTGGGGATCGGAGCGTGACAACTAAGTGCCTAGGTAGGACCCAGGGGGACAGATTTTCCTTTACTGTGAAGCTGCCTTGGTTCGCGACAGACATCTCCTAGCCGGGGTGCAGAGTCCCTAGCCCCGTGGTCTCGACCACTGCAAGACTGTGATTCCAGTGTCTCAGCTTCCAGACCAGTGGAAGCCCTTTGCCCCACCCTGGAGCTTCTGTCTTCTCCTTCGCATTCTCCTAGACTTGACTGGGAAGTAAAGCACCCTTAAGTGATAGTTTTAAAGAAGGGACGTGCTGTTTTTGTTTGTATGTTTGTTTGTTTCAATGCTGTAACTATGGTGGGTACCCAAACCAAATAACCAGAATATTGGCTAGTTGGTGGTAAATGTATCAGGAGTCAATAGAGTTATGTCGCCTCCCTCTTAGAAAAATAAGTCCAATTCAAATGATGCTACTTCCTGGGCCTGACAAGGAGGAAGTTCTTTTACTTTCCTGTTTCGTATTTTCCTAAATTATTAATAGCTAAGGACACTGGTTTTGAAAGACAAAGACTGTGATCCCATTACGTCTAAAATCTGAAGATTAAATTGAAAAGGTGAACTCTGTGTTTTGAAGTGAGTCTTTTGAGCAGGATTCCATTTTGAAGGGCCTATGTGAGTTACATACAGAACACGGGAGATCGATTTAGAGAGGAGCAGTATTTTTTTCAAAAATCTTGGTTCTATTTCATTTATACTCATTATAAAATAACCTTTATCTTTTTTTAAATTTATTTTTATTAGTTGGAGGCTAATTACAATATTGTAGTGGGTTTTGCCATACATTGGTACAGGAGCACTTTTCAAAATGGCACCTGACTGAATATGAGGGTTCCTCTTATTGCGGCCTACTTGACTTACAAATGACTTGCAAATATACTGCATACTGTGCAGGGTGGGGGTGAGGGCGCTGCACATGGTATGTCAAAGAAACAGCCAGATGGCTTTCAGGTAAATCAGTTTGCATAATACTCCTATGTCTGTGTGTCCTCCAAAAATGTTTCCTGAAACCCTTTGATAATGATGTTAATGGCAGAGGCTTTTTGCCTTACTTGGGATTAGAGTCTGTGGTTATATAAACCCTTAAAAGCCACTGCAGATGAACCTCTGACTCCTCCATTTTTTGAGTAAGTGAAATTGCTCAGTTGCGTCCGACTCTTAGCAATTCCTATCAGGCTCCTCCTTCCATGGATTTTTCCAGGCAAGAACACGGGAGTGGGCTGCCATTTCCTTCTCCAGGGGATCTTCCTGAGCCAGGGATTGAACCCAGGTCTCCCATGTTGTAGACAGATGCTTTACCATCTGAGCCAACAGGGAAGTCTCAACTGGAATTCCTTCTTAAGTGGAGTTGGAGGGGGAGAGGGTTGGCAGAGGTACGATTGTCTTTTCACCCGTTTCACGAGTGAGGCCACTTGACTTTTTGTGCAGGCGCAGCAGGATGTCACCTCTCCAGTTAATGTCCCCCTGACCTCATCCTAGCTGACAGACCTGCGGGTCCACTGCATTTGAGAAACAGAATGTGTTTGACAGCCACATTGTACTGACACCCTAGGTTCTCTATTCTTCTCCTCAAGGAGAGGCTATCAAAAATCACTTCCTTCTTTCCAATATTTCAAAAATGCCAAAGAATAGCCCTACTATCCATTGCTTCTTATGCCTATCAATTTAAAGGAAAACATAGAACCCGAGTTCTTAGTTGTTTTATTCAGATTTTTTCCTGAAGACTATAGCCCAGCAAATACCTGCTTAGGAGCTCTTGAGGTACGGCTCTTGTGGTTGGGGAGATTCAGGTTACATGTGCTTTTCTTCTAGGAATATATATATATATATAGTAAAAGATTACTGGTAAACACAGAATAGCTCCTTCCATGAAATGATTTTCGTGGTTTCCTGGATATGGGAAGGTGCAATAAGCCAGGTTTATTGAAATTCTGAATGATGTATGCATCTCAGCTATATCAGGGACCTGCTTATGGAAAGCACAGGGCATCCTGTTATGACCTAAATTTCCTCCCACACAGCACTGTCAATTATAGCATTGGGTTATAGTTTAATCTTTGTACAACAGCAAGGAGTAAGCAAAAAACAAAACAGAGCAAAAACAACAGCAATGATTTTTTCTTCGTTTATATACCCAAATTCTTTTCCTTGTAAAGGGTTATGCCATGCAAAGCAATATATCCAAAGGAAATGAAAGAGTAGAAATTTGTGCACACCTACAGTTCATCAGCCGTTCTAGATATGTGTAAAAAGGATAGAAAATAGAGAAAGACAACTTGGTAAAAAGAAGAGAGTCTAGCATGTTTGACTTGACTTGTGAATTAGATAGAGTGGAAGGGGTAGCCAGAGGCAGGTGGAAATAAACACAAACTCACAGAATATCCCTAAGCGATGTGTGGCACTGGCCAGTTTATTAGTTTTTCTGTGCTTGAGTTTTATTTATGAAACAGGATAATTTTTAGTTTCTACCTCCTTACTGTTATGAAGGCTGAAATGCTTGGAAATCAGATGATAGTAAAAAAAAATATTGTTTTGTGTGCAGTGCACAGTGAGGCCAAACAAACTAATATGTTACAGTTGGAGGCAGAGAAAGGTCTATTGCAGGGCCTTTCAAGGAGATGGATGGCTCATGCCTTCAAACCCCTGAACTCTCCAAAGAGTTTAAGCAAAAAAATGTTTAAAGGTAAAATTGAGGGGGAGGCATGGTTTATTATGCAAACTTCTTGGCACCAGCATCTTTTGTTCTTGCAGCTGTCCATGTAAGTGAGATTGAAATATTCCCGTAAATCCCCAATAAGAAAAATGTTATTCTCTGTTCAGGTTAGATCACAATCATGCTCTCCTCTGTATTTCAAATTGTAGGCAACATTCTTTAAATGGTGATGACTAAACCTTGAAGTAAAAGGAACAAATACAATATGGAAAATCATATTTGCTATTTCTTATTACACTGTTACTATAAAAAGTTGAGAAAATAATATATTTTAGTGTTAGATATTAACTAAACTTATATTAGGTTTTTACATTAGCTATTTCTCATAGATAGTAAAATGAGATATTTTCCTAGTTTTCCAGCAAATTGAAAATAGCACCGCCAAGTGGCTCATGCCTTGTAAGAGTCAGGTACAGGCTTTAAGACTGTTTTGAGGCCCATGACCTTTCTATGAGGAGAGGTTTACAAATGAGGAAATTGAGGCTTATAGATCCAGTGTTGTAAGAACCAAGCCAATAGCCATTCTGTATTACTGATGTTAAGGGTATAGAAATGTCTTCAGTTCCCTGCCCTGAAGATGTTTCAGGAAGAGTGGAAGACAGACTGTTTTATTTTCTATACTGCCTGATATGTAGTAGGTGCTCAGTGAATGCCGAAAGCATGGTATGCCACTGATTTACTTCAGTGAGGAAGTTCCTTGGGCCCAGTTTCGCCCACTCTGAATTTGTGATTTTAACCACTATATTTTCTTTTCCAGATAATTTAATCCTTTTGGAATTAATATTTCATATGTCAGGGATAATCCCTGCCTGGTAGAAACTATTGTTCATATGTTAGACAGAACAACTACAGGCTGCATTGTTCACTCTGGGTTTGGGGTTTTACAGTGACAACTTAGGAGACAGCCCACTCAGTCCAGGCCCTGCTTTCCTCATCAGAGGGCCCACAGACCCTATGCAAACCATGCTGAGAGACTTCACTGAAAGGTGGCCAGCTGCAAGCCTGTACCTGGTAGAACCAGGAGGCAGTGTCAGGGCACATTGTGGTTTATGTTGTTTCCAGTGTGGACTGTGCACAGATTTGGAGTTATTTCCAAACTGGAGAGACAGTGCTTGAAGCCTAAGTTCAGGAAAATGTATCCTATTGTTTTTGAACTATTTGTGCATCAGTCAGTTTAGCTCAGTCTCTCAGTCATATCTGATGCTTGGCAACCTCATGAATTGCAACACGCCAGGCCTCCCTGTCCATCACCAACTCCCAGAGTTCACCCAAACCCATGTTCATCGAGTTGGTGATGCCATCCAGCCATCTCATGCTCTGTCATCCCCTTCTCCTCCTTCCCCCAATTCCTCCCAGCATCAGTGTCTTTTCCAATGAGTCAACTCTTCACATGAGGTGGCCAAAGTATTGGAGTTTCAACTTCAGCATCAGTCCTTCCAATGAACACCTAGGACTGATCTCCTTTAGACTGGAGTGGTTGGATCTCCTTGCAGTCCAAGGGACTCTCAAGAGTCTTCTCCAACACCACAGTTCAAAGGCATCTATTCTTTGGCACTCAGCTTTCTTCACAGTCCTACTCTCAGATCCATACATGACCACTGGAAAAACCGTAGCCTTGGCTAGATGGATTTTTGTTGGTAAAATAATGTCTCTGCTTTTTAATATGCTATCTAGGTTGGTCATAGCTTTCCTTCCAATGAGTGTCTTTTAATTGCGTGACTGCAATCACCATCTGCAGTGATTTTGGAGCCGCCCCCAAAATAAAGTGAGCCACTGTTTCGATTGTTTCCCCATCTATTTTCCATGAAATGATGGGACCAGATGCCATGATCTTAGATTTCTGATTGTTGAGCTTTAAGCCAAGTTTTTCAGCCTCCTCTTTCACTTTCATCAAGAGGCTCTTGAACTCTTCTTCACTTTCTGCCATAAGGGTGGTGTCATCTGCATATCTGAGGTTACTGATATTTCTCTCAGAAATCTTGATTCCAGATTGTGCTTCTTCCAGCCCAGCACTTCTCATAATATACTTTGCATATAAGTTAAATAAGCAGGGTGACAATATACAGCCTTGAGGTACTCCTTTCCCTATTTGGAACCAGACCAAAGAAGATAAGGAGGAACAGGGATGAGACAAGTCCCCCCCCTTTTTGATTTCTCAGGCCCAGGTCCCTCTGTCTGTGCTTCAGGCCTCCTGCCCTCTGCTCCCTACCTCCTGCCTTGACCCACCTTCCCTTGTGGACCTACAAGCCCCCTCTGTTCATCTAAATCCCCTTAAAGACACAGCCTGAGCCCCACCACCACCTTGCCCTGATGACACGGGAGGTGATAATTTTGGGCTCACTGGACACTTGGTTAAGCCCTTTGTGTATAATTTGTTTAGTTCTTCAGTTGCTAAGTCATATCTATTTTGTGTGCAATATCTGATTTAATTCTCACCCTGTACAGTGGCTACTAATATGCCCTTTTAAATGCTGAGGAAGCTGAGGCTCATGGAATTTAACAGGCCAATAAATCAATAAAACAGCTTTTGGGGCAGGGAACAGCAACTTCTTTTGAAAAGGCAGCAGACTGAGATGGTAGTAGGCCAGTGTCCCAAAGATCCCCTCTTCATTGGTCCTTATATGTCAGATCACAATGTTCCTATAAACTTCTAACAAAACAAATGTTATTCTCTGTTCTGCAACTTTTAATTTCCATGTGAACAGAAAAGTGGTACACCTTTAAAGTCATAACCTTGAGAATGGGCTATTCTGTATACTTCATAATGAAAGCCAGAGGCAGAGTTTGAACTCTGACTAGTTGGCTCAGAACCCAGCTCAGGTAAGGACTACATACTTCTCTAATCTAATCCTTTTTCTATAGGCCAAACAGAGGGTAAAGTTACAGTCTATCTCATTAAAACCAGTGAAGTTTTCCATTTTAAAAGGTTTTATATGTAGTTATTAAAATAGTTGTTGTTCCTCAGTTGCTAAGTCCTATTGACTCTGACTCCGTGGACTGTACCACTCCAGGCTACTATGTGTCCCAAATTTTGCTCAAACTCATACTTTGCATCAATAATGCTATCCAACCATCTCATCCTCTTGTCACTCCCTTCTCCTTCTGCCTTCTATCTTTCACAGCACCAGGTCTTTTCCAGTGAGTTGGCTCTTCCCATCAGATGGTCAAAGTATTGGATTGTCAGCTTCAGCATCTGTCCTTCCAATGAATATTCAGGGTTCCTTTCCTTTAGGACTGAAAAGCCTGATCTCCTTTCTGCCCAAGGGACCCTCAAGAGTCCAACACCACAGTTTGAAATCATCAGTTCTGCAGCTCAGTCTTCTTTGTGGTCCAACTCTCACATCAATACATGATTATTGGAAAAACCATAGCTTTGATTATATAGACATTTGTCAGCAAATTGGTGCTCTAATTTTTTTTTAATTTATTTTTGTTAGTTGGAGGCTAAGTACTTTACAATATTGTAGTGGTTTTTGTCATTCATCGACATGAATTAGTCATGGATTTACATGTATTCCCAATCCCAATCCCCCCTCCCACCTCCCTGTCTACCCAATCCCTCTGGGTCTTCCCCATGGTGCTCTAATTTTTAATACACTATCTGCTGCTGCTGCTAAGTTGCTTCAGGTGTGTCCAACTCTGTGCCACCCCACAGATGGCCACCCTCCAGGCTCCCCTGTCTCTGGGATTCTCCAGGCACGAATACTGGAGTGGGTTGCCATTTCATTCTCTAATGCATGAAATGAAAAGTGAAAGTGAAACCACTCAGTCATGTCTGACTCCTAGCAATCACATGGACATCAGCCTACCAGTCTCTTCCGTCAATGGGATTTTCTGGGCAAAAGTACTGGAGTGGGTTGCCATTGCCTTCTCCAATACACTACCTAGGTTTGTGATATCTTTCCTTCCAAGGTACAGACATCTTTTAATTTCATGGCTACAATCACTGTCCGCAGCAATTTTGGAGCCTAAGAATAAAGAAAAGAAGAAGAAAAAAAAGCCTGTCACTGTTTCCATTTATTTCTTATCTATTTACCATGAAGTGATGGGATCCGATGCCATGATCTTTGTTTTTTAATTGTTGCGCTTTAAGCCAGTTTTTTCAATCTCACTTTCACCTTCATCAAGAAGCTCTTTAGTTCCTCTTCACTTTATGCAATTAGAGTGTTATCATCTGCATATCTGAGGTTGTTGATATTTCTCCTGGCAACATTAATTCCAGCTTGTGATACAACAGTCCAGCATTTTGCATGATTATTTTGCATATAAGTTAAATAACCAGGGTGAAAATATATAGCCTTTTCTTACTCCTTTCTTGTATTTGAGTGAACCAGTTATTTCATGTCCAGGTCTAACTGTTGCATCTTTATTTGCATACAGGTTTCTTAGAAGGTAAAGTGGTCTGGTATTTACATCTTTTTAAGAATTTCCCTCAATTCCAGAAAAATAAATGACACAATCAAAAAATGGGCCAAAGAACTAAACAGACATTTCTCCAAAGAAGACATACAAATGTCTAACAAACGTATTGAAAGATGCTCAACATTTTTCGTTATCAGAGAAATGCAAATCAAACCCACAATGTGGTACCATATCACACCAGTCAGAATGGCCACTATCAAAAAGTCTACAATTAGTATAGATAGGGTGTGGAGAAAGTTGAACCCTCTTACACTGTTGGTGGGAAAGAAACTATACAGCCACTATGAAGAACAGTGTGGAGATTCCTTTTAAAAATGGAAATAGAGCTTCCATACAACCCAGTAATCCCACTGCTGGACATACAAACTGAAGAAACCCCATAATTGTAAGAGACACATGTACACCAATGTTCATCACAGCATTGTTTATAATAGACAGGACATGGAAGCAACCTAGATCTCCATTGGCAGATGAATGGATAAGAAAGCTGTGGTACATATACAAATGGAATATTACTCAGCTATTAAAAAGAATTCATTTGAATCAGTTCTAATGAGGTGGATGAATCTGGAGCCTATTACAGAGTGAAGTCAGAAAGAAAAACAGCAATACAGTATATTAACACATATATGTGGAATTTAGAAAGATGGTAATGATGACCCTGAAAGCAAGACAACAAAAGAGACACAAATGTAAACAACAGTCTTTTGAACTCTGTGGGAGAGGTGATGGTGGGATGATTTGAGAGAATAGCTTCAGTTCAGTCACTCAGTCATGTCTGACTCTTTGCAACCCCATGAACCACAGCATGTCAAGTCTCCCTGTCTATCACCAACTCCCAGAGTCAACCCAATTCCATTTCCATTGAGTCGGTGATGCCATCCAACCATCTCATCCTCAGTCATCTCCTTCTCCTCCTGCCCTCAATCTTTCCCAGCATCAGAGTCTTTTCAAATGAGACAGCATCGTCCTTCAAGGTTTTAAATAGCTAAACTGGAATTCCATCACCTCCACTAGCTGTGTTCATCATGATGCTTTCTAAGGCCCACTTGAGCTCACATTCTAGGATGTCTGGCTCTAAGCGAGTGATCACACCATCATGATTAGCTGGGTCGTGAAGATCTTTTTTGTACAGTTCTTCTGTGTATTCTTGTCACCTCTTCTTAATATCTTCTGCTTCTGTTAGGTCCATACCATTTCTGTCCTTTATCAAGCCCATCTTTGAATGAAATATTCCCTTGGTATCTCTAATTTTCTTGAAGAGACCGCTAGTCTTTCTCATTCTGTTGTTTTCTTCTATTTCTTTGAATTGATTGCTGAGGAAGGCTTTCTTACCTCTCCTTGTTATTCTTTGGAACTCTGCATTCAGATGGGAATATCTTTCCTTTTCTCCTTTGCTTTTCACTTGTTTTCTTTTCACAACTATTTGTAAGGTCTCATCAGACAGCCATTTTGCTTATTTGCATTTCTTTTTCTTGGGGATGCTTTAATTCCTGTCTCCTGTATAATGAACAAACCTCTATCCATAGTTCATCAGGCACTCTGTCTATCAAATCTAGTCCCTTAAATCTAGAGAACAGCATTAAATATGTATATGTATATGTAAAATAGTTCACTAGTCCAGGTTCGATGCATGAGACAGGGTGCTCAAGGCTGGTGCACTGGGATGACCGTGAGGGATGGGATGGGGAGGGAGATGGTAGGGAGGTTCAGGATGGGGAACACATGTACACCCACGGATGATTCATGTCAATGTATGGCAAAACCACTACAATATTGTAAAGTAGTTAGCCTCCAAGTAAAATAAATCAGCAAACTTGAAACAAACAAACAAACAAAAAGAATTTCCCATAGTCTGTCCTGATCCACAGTCCAAGGCTTTTGCATAGTCAATGAAGCGTAAGTGGATTTTTTTAAAAATTCCCTTCCTGTTTCTATGATCCAATGTTTGTTGGCCATTTGACCATTACCTTTACTAAATCTAGCTTGAATATCTGGAAGTTCTCAGTTCATATACTGCTGAAGCCTTGCTTGATGGGCTTTGCATATTACCTTGTCAACGGGTGAAATGAGAGCAATTATACCCAGTGTACATTCTTTTGCACTGCACTTGTTTGGATTGGGATGAAACCTGACTTTTTCCAGTCCTGTGGCTAAGGCTGGATTTTCCTAGTTCTTGACATATTGAGTGCACAGATTTAACAGCATCATCTTTTAGGATCTGAAATATCTCAGCTGGATTTCCATCAACTCTACTACTTTTACTCCTAATAATGCTTCCTAAGGCCCACTTTACATCACACTCCAGGATAACTGACCTAGGTAATTGAACACACCATCATGGTTATCTGCATCATTAAAAATTTGGGGGATAGAACAAGATGGTGGAGGAGTAGGCAGATGTGGAGTACATCTCTCTCCGTGGATACATCAAAAATGTGCCTTTAGACATAAAAGTGCAAGCAGAATACCAGCTGAGAAGGGACAAGGGTACCTGATAACCAGAAAAGAATAGAGTCATGCAAAACTTGGTAGGATGATGGAACTATGGGGAACATCAGGAGTGTTGGTAGGACTGGACATGCCCTCAGTGGGTGGGGGAACTGAAACAGGGGTTCCAATCCCAACACTGGGGCAATTGTCTGAGTCAGAGGAGAAATATTTAGGCTGATAGTGAAGCAGCTGATCTGTGGAAACCCAAATGGAATGAAATCAAACATTACTAGCCAAAACCATACAGACCCTGGACAGGAACACAAGTCCCCTTGAAAGTGCAGCAGCTGGAAGCTGGAGTTTAGGCATTGTGGAGCAATCTCAGGGCAAGGTGTGCTGTTGACTGTGGAGAGATGGATCGAGGAAATGTGAGGGAGGAGACCAGGGTGGAAAATGCCTGTGGAGGGAAGCTGGTCACCCATGAAAGCAAGATTGCTACTGCTGAATCATGCATAGTGGGTAGAGACATCACCATAGGTTCTCTCACCCCACACCCAACATCAGCACTTAAACAATAGAGAGGCTGGTCCATCAAATGCCTGACACACTGAAATACAGAGTAGGACCCCAGCCTGGGGGGGCCCTGTATGTGCCTGATGCACTGAACAACAGAGAAGGACCCCAGACAAGGGAGCCCTCTGTGTGCCTGAATGGGTGGAGCTATGGAGAAAGAGTAGCCAAGAGGCCTTCTGATCACCAGGTATAAGAGGCTCAAAAAGACTCTGATAGGGCCATAACTCCTGTTGTGGAGGCAGTCCGTGTCCCTGCACACGGCACCACCAGGGTCCCTGCAAACCAAACATCTGTGCAAACTTCAACTGGGGCAGCTGCCATAGCAAAATGTCTTGCATCTATGCATACATGGTCACTTCAGTTGTGTCCAACTCTTTGTGATGCTGTAGATTGTGGCCTACCAGGCTTCTCTGTCAGGGGGGTTCTCCAGGCAAGAATACTGGAGTGTATTGGAGAATGCTGGTTGTCATACCCTTCTACAGCACTTTATTTCCTGCTGCCCTAGCTGCCAAATCCCTGAGTATCTAGTACTGCCCAAACCCTTGCAACCCAAACAGCTACACTACCTCCACATTTGGCCCTCACAGGGGCAAACTTAAGTCCTCCAGGGTAGGTGCAGGAGCAAACCCCAGTGGACGACCCCAATGCAGAGGTGGAAATAAAATCACAGTTGAAACCCAGGGGCAGTGAAGCTTGGAAGAAGACCAAAAGCCTTCTCACCAGTTGTGCAAGCTGTAGATTAACTCCATATGTTCAACTAGGCAGACTCTCTGTCTATGGAAGTTATAAAAGGATATTGAGAACTCCCACAAAAGAAAACGCACTAGTTCTGGTAACTGTGGACACTGGAGACAAGAACACACAGGAGTAGGAGCAGATTAGAATCTGAGCTGCCACGACAGCAGGTCTAGAGATCAGCAGAGTGTTGGAAGACATCCAAGGGAGGTGAGCTGGACTGTGAAGGCCAGCAAGAGAAAGGACTCTGGCAGAAGTGACACGAGGAAAACATTTATAATTCTTATGTCTTGACTTGTGCTGTAGATACTTTTGCATTTTTTTATTCCCTCCCCCATTGTAGTTGTTGGTTTTATTGACACTATGAAAGCTACAGTTTCCTTTGCTGTGCAAAAGCTTTTAAGCTTAACCAGATTCCAACAGTTTACTTTTGTTTTTATTTTCCTTACTCTAGCAGGTGGAACATAAAGGATCTTGCTTTGACTTATGCCATTTAGTGTTCTGCCTATGTTTTCCTCTAAAAGTTTTCAAGTTTCTTGTCTTACATTTAGGTCTTTAATCCATTTTGAGTTTATCTTTGTGTATGGTGTTAGGATGCATTCTAATTTCATTCTTTTTTGTGTAGTTATCCAGTTTTTCCAGCCCCATTTATTGAAGAGGCCTCATTTTATATTCTTTCCTTCTTTTTCAGAAATAAGGTACCCATAGGTGCATGGGTTTATTTCTGGGCTTTCAATCTTGTTCCATTGGTGTGTATTTGTTCTTGTGCTAGTACCATACTGTCTTTATGACTGTAGCTTTGTAGTATATTCTGAAGTCAGGAAGCTTGATTCCTCCAGCTCCATTCTTCTTTTTTTTTTTTTTTTTTTTTTCTTTTTTTTTTTTTTTAATTTTTTTATTTTTCAGTGGGTTTTGTTATACATTGATGTGAATCAGCCATAGAGTTACACGAATTCCCCATCCCGGTCTCCCATCCCACCTCCCTCTCCACCCGATTCCTCTGGATCTTCCCAGCCCAACAGGCCCGAGCACTTGACTCATGCCTCCCACCTGGGCTGGTGGTCTGTTTCACCACAGAAAATATACATGCTGTTCTTTCGAAACATCCCACCCTCCCCTTCTCCCACAGAGTTCAAAAGTCTGTTCTGTACTTCTGCGTCTCTTCTTCTGCCCTGCATATAGGGCCATTGTTACCATCTTTCTAAATTCCGTATATATGTGTTAGTATACTGTAATGTTCTTTATCTTTCTGGCTCACCTCACTCTGTATAATGGGCTCCAGTTTCATCCATCTCATTGGAACTAATTCAAATGAATTCTTTTTAATGGCTGAGTAATATTGTCCATTCTTCTTTCTCAAGACTGCTTTGACTATTCAGGAACTTTTGTGTTTTCATATGAATTGTGAAGTTTTTTGTTCTAGTTCTGTGAAAACATGTCATTGGTAATTTGATAGGGATTGCATTGAATCTGTAGATTGCATTTGGTAGTATAGTCATTTTCACAACACTAATTCTTCCTACCCAGGAACATGAAATATCTATCTGTTTATGTCATCTCTGATTTCTTTCAGTAGTGGTGTATAATTTTCTGTGTACATTTCTTTTGTCTCCTTAGGTAAGTTTATTTCTAGGTATTTAATTCTTTTGTTGCAGTGATTAATGGTGTTGATTTCTTAATTTCTCTGATTTTTCATTGTTAGTATATAGAAATTCAAGTGATTTCTGTGTATTGATTTTATATCCTGTAACCGTTCTTAATTGACTAATTAGCTCTAGTAATTTTTTGACACTGTCTGACACTGAAAGTGTCTGTACACTTTCTATGTACAGTATCAGGTCATCTGCAAGGAGTGAGAGCATTACTTATTTTTGGATATGGATGCTTTTATTTCTTTTTCTTCTCTGCTCTAGCTAGGACTTCCAGAACGATGTTGAATAAAAGTGGTGAAAGTGGTCACCCTTGTCTTGGTCCTGATTTTAGGAAGAATGCTTTCAGTTTTTCACCATTGAGAATAATGTTTGCTGTAGGCTTATCATATATGGTCTTTACTATGAGAGGTAGGTTCCTTGTATGTCCATTTTTTGAAGCATTTAAATCATAAGTGGGTGTTGAAAGTTATCAAAGTTTTTTTCTGATTCTATTGAGATTATCATATGGCTTTTATCTTTCAACTTGTTAATATGGTGTACCACATTGATTTGCATATATTGAAGAATCCTTGCATTCTTGGAACAAACCCAACTTTGAAAGGTTATGTTGACCCACGAAAAGACCCCGGGATTCTTGGCCTCCAGGGGAAAAGAATTTAATCCAGGGTCAGGGATTAGGCTTGATCGCTCAGAGCTTTTGTGTAATAAAGTTTTACTAAAATATAAAGGAGATAGCAAAAGCTTCTGACATAGGCATGAGAATGGTGCAGAAATTGTACCCTATTGCTAGACTTCAGCTGGATGTTATATAGTCACCAGCAGTCTGTTAATGAAAGAAAGGAATGTATTAAAACTCAGAATGGCACCAGGCCCCTCATCCATAGGATGTATTTTGGGATAATCCTGGCACCAGATGACTCATCCCAGACCATAAGACGATTGACTTGAATCTTGTAGAAGGGCAGATTACCATACAAATAGATTCATTTACATAGATTAGGAGAGCAATTTCTAAGTGTAGCATAATGGTTTGTCAAGTAGGTTTTGAGTCATTAGGCGGAACCGAGGTAAATGCATAGCACATTAATATAGCTTAAGACAAACATTTCCATAAGAAAAATGCATTGGTTAACTCAAGGTTTGAGAATAGTTAACTCCAGGTGAACAGGTGTCATTATGGCAACACAGTATTTTAAGAGAAACCTCCTTTTAAATTTGTATAGAGAAGGAGGAAAATATCGCTAGTTTGTTTCCTCCTGCCATTCAAGAGAGATTAAATATGTCTGACACTTGCAACCTATTCCCTCCATTTGGTGACCCCTGGCCTTCTTGCCTATTACCCTCTCAACTTTATTCTGGTGTATGAGCTTTTTGATGTGTTGCTGAATTCTGTTTGCTAAACTTTTGTTGAGTATTTTTGCATCTGTGTTCATCAGTGATATTGGCTTGTAGGCTTCTTTTTTGTGTATTGTCTTTGTCTGGTTTTGGTATCAGGGTTATGATGGCCTCATAAAATGGTGGGAGTTTTCCTTTGCAATTTTTGAAAGAGCTCTTCTCTAAATGTTTGATAGAATTCTCCTGTGAAGCCTTGTGGTTCTGGGCTTTTGTTTTGGAGAGATTTTTGATCACAGCTTCAACTTCAGTGCTTGTAATTGGGTTGTTCATAATTTTATTTCTTTCTGGTTCAGTCTTGGAAGATTGAATTTTTCTAAGAATCTGTCCATTTCTTCCAAGTTATCCATTTTATTGCCATATAGTTGTTTATAATAGTCTCTTATAATCCTTTGTATTTCAGCATTGTCTGCTGTAACCTCTCCTTTCTCACTTCTAATTTTGTTGAGTTGACTATTCTCTCTTTTTCCTTGATATTTCTCTACCTTTCCATTATTTTTGTTTTTTAACTTATCGTGTTTGAGATCTCCTTTCCCCAGGCTTCAAGGTTGAATTCTTTCTTCTTTTTGGTATTTGCCCTTCTAAGTTTGGTCCAACTGTATTGATAAGCTTCCTATAGGGTGAGATTTCTGGTGCGTTTTCTTTTTTCCTTTGTTTGTTTGCTTCTTTGTTTTCCCTCCTATGGGCAAGGCTGAGTGAAGTGGTAATTCTGTCTGTTGATAATTGGGTTTGTATATTTGTGTTGTTTGTTGTTTAGTTGAGGTGGCCTTCACAGGGTGCTACTGGTGGATGGGTGATGCTGGTCTTGTATTCAGTGGTTTCCTTTGTGTGAGTTCTCACTATTTGATATTCCCTAGGGTTAGTTCCCTGGTAGTCTTGGGTTTTGGAGTCAGTGACCCCACTCCAAAGGCTCAGAGCTTGATATCTGGTCAGGAATGAAGATTCCACCATAATGTCCAAGAGAATGAACAAATGTAATAGAATGTAAAATGCAGCCCTAATTATGGTGGTTGACTTTCATCATTTGGATGAGGAAATGAGGCTTCATCCAGTTCACCAAGGTTGCTGCCTGTATTATTCACATATGTGTGTAGATTAAGGCTATCTGCTTCAGAGTTTAGGTAGCATGATAAAGTTTTGCTCTGTTTTAGGTAGCATAAAAAATACTATAGTATTAACTATAGTGTTGAAAAACCTAGAGTGTGTTGAAAAGCAGAGAAATTACTCTGCTGACAAAGGTCCATATAGCCAAAACTATGATCTTCCCACTGGTCACCTATGGTTGTGACAGCTGGACCATAAAGAAGGCAGAATGTCTTGAAATTGATGCATTACAACTATAGTGCTGGAAAGGACTTCTGAAAGTTCCTTGCAAAGCAAGGAGATCAAAGCAGTCAATAGTAAGGCTGGCAATTCTAAATATTCACTGGAAGGACTGATGCTGAATGTGAAGCTTCAGCGTTTTGGTTATCTGATGTGAACAGATGGCTAACTGGAAAAGTCCCTGATGCTGGGAAAGATTGAGGGCAGAGGAGAAGAGGGTGACAGACGGTGAGATGGCTAAATGGCATCACAGATGCAGTGAACATGAACTTTGCCAAACTCAGTGAGATGGTGAGGGACAGGGAGGCCTAGGATGCTGCAGTCCATTGGGATCATAAAGAGTGGGATGTGACTGGGTGTCTCAATAACAGCAAAAACCAACTTCATAGTTTTAGTGAAATTGGATGCAAACAAATTACTGGGTCTCTCAAAAGTTGAAATTCTAGATGACATATTTTCAGACAACCAGAAAGTGTTCAAGACTTAAAAATTAAGAATCTAATTAAAAATTTTCTAATGTGTTATTAACTTTTGTGGAGCACAGTTTCTGGTGGGAGAAAAAGTTGACTTCCTTTATGTTTGTTTTAACCAAGTTTCTATACTTTGACTATGTTAATATTTCTTATTAGGCTTATAATTAATTTAAAATATATGAATAATCTAGTTGGTAGGTGTGAGGATTTAATTAACATAGGAGCAAAGGCTCACATCTAACAATGTTTCTCAGCCTTGGCTGAACACTAAAATCACCTGGGAATTTTTCAAAACTCCAGCTGCCCATATTACATCCAGAGCAGCTTTTCAGAAGCTCTGGGCTAGGGCCTTGGCATGATTCATACCCATGGAAACCCCCAGCTGATCCCCACATGCTGCCCAGGGAAGACTTGTAGCTGTTGAGTTTGTTTTTCTCACTCCCACTTTGTATTCTATTTCTGGGGCTTCTTGTTGTTCATTAAGTGTCTTAGAAAAGTTTAATATTCAGTTACAGTTGGAGATCCTGCCTGGGCAGGAGGTGAAGGCCTTAGCATTTGCTAAGAGGTGTTTCAGGGAATATAGCAGTTACACACCTAGAA
Organism: Muntiacus reevesi; assembly: GCA_020226045.1. Lineage (NCBI taxonomy): Eukaryota > Metazoa > Chordata > Mammalia > Artiodactyla > Cervidae > Muntiacus > Muntiacus reevesi. The sequence goes on along the minus strand of JAGTXV010000429.1, from coordinate 4,091,984 downwards.
AACAAGCTCCTTCTCCAAACCTTGTCTGACATCAGGAGCCAATGAAGAACTTGCACTTGAGTTCACTAGTTCACGTTGTCACCTACCAATTCGCACTTGCTGTCTCTCTCTACAGTGATCAAATTATGAACCATTGCAGTTTCTGAATTTCAACAATTCTTCAAAAGGAATTCAGTGTAGAGAGCATAACTGAAACACTGTGCTCTGGGAAAATCTAGTAGAAAAGATCTTCAGACAGATGTTTTTAGAAGACAATCTGAGCCCAATACTTGCACCTCGTTATATCTAAAAAATAATAATAATAATAATAAAACACTAAAATCCTTAACGGTGGTTGCTCCTCATGGGTAGCAGTAAACTTTTTGAAAAAGTATGTGCTTGGTTACATGAGCTCTTCCTTCACCAAAATTACATAAACATGGACCTTTCACCTGCCTTAGAGCAGTACTACCTCAGAATTATCTGAGGTGTTGTCTTCTGGTCTGCAGTTCTCATTTTGCCCCAAATAAAGTTTAATTCTCACATTGTGCCTGTCTTTTTCAGTATACAGTTATGACAACCGAAAAGAATGGACCTAGAACGGACTTCTTTCCCCTGAACTCTACAAGGGGCATTGTGCCCATCCACCTTGTTATCAGTAGGGGCCCCTTGTGCCCATCCACCTTCTTGGAAAGTCCATATGAATTTGGTGAGTCTCTTTTGGTGCTTGTATCTCTTATAGAATCCTGAGTTTTATTTAGTAGTGTATAACAGATATCTGCTCCCTCCCAGTTAAAAATACTAGGAGTGGCTAGCTGGTTGAAAGATACCAGGGTTTGCTCAGCTGTAGGAGACTGTGTGGACTGTGCTGAGCAGTTAGGTTAAAGGCTGATCTGATCATTTCAGCAGGCTTAATAGAATTTGCCAGGATATAAGTGAAGATTTTACATGAGAGTTTGGCACCAAAATAAAGCGATAAGACTTATCCCTGTTGGTGATGGCTTATCCTAGAACTTTTACTGCACATTTGCACTCATTTCACATACTGACAAACTAATGCTAAAAATTATCCAAGCTAGGCTTCAACAGTACACGAGACAAGAAATTCCAAATATTTAAGCTGGATTTAGAAAAGGCAGAGGAACCAGAGATCAAATTGCCAACATCTGTTAGATCATAAAAAATGCAAGAGAGTTCCAAATAAAAAAAAAAAATCTACTTCTGCTTTATTGACTATGCCAAAGTCCTTGACTGTGTGGACCACAATAAACTGTGGGAAATTCTGAAAGAGATGGGAATACCAGACCACCTGACCTGCCTCTGAAGAAATCTGTATACAGGTGAGAAAGCAACAGTTAGAACTGGACATGGGACAACAGACTGCTTTCAAATAAGAAACGGAGTAGATAAAGGCTGTATATTGCTACCCTGCTTATTTAACTTATATGCAGAGTACATCATGAGAAATGCTGAGCTGGATGAAGCACAAGCTGGAATCAAGATTGCCGGAAGAATTATCAATAACCTCAGATATGCAGATGACACCACCCTTATGGCAGAAAGTGAAGAAAACTAAAGATTCCTAATGAAAGTGAAAGAAGAGAGTGAAGAAAGTTGGCTTAAAGTTCAATGTTCAGAAAATGAAGATCATGGCATCTGGTCCCATCACTTCATGGCAAATAGATGGGGAAACAGTGGAAACCATGACAAACTTTATTCTTTTGGTCTCAAAAAATCACTGCAGATGGTGATTGCAGCCTTGAAATTAAATGATGCTTACTCCTTGGAAGGAAAGTTATGACAAATATAGACAGCATATTAAAAAGCAGAGACATTACTTTATCAACAAAGGTCCGTCTAGTCAAAGCTATTTTTTCCCCAGGAGTCATATATGGATGTGAGAGTTGGACTATAAAGAAAGCTGAGTCCTGGAGAATTGATGCTTTTGAACTGTGGTGTTGGAGAAGATTCTTGAGAGTCCCTTGGACTGCAAAGAGATCCAACCAGTCCATCCTAAAGGAAATCAGTGCTAAATATTCATCTGAAGGACTGATGCTGAAGTTGAATCCCCAATACTTTGACCACATGATGCGAAGAGCTGACTCCTTGAAATGACCCTGATGCTGGGAAAGATTGAAGGCAGGAGGAGAAGGGGATGGCAGAGGATGTGATGGTTTGATGTTATCACCAACACAATGCACATAAGTATGGATAAACTCCGGGAGTTGGTGGTGGTCAGGGAGACCAGGCATGCTGCAGTCCATGGGATCCCAGAGTCGGATATGACTGAGTGATTGAACTGAACTGAGATTTCAGAAGACAGCACCCTTATGGCAAAAACCAAAGATGAACTCAAGAACCTTTTGATGAAAGTGGAAGAGGGGAGTGAAAAGACGGGCTTAAAACTCAACATTCAAAAATGAAGATCATGGTATTCAGTCTCATCACTTCATATGAAAAAGACAGCATATTAAAAGCAGAGAGAATACTTTTCTGACTAAGGTCTGTAGAGTCAAAACTAGTTTTTTTTTTTCAAGTAGTCATGTATGGGTGTGAGAGGTGGACCTTAAAAAGGGCTGAGCACTGAAGAATTGATGCTTTTGAACTGTCATGTTGGAGAAGACTTTTGAAGAGTCCATTGAAGATCCAAGATCTCCTTGGAGAGCAAAGAGATCAAACCAGTCAATTTTAAAGAAGATCAGTCCTGAATACTCATTGGAAGGACTGTTGCTGAAACCTAAGCTCCAGTATTTTGACCACTTGATGCAGAGAGTCAACTCATTGGAAAAGGCTCTGATTTTAGGAAAGATTAAAGGCAGAAGAGGAAACAGACGACTGAGAAAGAGATGGTGGAATGGCATCACTGACTCAATGGACTTGAGTTTGAGAAAGATTTAGAAGACAGTGAAGGACAGGGAAGCTTGGCATGCTGCAGCCATAGCATGCAAAGATTTATGCGTGACTGAACTAATGAACAGCAACAAATCCTAGAGCTTTCCCCCCAAACCATAGACTACACAAAGCTTCAACAGTGCAAGCAAAGTGCTGATAAATCCATCCCAGGTTATTATGAAATGTTTAAAAAAGCCATTAAGCAGTATTCTTATTGATGCATAAGTCAATCTCTAAACACACACAAAAAATGATTCTTTGATTAATTTTGACTTTTTAGAAGGTTTAGATGAGTATTTGCCTACTCTAGTTAAAAGGAGTCTAGGGAAGAATGGAAAATTATGAGGGTGTAAGATAGGGAGATCACCTTCCTGTCCACAAATCCATTAGGAAGTCTTATGAACATGGAACAACCCCTACAGAACATCTATGAATATTGGCAGAAGACCCCAGCATCAGGAAAGGTGAGCCAACCTCCTCAGAATGAGGTAGGGTGAAAAATAAGGATAAAGAAGACACAAAGGATTTCAGAACATGGCCTACACCCTGGGTAGAGAGTCCTGAAGGAAGAAAAGTTTCTGGGCACTCAGGAACCACTTCAAGGGTGGGGACAGGGGGAGCTTCAGAACCTCAGAGGGCAGGGCAGCAACAGGTGCTCAGAAGGCAAAATAGACAGAATTCATAACAGAGATCACTGCTGAGCAGCACTTACCAGTGGAGAAGTAACTCACATGCTTTTGCCTGCAGTAGAGTGTGGGAGTGGGGTGCCAAAACTCAGGATCTAGTGTCAGAGCCCAAGGAGAAGATGGGCTTGTCTGCTGTGAGGATAATCTGAGGGGACTAATTTAACACAGTGTAGAGTGACCAGAGGAAAAAAATCGGGCATCCCAGAGTGATAAAAGCTGTTGTCCCTTCAAGACACTAACTCCACACTTGCATACAGTATCTGAGTGCCCGCTGGTGGCTATCAAAACCAGCAAAACTGGCCAGAATGCCAGCAGCAGAATTAGCTCCAACTGCCAAAGAGAGGGAAAAGGGCCTGTGGCAGCAGACAAAATGCTGCTGATACAGTACCATCCTCCAGGCTATACACAGGCATTGGTTACTGTCCGCACCTTGCTGGGAAATGCTGGAGACTATGCAGCTTGGCTCTTCCTAGGTACCCATGACCCAGGGCCAATTCCTCAGAGAGTGCATGACTTGTCTCAGACTGTAACAATATCTGGCAGGTCTCTATTGCCACAATTACTCCCCAGCACATCCCAATTGTGTCAGCCATACCCTTCCTCCTCCACAGACCAAGTGAGAAAATGAGCCCTAATAAGCCCCCAACTTCACCCACTTGTGTCTGGGTGGGGAATAGCCTGTGGATTTTATGAGCAACTATGAAATTGAGGAGCAAGTACAAGCTAGAATAAGGCCAGATTTGAGGCTGAACTGACCCCACATGGCCTACAACAGTTCTGGAAAATTACTGGAAATACCAGAGTACTTCAGTGTAAGTCTATCTGGAGTTCTGGCCTGTTGAGTGTTGCTTTCATCGAGAGTCTTGTGGTTTTGTCTTCTGTACTGTGTGACTTGTGAGGTACTTTTGCTACAGTAAGGGGTCAGGCCTGAGTCCCTGAGATGGGATACTCAAATCTAGAACTTTGAAAAACCAAAGAATTCCCAAAACCTAGAGAATATTAATCAGTGGGGCACTCCCAAAGGTCTCCATCTCAGTAACTAAAGCAAGCCCAACCAAAGACCAGCAAGTCCCAATGCCTGGAAGCCTTCTGACAGTCCTTCAACAAAAAGGAGCATAGCCCTGCACGTTAGTAGGCAAGCTGCCCAAGCCATAATAAACCCACAGACACCCCAAAACACTTCTGGACATGGCACTGCTCTTCAGAGAGCTGAGATAAAACTCCATTCACCAGAACACAGGCACAAGTCCCTCCAACCAGGAAACCTTCAAAAGGTACTGGTCCAACCCCATCCAGAGCAGTTAGACTCAAAAATTAAGAGGAACTACATCCTTCCAGCCTGCAGAAAGGAGACCCCAAGCATAGTAAGTTAAATAAAATTAAAAGACAGAGACACAGGGAACAAAGGAAGGAATATGGTAAAAATCCACAATACCAAGAAAATAAAGAGGAAATATGCAGACTACCTGAAAAAGAATTCAGAGCAACGGTTGTGAAATGTTGCAGCTCTGAGCTGTGAGCTACACCAGGAACCATGACCTCTGGAGGAGAAGATATTGACCCAGGGTCAAAGAAAAGGCTTGATCACTCAAAGCTTTTGTATAATAAAGTTTTATTGAAGTATAGCGAATGAGGAAACTTCTGAGGTAGTCATCAGAAGGGACCAGAAAGAGTGCCCCCCCCCTTGCTAATTTATAGCCAGGAGTTATATATCTGTTAAAGGACCACCTGAAAACTGAGAGAGTTGCATCAGCACCACCTCCCACACCCCGGCTCACACACACACACAACGTGCATTTTGAGATAGCATTGGCACAAAATCAGTCATCCCTGGCCATAAAATGGTTGACATAAATATTAAAGAAAGGCAGATTTCCAAACAAATACATAGTTTCATTAACATAGCTTAAGAGAACATTTCCATGAGTATGATATACTGGTTTGTTGAGCCATTGTCAGTTCAAGGTTTGAGTCTTAAGTGAAACAAACTTGAAGAAAGGCATATACCAAGGCAAATACCTAGCTCATTAATGTAGCTTAAAAAGCATTTGCATAAGAAAAACGCATTGGTTAGCTTAAGATTTGAGAAAAGTTATATTCAGGCAGAACCAGATCTTGTCATGACAACATAGAATTAAAAAGAAACCTCCTTTTAATTTTGTATAGAGAAGGAAAAAGAAATCTGCCACTTACAGTTTCTTTCCTCTGCTTAGGGACACCTAATCTTCCTACCTGTTACCCCATCGATAGTAAAGAGGATCTAGTTTTGAAAATAAAGTGGAGGCACAGGTAAGTAGACTAGAGCCACATTCAAGATGAAGCAAGAAGTATTTAACAAGAAAGCAGAAGAATTAAAGAAAAAAAATAATCAAAAATTAACAACACAATTACTGAGAGATTAGAAATATACTGGAGAGAATTAGCAGTAGGGTAATTGGGGCAGAAGAACTAACAAGTGATTAGCTGTAAGATAAAGTGGTAAAAATAACTGAAACATAGTGGAACAAAGAGAAAGAATAAAAAGAAGTGAGAGACCTCTTGGACAGCACTAAGAGTAACGAAATTTGAATCATAGGGGTCTCAGAAGAAGAATATGAAATGAAGGCCATGAGAAAATATTTGAGAAGATTAGAGTCAAAAACTTCCTTATAATGGGAAAGAAAATCAGTGGACATGAACTTGGGCGAACTCTGGAAGATGGTGAGGACCAGAGAAGACAGGGAAAGAGTCGGACATGACTTAGCAACTGAACAACAATGAAACAAATAGCCATCCAAGTCTAGGAAGTCCAGAGTGTCCCAGATGGGATAAACCCAAGGAAAAACACACCACAACACATATTAGTCAAATTAACAAAAATTAAACACACACACACAGAAACAAATATTAAGAGCAACAAATGATATATAAGGGGATGCCCATAAAGCTAACAGCTGAACTTTTAACAGAAACTCTGCAGATCATAAGGGAATGACAAGATATACTTAACGTGATGAAGGGGAAAATCTGCAACCAAGATTGATTATTCTCATTCAGATTAGAAGAAATCAAAAGCTTTACAGACAAGTAAAAGATAAGAGAATACAGTACTAGCAACCCAGCTCTACAACAAATGCTAGAGGAAATTCTCTAGACAGGACACACAAAAAGAAAAGACATACAAAACAACTGAAAACAATAAGGTAAATGGTAACAGGATCATATATATCAATAATTATCTTAAATGTAAATGGAAAAAAATTATCCAACTGAAAATCACAGATTGGTTGAAGGGATATAAAACAAGACCCTACATATATTCCCTACAACAGATGCCTTAGGGACATAGAGACTGAAAGTGAGGTGTTGGAAAAAGATATTCCATATAAACTGAAACCATGGAAAGAGAAAAAAGCGGGCATAGCAATACTCATATTGGATAAAAGACTTTATAAAATAAAGATTTACAACAGAAAAAGAAGAGTACTACATAATGTTTAAGGGATCAAATCAAGAATAAGATATAACAATTATAAATATATATGCACCCAATATAGGAAGGCTGCAATACATAAGGCAAATGCTAAGAACTATTAAAGGGAAAATCATAGCACAATAATAGTGGGAGACTTTAATACATCATTCACACCAATGGACAGATTCCATAGAGAAAATCAAAAAGGAAACACAAGCTTTATATGATACGGTGGATGAATTAAATATAATTGATACCTACAGGGCATTCCAAGTAAGACGGTAGGTGTTGCAAGAGGGAATCAGAGGGCAGACACACTGAAACCATAATTCCAGAAAACTGGCCAATCTGATCACATGGACCACAGCCTTGTCGAACTCAATGAAACTAAGCCATGCCATGTGGGTGTGGGGCCACCCAAAATGGATGGGTCATGGTGGAGAGGTCCGACAGAATGAGGTCCAGTGGAGAAGGGAAAGGCAAACCACTTCCATATTCTTGCCTTGAGAATCCCATGAACAGTATGAAAAGGCAAAAAGATAGGATACTGAAAGATGAACTCCCCAGGTTGGTAGGTGCCCAGTACACTACTGGAGATCAGTGGAAAAATAACTCCAGAAAGAATGAAGGGATGGAGCCAAAGCAAAAACAATACCCAGCTGTGTATGTGACTGGTGATAGAAGCAAGGTCCAATGCTGTAAAGAGCAATATTTCATAGGAACCTGGAATGTTAGGTCCCTGAATCAAAGGAAATTGGAAGTGGTTAAACAGGAGATGGTAAGAGTAAATGTTGACATTCTAGGAATCAGTGAACTAAGATGGACTGGAATGGGTGAATTTAACTCAGATGGCCGTTGTATCTACCACTGTGGGCAGGAATCCCTTAGAAAAAATGGAGTAGCCATTATGATCAACAAAAGAGTCTGAAATGCAGTACTTGGATGCAATCTCAGAAAGGACAGAATGATCTCTGCTTGTTTCCAAGGCAAACCATTCAATATCATGGCAATCCAAGCCTATGGCCCAACCAGGAATGCTGAAGAAGCTGAAGTTGAACGGTTCTGTGAAGACCTACAAGACTTTGTAGAACTAACACCCCCAAAAGATGTCCTTTTCAGTATAGGGGACTGGAATGCAAAAGTAGATAGTCTGGAAACACCTGGAGTAGCAGGCAAATTTGGCCTTGGAGTACAGAATGAAGCAGGGCAGAGGCTAATAGAGTTTTGCCAAGAGAACACACTGGTCATAGCCAACACCCTCTTCCAACAACACAAGAGACAACTCTACATATGGACATCACTAGATGGTCGACACTGAAATCGGATGGATTATATTCTTTGCAGCCAAAGATGGAGAAGCTCTCTACAGTCAGCAAAAACAAGACCAGGATCTGACTGCGGCTCAGATCATGAACTCCTTATTGTCAAATTAAGACTTAAATTGAAGAAAGTAGGGAAAACCACTAGACTATTCAAGTATGACCTCAACCAAATCCCTAATGATTATACAGTGGAAGTGAGAAATAGATTTAAGGGACTAGATCTGATAGACAGAGTGCCTGATGAACGATGGATGGAGGTTTGTGACATTGTACAGGAGACAGGGATTAAGATCTTCCCTGTGGAAAAGAAATGCAAAAAAGCAAAATGGCTCTCTGAGGAGCCCTAACAAATAGCTGTGAAAAGAAGACAAGCGAAAAACAAAGGAGAAAAGGAAAGATATTCCCATCTGAATGCAGAGTTCCAAAGAATAACAAGGAGAGGTAAGAAAGCCTTCCTTAATGATCAATGCAAAGAGATAGAAGATAACAATAGAATGGAAAAGACTAGAGATCTCTTCAAGAATATTAGAGATACCAAGGGAATATTTCATTCAAAGATGGGCTTGATAAAGGACAGAAATGGTATGGACCTAACAGAAGCAGAAGCTATTAAGAAGAGGTGACAAGAATACATAGAAGAACTGCACAAAAAAGATCTTCACGACCCAACTAATCACGATGATGTGATCACTCACTTAGAGCCAGACATCCTGGAATGTGAAGTCAAGTGGGCCTTAGAAAGCATCACGATGAACACAGCTAGTGGAGGTGATGGAATTCCGGTTGAGCTGTTTCAAATCCTAAAAGATGATGGTGTGAAAGTGCTGCACTCAACATGCCTGCAAATTTGGAAAACTCAGCAGTGGCCAGAGGACTGGGAAAAGGTCAGTTTTCATTTCAATCCCTAAGAAAGGCAATGCCAAAGGATGCTCAAACTACCGAATAATTGCACTAATCTCACATGCTAGTAAAATAATGCTTAAAATTCTCCAAACCAGGCTTCAGCAATAGGTGAACTGTGAACTTGCAGATGTTCTAGCTGGTTTTAGAAAAGGAGGAACCAGATATCAAATTGCCAACGTTCACTGGATCATCAAAAAAAGCAAGAGAGTTCCAGAAAAACATCTATTTCTGCTTTTTTGACTATGCCAAAGCCTTTGACTGTGTGGATCACAATAAATTGTGGAAAATTCTGAAAGAGCTGGGAATACCCAACCATCTGTCCTGCCTCTTGAGAAACCTGTATGCAGGTCAGGAAGCAACAGTTAGAACAGAACATGGAACACACTGGTTCCAAACAGGAAAAAGAGTACGTCAAGACTGTATATTTTCACCCTACTTATTTAACTTATATACAGAGTACATCATGAGCAATGCTGGTCTGGAAGAAGCACAAGTTGGAATCAAGATTGCTGGGAGAAATATCAGTAACCTCAGATAAGCAGACAACAGCACCTTTATGGTAGAAAGTGAAGAGGAACTGAAAAGCCTCTTGATAAAAGTGAAAGAGGAGAGTGAAAAGTTGACTTAAAGCTCAGCATTCAGAAAAGTATGACCATGGCATCTGGTCCCGTCACTTCATGGCAAATAGATGGGGAAACAGTGGAAACAGTCAGACCTTGTTTTTTTGAACTCCAAAATCACTGCAGTTGGTGATTGCAGCCATGAAATTAAAAGACGTTTACTCCTTGGAAGCAAAGTTATGACCAACCTAGATATCATGCTTAAAAGCAAAACAGAAAAAGAGACACAGATGTACAGAACAGACTTTTGGACTCTGTGGGAGAAGGCGAGGGTGGGGTGTTTCGAGAGAACAGCATCAAAACACGTATATTATCAAGGTGAAACAGATCACCAGCCCAGGTTGGATGCAGGAGACAAGTGCTCAAGGCTGGTGCACTGGGAAGACCCAGAGGGATTGGGCAGAGAGGGAGGTGGAAGGGGGGATCGGGAGGGGGGATACATGCAAATCCATGGCGGATTCATGTCAATGTATGGCAAAAACACTACAATATTGTAAAGTAATTAGCCTCCAACTAATAAAAATAAATGGGAAAAAAAAAACAGAGACATTACTTTGCCAACAAATGTCCGTCTAGTCAAGGCTATGGTTTTTCCTGTAGTCATGTATGGATGTGAGAGTTGGATGATTAAGAAAACTGAGCACCAAAGAATAGATGCTTTTGAACTGTGGTGTTGGAGAAGACTCTTGAAAGTCCCCTGGACTGCAAGAACATCCAACCAGTCCATCTTAAAGGAGATAAGTCCTGGGTGTTCATTGGAAGGACTGATGTTGAAGCTGAAACTCCAATACTTTGGCCACCTGATACGAAGAGTTGACTCATTGGAAAAGATTCTAATGCTGGGAAGAATTGGAGGCAGGAGGAGAAGGGGACAACAGAGGATGAGATGGCTGGATTGCATCACCAACTCAATGGACATGGATTTGGGTAGACTCCAGAAGTTGATGATGGCCAGGGAGGCCTGGCGTGCTGCGATTCATGGGGTTGCAAGATTCGGACACGACTGAGCAACTGAACTGAACTGAGCAGGTAATTCCACTAAAAACTATTGATTTCACTTTTTCTCAAGTACACATGGAATAGTGTCCAGGATAAATCACATCTTGGATGACAAATCAAGCCCTGGTATACTTAACAGTATTGATGTAATTCCAAATGTCCTTTCTGAACACAGTGTTGTAAAGCTGGATATCAACTACAGGAAAAAATATAAAAGAAGAACAAATACAAGCGGGTAAGAGTATGCTTTGAATAGCTAATAGATCACTGAAGAAATAAAAAATGGAATCAAGATATGCCTAGAAACAAATTACAATCAAACTATGACTACTTAGAACCTATGGGATGCAGTAAAAGCAGTGCCAAAAGGGAAGTTTATAGCAGTACAAGTTATCTCAAGAAACTACAGACACATCAAAGAAAGAACTTAACCTTAAACCATGTGCTTAGTCGCTCAGTCATGAGCAACTTTGCCACCCCATGGACTGCAGTTCTTCAGGCTTTTCTGTCCATGGGATTCTCCAGGTGAAAATACTGGAGTGGGTTGCCATAACCTCCTCCAGAGAATCTTCTCTATACAGGAATCAAACCCAGTTGTTCATAAACAACAAATAAAGAATAAAACAGGGCCAAGTGTAGTAGAAGGAAAGAAATAATAAAGTCCAGAGCAAAAATCAATGAAAAGGAAATGTTGGAGACAATAGAAAGGATCTGTAAAAGTAAAGCTGGTTCTTTGAGGAAAGAAACAAAATTGACAAACGTTAGCCAGACCATCGGGTGGGAGGGGGGGGTATGGAGAAGATTTAAATCAATAAATTAAGGAATGAAAATGGAGAAGTAACAACTGACAACACAGAAATACAAAGGATCATAAGAGACTATTATAAGCAACCATGCCAATAAAATGAACAACTTGGGAGAAATGGACACATTCTTAGAAAAGTATAACCTTACTTGGTTATAAATTGAACTTGGAAGAAATAAAAAATATAAACATACCAATAACAAACATGAATATCAAACCTGTACCCGTGGCTGATTCATGTCAATGCATGGCAAAAACCACCACAATATTATAAAGTAATTAGCCTCCAAGCAAAACAAATAAATTAATTAAAAATAATGTTCCAACAAATGGAAGCACTGGGCCAGATTGCTTTACAAGTGTATTTTAAGAAAAGTTTAAATAAGAATTAACACCAATCTTGATCAAACTCTTTCAAAAAATTGCAGAGGAAAGAAAACTCCGAAACACCTATTAAGATGTTATCACCTGATGCAAACCTGACAAAGACACCACTAAAAAGAAATTTATAGGTCAATATCATTGATGAATATAGATGCAGAGGTCCTCAATAAAATTCTAAGATATAGGATCCAACAGGACATTAAAAGGATCAAGTGGACTTTACAACAGTGATGAAAGCATTCTTCAGTATACAGACATCAATCAATGTGACTCATCATGTTAACAAACTAAAAGATCAAAACCATATATTCATCTCAGCACATGCCGAGACAGTTTTGATAAAATTAAACACTTATTTATGATAAAACAGTAACAACAAAACACTCCAGAAAGTAGGTAGGAAGAACATATTGCAGCACAATAAGGGTCATATGTGACAAACATGGAACAAGCATTATTTTCAATGGTGAAAAACTGAAAACCTTGCCTTGAAGATCATGAAGAAGACAAGAATGGCAATTCTCCCCACTATTATTCAATATAGTTTTAGAAGTTCTAGCCATAGCAGTCACAGAAGAAAGAGGAAAAAATGTAATCCATATTGGAGAAGAAGTAAAACTCTCACTGTTTAAAGATGATATGATACTGTACATAAAATCCCCTAAGGATGCTGCCAGAAATCATTATAGAGCTAATCAATGAATATAGTAAAGTTACAGGATATAAAATTAACACACAGAAATCTCTTGTATTTCTATACACTGTGCCGTATTTAGTCATTCAGTCATGTCTGACTCTTTGTGTCCCCATGAACTCTAGCCTGGCAGTCTTCTCTGTCCATGGGGATTCTCCAGGGGAAATACTAGAGTGAGTTGCCATGCCCTCCTCCAGGAAATCTTCCCAACCCAGGAATCAAACCCAGGTCTCCTGCATTGCAGGCAGATTCTTTACTGTCTGAACCATGAGGGAAGCCGTATATATCCTACAAAAATGAAAAATCAGAGAAATGAGAAGCCTATACACTAACAATGAAAAATCAGAAAGAGAAATTAAGGAAGCAACCCCATTTGTGATTGGAACAAAAAGGATAAAATACTTAGAAATAAACGTACCTAAAGAGGAGAAAGACAAGTATGCAGAAAACTAAAATCATGGCAGTTGGTCCCATCACTTCATGGTAAATAAATGGGGAGGCAGTAGAAATAGTGGTAGTCTTTATTTTGGGGGGCTCCAAAATCACTGTGGATGGTGGCTGCAACCATGACATTAAAAGATGCTTACTCCTTGAAAGGAAAGTTATGACAAACATAGACAGTATATTAAAAAGCAGAGACATAGCTTTGATAACAAAGGCCCATCTAATCAAGGCTATGATTTTTTCCAGTAGTCATGTATGAATGTGAGAGTTGGACCATAAAGAAAGCTAAGAACCAAAGAATTGATACTTCTCAACTGTGGTGTTGGAGAGGACTCTTGAGAGTCCCTTGAACTGCAAGGAGATCCAACCAGCTCATCCTAAATGTGATCAGTCCTGGGTGTTCATTGGAAGGACTGAGGTTGAAGTTGAATCTCAAGTACTTTGGCCACCTGATGTGAGTTCAGTTCAGTTCAGTCACTCAATCATGTTTGACTCTTTGCAATCCCTTGAACCACAGCACGCCAGGCCTCCCTGTCCATCACCAACTCCCAGAATCTATGCAAACCCATGTCCATTGGGTTGGTGATGCCATCCAACCATCTCACCCTCTGTCATCCCCTTCTCCTCCTGCCCTCAATCTTTCCCAGTATCATGGTCTTTTCAAATGAGTCAGCTCTTTCCCCATCAGGTGGCCAAAGTATTGGAGTTCAAGATCTGTGATCTTGAAAAAGGGTCAAACCAGAGTAATCAATCTTCATGTCTTAAGAATATACTATAGAGCACAGTCATCAAGACAATGGCATTGGCAAAACAACAGAAATAGAGACCAGTGGAACAAAATAGAAAGCCCAAAGACAAACTCACACACCTATGGGCACCTATGGGAGAAAAGAGTCTCTTCAAAAAGTGATGCTGGGAAAACTGGATTTCTTTGTGTAAAAGAATGAAATTAGAACACTTCCTAATACCATACACAAATATAAACTCAAAATGATTAAAGACCTAAATTCTGGAACAACATAATGTATAAAAATCCTACAGGAAAACATAGGCAGAACACTCCTTGACAGAAATCACAGGAATGTCTTCTGTGACACACCTCCAGTGTTTGTTCAGCCATTCAGTCATATCTGACTCTTTGCAACCCCATGGACTGTAGCACATCAAGCTTCCCTATCCTTCAGTATCTTCTGAAGTTTCCATAAACTCATGTCTATTGAGTCACTAATCTGATCGAACCATCTTATCCTCTCTCCCTCCCTTCTCTTGCCCTTAATATTTTCCAGCATCAGAATCTTTTCCAGTGAGTCAGCTCTTCCCATCAGGTGGCCAAAATATTGGAGCTTCAGCTTTAGAATCAATCCTTCCAATGAACATTCAGGGTTGACTCCCTTTAGGATTGAGTGCTTTCATCTCCTCACAGTCAAAGGGTCTCTCAAGAGTCTTCTCCAGCACCGTAGTTCAAAAACATCAATTCTTTGGCACTCAGATTTCTTTACGGTCTAACTCACACATCTATAAGTGATTACTGGAAAAACCAAACCTTTACTAAACAGAAAAAGTGCTATCTTTGCTTTGTTGGCAAAGTGACATCTCTGCTTTTTAATTGCTGTCTAGGTTTGTCATAGCCTTTCTTTCAAGGAATAACTGTGCTTTAATTTTATGGTTGCAGCCACTGGCTGTAGTGATTTTGGAGCGCAAGAAAATCAAGTCTGTCACCATTTCCATTGTTTATCCATCTATTTGCCATGAAGTGATGGGACCAGATATCAAGGTCTTATTTTTCTGAATGCTAAATTTTAGGCCAACCTTTTCACTCTCCTCTTTCAGTTTCATCAAGAGGCACTTTAGTTCCTCTTCACTTTCTGCCTTAAAGGTGGTGTCATTTGCATATCTGAGGTCATTGATATTTCTCCTGGCAATCCTGATTTCTAGCCTGGAATTTCACATGATGTTCTCTGCATATAACTTGAATAAACAGAGCAATAACATGACACTTTGAAATACTCTTTCTCAATTTTGAATCAGTCTATTTCCCATGCCTGGTTCTTCATATTGCTTCTTGACCTGACCACAGATTTTTCAGGAGGCAGGTAAAGTTTTTTGGTATTCCCATCTCACTAAGAATTTTCCACAGTTTGCTGTGACACACAGCCAAAGATTTTAGAATAGTCAATTAAGTAGAAGTCAATATATTCCTAGAATTTCCTTGATTTTTCTATGATCCAACAGATGTGGACAATTTGATCTTTAGTTCCTCTGCCTTTTCTAAATCCAGCTTGTACATCTGAAAATTCTCAGTTCATATACTGCTGATGCCTAGCTTCAAGGGTTTTGAGTGTTCCTTTGCTAGCATGTGAAAATTGCTCAGTACAATTGTTCAATTGTTTGATTATTTTTTGGCATTACCCTTCTTTGGGATTGGAATGAAAGCTGAACTTTTCCAGTCATCTGGTCACTGCTGAGTTTTCCAAGTTTGCTGGCATGTTGAGTGCAGCACTTTAAAAGCATCATCTTTTAGGATTTGAAATAGTTTAGCTAGAATGTCATCATTTCAACTAGTTTGTTTGTAATGATGCTTCCTAAGGCCCACTTGACTTCACACTCTGAGATGTCTCTCTTTAGGTGAGTGATCACACTACCATGGCTACACAGGTCACTAATATCTTTTTGTATAGCTCCTCTGTATTCTTGCCACCTCTTCCTAATATCGTCTGCTTCAATTAAACCATATTGTTTCTGTCCCTTATTGTGTTCATCTTTGCTTGAATACCAATATTACATTGGTATCTCTAATTTTCTTGAAGAGATCTCTAGTCTTTTCCATTCTATTATTTTCTCCTACTTCTTTGCACTGTCCACTTAAGAAAACTCTTTTACCTGACTTTAGGGGAAATGCTTTCAATTTTTCACCATTGAGGGTAATGCTTGCTGTGAGTTTGTCATATATAGCTTTTACTATGTTGAGGTATGTTCCTTCTATGCCTGCTTTCTGGAGAGTTTTTATCATAAATGGATGTTGATTTTTGTCAAAACATTTTCTGCATTTTTGAGATAACCATATGGTTTTTAATCTTTCAATTTGGTAATGTGGTGTATTATATTGATTGATTTGTAGATATTAAAGAATCCTTGCATTCCCGGGATAAAGCCCAATTGACCATGATGTATGATTTTTTAAATATGTTGTTGGATTCTGTTTGCTAGAATTTTGTTAAGGTTCTTGCATATATGTTCCTCAGTGATATTAGCCTGTAGTTTTCTTTTAATGTGGCATCTTTGTCTGGTTTTGGAATTAGGGTGATGATGGCCTCATAGAATGAGTTTCGAAGTTTGCCTTTCACTGCAATTTTCTGGAAGAGTTTGAGTAAGAGAGGTGTTAGCTCTTCTCTACATTTTTGGTAAAATCCAGCTGTGAAGCCGTCTGGTCCTGGACTTTTGTTTGCTGGAAGATTTCTGATTACAGTTTCGATTTCCTTGCTTGTGATGGGTCTGTTAAGATCTTCTATTTCCTTCTGGTTCAGTTTTGGAAAGTTATACTTTTCTAAGAAATTGTCCATTTCCTACAAGTTGTCCATCTTATTGGCATAGAGCTGCTGGTAGTAGTCTCTCATAATCCTTTGTATTTCAGTGTTTTCTGTAGTGATCTCTCCACTTTCATTTCTAATTTTGCTTATTTTGTTCTTCTCTCTTTGTTTCTTAGTAAGTCTTGCTAGCAGTTTGTCAATTTTGTTTATTTTTTCAAAAAACCAGCTTTTAGTTTTGTTGATTTTTGCTATGGTGTTTTGTTTATTTTGCATTTATTTCTGCCCTAATTTTTAAGACTTCTTTCCTTCTACTAACCCTGGGGTTCTTCATTTCTTCCTTCTCTAGTTGCTTCAGGTGTAGAGTTATGTTAAGTATTTGACTTTTTTCTTGTTTCCTGACATAAGCCTGTAATGCTATGAACCTTCCCCTTAGCACTACTCTTCCAGTGTCACATAGGTATTGGGTTGTCATGTTTTCGTTTTCATTCATTTCTATACATATTTTGATTTTTTTTTGAATATAGTAAAGTTGCAGGATATAAAATTAACACACAGATCCCTTGCATTCCAATGCATTAACAATGAGAAAACAGAAAGAGAAATTAAGGAAACAATACCATTCCCCATTGAAACAAAAAGCATAAAATACTTAGGAGTATATTTACTTAAAGAAACAAAAATCCTATACATAGGAAACTATAAAACATTGATGAAAGAAATCAAAGAGGACTCAAACAGATGGAGAAATATACCATGTTCATGGATTGAAAGAATCAATATTGTGAAAATGACTATACTACCCAAAGCAATCTATAGATTCAATGCAATCCCCATCAAGCTACCAATGATATTTTTCACAGAACGGGAACAAATAATGCCAAAATTTGTATAGAAATACAAAAAACCTCAAATAGCCAAAGAAATCTTGAGAAAGAAGAATGAAACTGGAGGAATCAACCTGCCTGACTTCAGGCTCTACTACAAACCCACAGTCATCAAGACAGTATGGTACTGGCACAAAGACAGAAATATAGATCAATGGAACAGAAGAGAAATCCCAGAGATCAATCCACGAACCTATGGACACCTTATCTTCAACAAAGGAGGCAAGAATATACAATGGAAAAAAGGCAACCTCTTTAACAATTGGTGCTGGGAAAATTGGTCAGCCACTTGTTAAAGAATGAATCTAGAACACTTTCTAATGCCATACACAAAAATAAACACAAAATGGATTAAAGATCTAAATGTAAGACCAGAAACTATAAAAGTCCCAGAGGAGAACATAGGCAAAACACTCTCTGACATAAATCACAGCAGGATCCTCTATGAGCTGAGTATTGGAAATAAAAGCAAAAATAAACAAATGGGACTAATGAAACTTAAAAGCTTTTGCCCAATAAAGGAAACTATAAGCAAGGTGAAAAGACAGCCTTCAGAATGGGAGAAAATAAGAGCAAACGAAACAACAGACAAAGGATTAATCACAAAAATATACAAGCAACACCTGCAGCTCAATTCCAGAAAAACAAATGACCCAATCAAAAAGTGGACCAAAGAACTAAGCAGATATCTCTCCAAAGAAGACATACAGATGGTTAACACACACAAGAAAAGATGCTCAACATCACTCATTATCAGAAAAATGCAAATCAAAACCACAATGATGTACCATTACACGCCAGTCAGAATGGCTGCTATCCAAAAGTCTACAAACAATAAACGCTGGAGAGGATGTGGAGAAAAAGGAACCGTCTTACACTGTTGGTGGGAATGTAAACTAGTACAGCCACTATGGAGAACAGTGTGGAGATTTCTTAAATACCTGGAAATAGAACTGCCATATGACGCAGCAATCCCACTCCTGGGCATACACACTGAGGAAACCAGATCTGAAAGAGACACGTGCACCCTAATGTTCATCACAGCACTGTTTATAATTGCCAGGACATGGAAGCAACCTAGACGCCAATCAGCAGACAAATGGATAAGGAAGCTCTGGTACCTATACACCATGGAATATTACTCAGTCATTAAAAAGAATTCATTTGAATCAGTTCTAATGAGATGGATGAAACTGGAGCCCATTATACAGAGTAAAGTAAGCCAGAATGTTAAAGACCAATGCAGTATACTAACGCATATATATGGAATTTAGAAAGATGGTAACGATAACCCTGTATGCAAAGCAGAAAAAGAGACACAGAGGTACAGAACCGACCTTTGGACTTTGTGGGAGAAGGTAAGCGTGAGATGTTTTGAGAGAACAGGATTGAAACATGTATACTATCAACATGTATATTATAACAGATCACCAGCCCAGGGTGGATGCACGAGACAAGTGCTTGGGACTGGTACACTGGGAAGACCCAGAGGGATTGGGTGGAGAGGGAGTTGGAAGTGGGGATCGGATGGGGAATACATGTAAATCCATGGCTGATTCATGTCAATGCATGGCAAAAACCACTGCAATATTGTAAAGTAATTAGCCTCCAACTGATAAAAATAAATGGAAAAAAAAAAAAGGTTCTTTTAAAATCACTCATTGCTATAATTTGGAACTCTGCACTCAGATGAGTATTTCTTTCCTTTACTCCATTGCCTTTCACTTCTCTTCTTTTCTTAGCTATTTGTAGAGGCTCCTCAGTCAACCATTTTGCCTTTTTGCATTTCGTTTTTGGGGGGTTGGTTTTGTACACTGCCTCCTGTACAATTCTATAATCCTCCACCCATAGTTCTTCAGGCACTCTATCAGGTCTAATTCCTTCAATCTATTTGTCCCTTCCACTGTATAATTCCAAGGGATTTGATTCAGGTCATGCCTGATTTAGATCTTCATAGAACCAGTCTATTTCAGCTTCTTCAGCATTAATTTTTGGGTCATTGACTTGGAATAATATGATCTTAAATTATTTGCTTTATCATTTAACACTGCTCATTGTTTATTGTGGTTTTTTTTTGTTTGTTTGTTTTTGTTTATTCTGCCCCCAAATACTGCATTTCAGGCTCTTTTGTTACGCCATTCCTTCTAAGGGATTCTTGCCCAGAGTATTAGATATAATGTATTAGGTCATCTGAATTAAATTCACTCATTCCCAACCATTTTTGTCCATTGATTGCTAAAATGTCAATGTTCACTCTGCCACCTCCTGTTTGACCACGCTCAATTTACCTTGATTCATGGACTTAATGTTCCAGGTTATCCAGGAGATCTTGTTCTTTATATACTCAGATTTTATTTTCACCACCTGACACATCCAAAAATGGATTTCCTTTCTTCTTTGACTCATTCTCTTCATTCGTTCTGAAACTGTTTATCCAGTTTCCTCCAATAGCATGTTTGAACACCTACCGAGCTGGGGATCTCATCTTTCAGTGTCATATCTTTTGCCTTTTCATACTATTCATTGGGTCCTCAGTACAAGAATATAGGAATGGTTTGCCATTCAGTCCTCCAATTGAGCAGATTTTTTCAGCCCCTGATTAGCAGGGACTTACACTTCAGCTGCTCCATGTAGCTTGATGACATGCCTGGTTCCCTAGAGTAATGGAAGTGAAAGCAAACATAAACAAATGTTACCTAAGTAAGCTTAAAAGCTTTTGCACAATCAAGGCATCTCTAAGCAAGGTGAAAAGACAATCCTCAGAATGGGAGAAAATAATAGCAAGTGAAACAACTGATAAAGAATTAATCCCTAAAATACACAAACAGTTCATTGCAGCTCAATACCAGGAAAGTGAATAATCCGATAAAAAATGAGCAAGAAACGAAACAGACATTTTTCTCCAAAGAAGACATACAGATGGCTAATAAAAACATAAGAAAATGCTCAACACCACTCATTATTAGAGAAATGCAAATCAAAAATACAGTGAAGTATCATCTTACAACAGTCAGAATGACTATGAGCATAAAATGTACAAACATAAAATGTTGGAAATGGTTTGGAGAAAAAGGAATCTTCTTGAACTATTGGTGAGAATGTAATTAATACAGCCACTGTGGATAAAGGTATAGAGATTCCTTTAAAAAAACAAACAAGGAATGAACAATTGAATGACCCAGTAATCCCACTTTTGGACATGTACCCTGAGGTAACCTTAATTCAAAACACGTGACCTACTGTTCTTGGCAGCTCTATTTACAATAGTAGGCCATGGAAGCAACCTACATGATCATCAACTGAAGAATGGATAAGGATACTGTAGTATATATTAAATATACACAATGGAATATTACTCAGCTATAAACAGGAACATATTTGAGTCAGTTCTATTAAGGTAGATGAATCTAGAGCTAATTATACAGAGTGAAGTAAGTCAGAAATAGAGAGATAAATGTTGTATATTAATGCATGTATATAGTATCTATAAAATGGTATTGATGATTCTACTTGAAGGGCAGAAAAGGAGACACAGAAATTTTGGACACAGTGGCAGAAGGAAAGGGTGGGATGATATGAGAGAATAGCATTCAAACAAAAGCATTACCTTATGTAAAATAGACAGACAGTGGGGATTTTCTGTATGATACAAGAGATTCCAATCTAGTGCTTTGTGACAACCTAAAGGAATGGGATGGGCAGAGAAGTGTGAGGGAGATTCAAGAGAGGGAATATATGTGTAACTATGGCCCACTGGTGCTGATGTATGGTGGAAAACATACAAGATTATAAATTATCCTTGAATTAAAAATAAATTGAAAAAGAAGAGAAGCCTAAAAATGACAATCTAGGTTATTCTGTGTTACATATAAATGTCCTTATTTCATTGGCTGACCAACATTTCAGGAGAGTAAAATCTTTCAAAAAGGCGGGTATCTATGAAAATTGTTGCTATTCAATCAGTAAATTGTGTCCAACTTTTTGTTACAGCACAAGCTGCAGGATGCCAGGCTCTCCTGTCCCTAACCATTTTCTGGAATTTGCTCAAACTTATGTCCATTGTCAGTAATGCCATCCAATTATTTCATCTTCTGTTGCCCACTTCTCCTCCTGCCTTCGGTCTTTCCCAGAGTCTTTTCTTTTCCCCCCACCACCCCATTTATTTTTGTTAGTTGGAGGCTAATTACTTTACAATATTGTAGTGGCTTTTGCCATACATTGACATGAACCAGCCATGGATTTACATGTATTCCCCATCCTGGTCCCCCCGTCCCTGCCTTCCTCCCCATCCCATCCTTCTGGGTCTTCCCAGTGCAGCAGCCCTGAGCACTTGTCTCATGCATCCAACCTGGGCTGGTGATCTGTTTCACCCTTGATATACTTGTTTCTATGTTATTCTCTCAGATCATCCCACCCTTGCCTTTTCGCACAGACTCCCAAAGTCTGTTTTGTACACCTGTATCTCTTTTTCTGCTTTGCATATAGGGTTATCGTTACCATCTTTCTAAATTCCATATGTATGCGTTAGTATACTGCATTGATCTTTAACATTCTGGCTTACTTCACTTTATATAAGGGACTCCAGTTTCATCCATCTCATTAGAACGGATTCAAATGAATTCTTTTTAATGTCTTAGTAATATTCCATGGTGTATAGGTACCAGAGCTTCCTTATCCATTTGTCTGCTGATTGGCATCTAGGTTTTTTCCATGTCCTGGCAATTATAAACAGTGCTGTGATGAACATTAGGGTGCACGTGTCTCTTTCAGATCTGGTTTCCTCAGTGTGTATGCCCAGGAGTGGGATTGCTGCGTCATATGGCAGTTCTATTTCCAGGTATTTAAGAAATCTCCACACTGTTCTCCATAGTGGCTGTACTAGTTTACATTCCCACCAACAGTGTAAGACGGTTCCTTTTCTCCACATCCTCTCCAGCGTTTATTGTTTGTAGACTTTTGGATAGCAGCCATCCTGACTGGTGTGAAATGGTACCTCATTGTGATCATGATTTGCATTTCTCTGATATTGAGTGATGTTGAGCATATTTTCGTGTGTTTTTTAGCCACCTGCATGTCTTCTTTGGAGAAATGTCTGTTTAGTTCTTTGGTCCACTTTTTGATTGGGTCATTTGTTTTTCTGGAATTGAGCTGCAGGTGTTGCTTGTATATTTTTGAGATTAATTCTTTGTCCATTTCTTCATTTGCTTTTATTTTCTCCCATCCTGGAGGCTGTCTTTTTACGTTGCTTATAGTTTCCTTTTTGTACAGAGCTTTTAATTTCAATTAGGTCCTATTTGTTTATTTTTGCTTTTATTTCCAGTATTCTGGGAGGTAGTCATTGAGGATCCTGCTGTGATTTATGTCAGAGAGTGTTTTGCCTATGTTCTCCTCTGGGAGTTTTATAGTTTCTGGTCTTACATTTAGATCTTTAATCCATATTGAGTTTATTTGTGTACGGTGTTAGGAAGTGTTCTAACTTCATTCTTTCACAAGTGGCTGACCAGTTTTTCCAGCACCACTTGTTAAAGAGGTTTTCTTGACGCCATTGTATATTCTTGCCTCCTTTGTCAAAGCCAAGGTATCCATAGGTACGTGGATTTATCTCTGGGCTTTCTATTTTGTTCCACTGATCTATGTTTCTGTCTTTGTGCCAGTACCACACTGTCTGGATGACTGTGGCTTTGTAATAGAGACTGAAGTCAGACAGGTTGTTGATTCCTCCAGTTTCATTCTTCTTTCTCAAGATTTCTTTAGCTATTCAAGGTTTTTTGTATTTCCATACAAATTGTGACATTATTTGTTCTAGTTTTCTGAAAAATACTGTTGCTAACTTGATAGGAATTGTATTGAATCTATAGATTGCTTTGGGTATGATACTCATTTTCACTATATTGATTCTTCCAATCCACGAACACAGTATATGTCTCCATCTGTTTATGTCCTCTTTGATATCTTCCACCAGTATTTTATAGTTTTCTATGTATAGGTCTTTTGTTTCTTTAGGTAGATATATTCCTAAGTATTTTATTCTTTTCATTGCAGTGGTGAATGGAATT
This sequence comes from Muntiacus reevesi, assembly GCA_020226045.1. Lineage (NCBI taxonomy): Eukaryota > Metazoa > Chordata > Mammalia > Artiodactyla > Cervidae > Muntiacus > Muntiacus reevesi. Next base: position 4,068,335 of record JAGTXV010000429.1, on the reverse strand, counting down.
GTTTCCTTAATTTGTCTTTCTGTTTTCTCACTGTTAGTGTATAGGAATGCAAGGGATTTCTGTGTGTTATTTACATCATGCAACTTCACTCTATTCATTGAGTATTTCTGGTAATTTTCAGGTGGAGTCTTTAGGGTTTTCTCTGTAAAGGATCATGTCATCTGCAAACAGTGAGAGTTTTTCTTCTTTTCCAATCTGGATTTCTTTTACTTCTTTTCTTCTCTGAATGCTGAGGCCAAAAGTTTCAAAACTATGTTGATGGTGAGAGTGGGCACCCTTGTCTTCTTCCTGACTTTGGGGGAAATGCTTTCCATTTTTCACCACTGACGATTTTTTCTGTGGGCTCGTCCTTATAGCTCTTATTATGTTCCTTCTATTACTGCTTTCTGGAGGGTTTTTTTTTTTTAATCATAAATGGCTATTGAATTTTGTCAAAGGCTTTCTCTATCTATTGAAATAATCACATGGTTTTTATTTTTCAATTTGTTAATATGGTATATTACATTGATTGATTTGCAGATATTGAATAATCCTTGCATCAATGGGATAAAGACAACTTGGTCATGATGTATGATCTTTTAAATATGTATATTATCTATGGTGAAACAGATCACCAGCCCAGGTGGGATGCATGAGACAAGTGCTCGGGCCTGGTGCACTGGGAAGACCCAGAGGAATCGGGTGGAGAGGGAGGTGGGAGGGGGGGATCGGGATGGGGAATACATGTAACTCTATGGCTGATTCATATCAATGTATGACAAAACCCACTGAAACGTTGTGAAGTAATTAGCCTCCAACTAATAAAAAAAAAATAAAAATAAAATAAAATAAATAAATAAATAAAACAATAGTAAATATGTTGTTGGATTCTGTTTGCTAGAATTTTGTTTAGGATTTTTGCATCTATGTTCATTAGAGATATTGGCCTGTAGTTTCTTTTTCTTTTTTTTTTTTTTTTTTTTTCTTTTGTAGCATCTTTGTCAGGTTTTGGTATTAGGATGATGGTGGCCACATAGAATGAGTTTGGAAGTTTACCTTCCTCTGCAATTTTCTGGAAGACTTTGAGTAGGATAGGTGTTAGCTCTTGTCTAAATTTTTGGTAGAATTCAGCTGTGAAGTCGCCTGGTCCTGGGCTTTTGTTTCCTGGAAGATTTCTGATTAGTTTCAATTTCCATTCTTGTGATGGGTCTGTTAAAATTTTCCATCTTCCTGGTTCAGTTTTGGAAAGTTGTACTTTTCTAACAATTTGTCCATTTCTTCCATGTTGTCCATTTTATTGGCACATAGTTGCTGAGAATAGTCTCTTATGATCTTTTGTATTTCAGTGTTGTCTGTTGTGATCTCTCAGTTTTCATTTCTAATTTTGTTTATTTGATTTTTCTCCCTTTCTTTTGTGATAGGTCTGGTTAATGCCTTGTCAATTTTATTTATGTTCCCAAAGAACCAGCTTTTGGCTTTGTTGATTTTGATATGGTCTCATTTGTTTGTTTTGCATTTATTTTGCCTTAATTTTTCAGATTTCTTTCCTTTTTACTAACCTTGGATTTCTTCCTTCTCTAGTTGTTTTAGGTGTAGAGTTAGTCTACTTATTTGACTTTTTTTTATTGTTTCTTGATGTAAGCACTGCTTTTCTAGTGTTCCATAGGTTTTGGGTTGTTGTGTTTTCATTTTCATTAATTTCTATGCATATTTTGATTTCTTTTTTTATTTCTTCTGTGATTTGTTTGTTATTTTGCAGCGTGTTGTTCAGCCTCCATATGTTGGAATTTTTAATAGTTTTTCTCCTGCAATTGATAACTAATCTTACTGTATTGTGGTCAGAGAAGATGCTTGGCATGATTTCAGTTTTGTTTTTGTTTTTTGTTTTTTTTTTTAGTTTACCAAGGCTAGATTTATGGACCAAGATGTGATCTATTCTGGAAAAGGTTCTGTGTGCACTTGAGAAAAAGGTGAAATTCATTGTTTTGAAGTAAAATGTCCTATAGATCTCAATTAGGTCTCACTGGTCTCTTGTATCATTTAAAGTTTGTGTTTTCCTGTTAATTTTATGTTTAGTTGATCTATACACAGGTGTGAGTGGGGTATTAAAGTGTCCCACTATTTTTGTGTTATTGCTAATTTCCCCTTTCAATCTTGTTAGCATTTGTCTTATATATTGTGGTGCTCCTTTGTTGGGTGTATATATATTTATGATTGTTATATCTTCTTCTTGGATTGATACTTTGATCATTATGTAGTGACCACTACTATTATGTAGTGAATAGTCTTTGCTTTAAAGTCTATTTTATCTGATAAGAATATTGCTACTCCTGCTTTATTTTGGTCTCTATTTGCATAGAATATCTTTTTACAACCCTTCACTTTCAATCTGTTTGTGTCCCTTGTTTCGAGGTGGGTCTCTTGTTGACAACATTTATTGGGGTCTTGTTTTTGTATCCATTCAGCCAGTCTTTGTCTTTTGGTTGTGGCATTCAACCCATTTACATTTAAGGTAATTATTGATAAGTATGATCCCGTTGCCATTTACTTTACTGTTCTGTGTTTGTGTTTATACACCCTTTCTGTGTTTCCTATCTAGAGAAGATCCTTTAGCATTTGTTGGAGAGTTGCTTTGGTGGTGTTGAATTCTCTCAACTTTTGCTTGCCTGTAAAGCTTTTGATTTCTCTATATTTGAATGAGATCCTTGCTGGGTAGAGTAATCTGGGTTGTAGGTTATTTTCTTTCATCACTTTAAGTATGTCCTGCCATTCCTTTCTGTCCTGAAGAGTTTCTGTTGAAAGGTCAGCTGCTATCCTTATGGGAATCCCCTTGTGTGTTATTTGTTGTTTCTCTATGGATGCTTTTAATATTTGTTCTTTGTGCTTGATATTTGTTAATTTGGGATGTTTTGCTTTGGATTTATCCTGTTTGGGACTCTCTGGCTTTCTTGGACTTCAGTGATTATTTCCTTCCCCACTTTAGGGAAGTTTTCAACTATTATCTCATCAAGCATTTTCTCGTGGTCTTTCTTTTGTCTTCTTCTTCTGGGACTCCTATGATTCAAATTTTGGGACGTTTAACATTGTCCCAGAGGTCTATGAAGTTATCCTCATTTGTTTTAAATCTTTTTTCATTTTTCCTTTCTCTTTCATTTATTTCTACTATTCTATCTTCTACCTCACTCATCCTATCTTCTGCCGCCGTTATTCTACTGTTTTTTCTTCCCAGAGTGTTTTTTTTTTTTTTAATCTATTTTATTGGATTATTCATAATGTATGACTCTTTTCTGTTTCTTCTAGGTCCTTGTAAAGCCTTTCTTGCATCTTCTCGATCCTTGTCTCCAGGCTATTTATCTGCAACTCCAATTTGCTTTCAAGATTTTAGATCATTTTCACTGTCATTATTCGGAATTCTTTATCAGGTAGATTCCCTATCTCCTCCTCTTTTGTTTGGTTTGGTGGGCATTTATCCTGTTCTTTTACCTGCTGGATATTTCTCTGCCTTTCCATCTTGTTTATATCACTGTGTTTGGGGTGACCTTTCTGTATTCTGGCAGTTTGTGGTTCCTCTTTATTGTGGAGGTTCCTTACTGTGGGTGAGCTTGGACAGGTGACTTGTCTAAGTTTCCTGGATAGGGAAGCTTGTGTCGGTGTTCTGGTGGATGGAGCTGGATTTCTTGTCTCTGGAATGCAATGGAGGGCCCAGTAATGAGTTTTGAGATGTCGATGGCTTTGATGTGACTTTGGGCAGCCTGTATATTGAAGTTCAGGGTCATGTTCCTGTGTTGCTGGAGAATTTGCATGGTTTGTCTTGCTCTGCAACTTCTTGGGTCCCTGGTTGGTGCTTGGTTTCAGTGTTGGTATAGAGGCATTTGATGAGCACCTATTGACTAATGTTCCCTGGAGTCAGGAGTTCTCTGGTGTTCTCAGGATTTGGACTTGAGCCTCCTGCTTGTGGTTTTCAGTCTTTTCCTTACAGTCACCTCAAGACTTCTCCGTCTATATTGTGCACCAATGATAAAGCATTTAGGTTAATGATGAAAAGTTTCTCCACAATGAGCAACACCTGGAGAGGTACACAGAGTTACATGGAGAAGAGAAGAGAGTGGAGGGAGATGGAGGTAACCAGGAGGGCAGAGGGGGTATCAAAGGGGGAGACAGCAAGCTAGCCAGTAAGCACTTCCCTATGTGCTTCCACAGTCTAGATTCCTTAGAGATGTTCACAGAGTTACACAGAGGAGAGAAGAGGGAGCACGGTGACAGAGGTGACCAGGAGGATAAAAGGGGGAATCAAAAGAAGAGAGACAGATCCACAGCACGGAACTCACAAAGAGATTCACAGAGTTGGGTAGAGAAGAACAGGGGGAGGGGGGAAGATAGAGGCGACCTGGTGGAGAAAAAGGACAGTCTAAAAGGGAAGAACGCAATTAAGCCAGTGATCTTGCTCCCAAGTAAAAATAGGTACTGAAGATTGGCTTCTTATTGGTACAAAGTTGATAACAAAACCAAAAAGCAAAGATTAAAAATCTAGAGTTTAGATTCTTAAAAATACAATATTGAAAAAAAGTCACAAATTTATATATATATATATATGAAGTTTGCTTTTAAAATTGTGTCTTTTTTGGCAAGTTTATAAAAATGCAAATTAAAGGAGTAATAGCAGACTTAAATTTTTTTTAATTTAAAAAATTTAAAAATGATAATAGTAAAAATATTTCTAGGACTTTCTCTGGAGTTGTTGTGGACAGCGTGGGATCAGTTCATTTTCAGATAATTCCTTGACCTGGCTTATACTTTTCTAGGTCTATTGGCCCCTTTCTGTGTAGTCAGAGCTAACTACAGGGTTTTAATCTATTGCACCTGTCACTTCCAAAGCGGTTCCCTGTTTATTTTAGCTTCTTTTGTTTGCTGGTCTCTTCAGTGTTTAATTTCCGCTCTGCCACAAGTGGGCGGTGATGGTCATTTTTTAAGGCTCACTTGTTCAGTCGTGCTGTGGGGAGCAAGGAACACTGGAAACAAATACCACTGGCTTGTGTGGGGCGTGGTCAACGTTTCAGCCACATTGGGTTTGCCCCAGGCCACCTCTTGTGTGCTCTCCCAGTCTACACTGCTCAGGCTCTAGGTTGCTCTGCCAGGAACTGTGATACAGGCTCTGAGTTGCATGCACTCCCCAGGTCTAAGCCGCTCAGCTTCAGGTTTTTGCGTTCTCCACAAAGGTGCAGACTTGGTTGAGCCTGCGCTTTGAGCCCGTTCCAGGTCCAAGCAGCTCAGGTGAACAGGTGCTTGGTGAGCATGATCGCCCCCAGTTGAATGTTGTGACATATTGCCTCCCCCCTCTCAGGTGCTTGTGTACACCAGGAGCACCTGTGAGTACACTGGGGCACCTTCTCAGGTGTGCCATGTGTCTCTTCTGCAGAGCTGATCTCTGGCTGTGACCCTCCTAGTGGATGCTGAGTGTCTAGAATCACAAGAAGTCTTGCGTAGCAATGAAGTCTGCTTGTAGTTTGGTATAGGAGCCTCTCTGGGGTCACGATTGCCCCCTTCAAGCTCTGGCTATTCTTGCCTGCCTGTCTGGCAGGGGATGGGCCAGTCCACAGCCGGCTGGCCCTGCTCAGTCCTTTGTTCTTTGAGAGGACCTGGCAGTGTCTTAGGTTAGGGTTTTTCGGGGGATAGCTATCCCAGAGTTTGAGTTGCTGTCTCAAGCTAGTTCCCTCAGATTGTCCTTGGGGCAATCAGACCTGGTCCTTACCCTAATCAATGCAGCTGGTGCCTTCCTGCCCAGCCCCCACTTTCTAGTGGGGAATGCTAGCGTCTGTGTTGCTGCTTCACTGGGAGTTGCTGTTAGGCATGTAATCTGTGGGGTTTATTTATTTATTTATTTTCCTCCCAGTTATTTTGCCCTCTGAGATTCCAAGGCTCACCACAGACCTGCTGGAGAGAATGTTTCCTGCTCTATGGAAACTTCTGGTTTTTAAAGACTCCCTTCCCATGATGGATCTCCATCCCTACCTCTTTTGTCTCTCTTTTTAGCTTTTATATTTTGTCCTACCACCTTTTGAAGAAAATGGACTGACTTTCTGGGTGCCTGATGTCCTCTGTCAGCATTCAGAAGTTGTTTTGTGGAACTTGCTCAGTGTTCAAATGTTCTTTACAAGAATTTTTGGGGGAGAAAGTGGTCTCCCCATCCTATTCTTCTGCCATCTTAGAACTGCCCCCTGATTTCTCCATCAATCTTGAATAAGATACTTGCTGGGTAGAGTAATCTTGGTTGTAGATTTTTCTATTTCGGTACTTTCAATATATACTGCCACTCCCTTCTGGTCTGCTGAGTTTCTGCTGAAAGAGCAGCTCTTAAAAATTTGGAGTTTCACTGGTTATTTATTGCTTTTTCCTTGCTGTTTCAAGTAGTCTTCCTTTGTGTTTAGTCTTTGTTGGTTTGATTAGTATGTGTTTGATTAGTCTTTGTGTGTTTCCCCTTGGGTTTATCCTGTATGGGACTCTCTGTCCCTCTTGGAATTGATTGACTATTTTCTCTTCCATGTTGAAGAAATTTTCAACTATTATCTCTTCAAAATTTTTCTCATACACTTTCTTTTTCTCTTCTCCTTCTGGGTCCCCTATAATTCAAATGTTGATGCATTTGAAATTGACCCAGAGGTCAATCCTTAGCGCTTTTCATTGTTTTTACTTTATCCTTCTCTTCAGCAATTGTTTTCATCATTTAACTTACAGCTCGTGATCCTTTGTGCTTCAGATATTCTGCCATTAACTCCTTCTGAGTTTTTAATTTCAGTAATTGTGCTGTTTGTCTTTGTATGTTTATTATTTATTTCATCTAGGTCTTTTAAATTGATTCCTGCATTTTCCCTATTTTATTTTCAAGGTTTTGCACCATCTTTACTATCATTATGCTGAATTATTTTTCAGGTAGTTTACCAAGTTCATTCAGGTAGTTTACCAAGTTCCTCTTCAGTTACTTGGACTTCTGTGTTTCTAGTTTATTTTTTCATTTGTGCAGCCTATCTCTGACTTTTCTTTCTTTCCTTCCCCCCAAAAGTATCAGGTTTGAGGTCTCCTTTTCCCAGTCTTCAAGATTTAACTCTTTCTCCCTTGTGGTTTCTGCCTTCCTAAGGTTGATCCAGTGGTTTGTGTAAGCTTTGAATAGGGTGATATTTGTGCTGGGATTTTCCTTTCCTCTGATGGGCAGGACTGAGTGAGGTGATAATCCTGTCTGCTGATGACTGGCTTTGTGTTTTTGTCTTGTTTATTGTATGGGTGAGGTGTCCTGCACAGGGTGCTACTGGAGGTTGTGTGATGTCAAGTCTTATATTCACATAGTTTCCTTTGTGGAGGTTCTCATTATTTGATACTGCCTAGGTTTAGAAGTTCCCTGGTAGTCTATGGTCTTGGAGTCATTGCTTCCACTCCAAAGACTCAGGGCTTGATCTCAGGTTAGGAATGAAGATTTCACAGGTGGTTTGTTATGGCATTAAATGAGATTAAAACAAATACCCAAGATCAAGAGACCAAAGATGAACCTGAGACAAGTGGAAGTTAGAAAATCAGACAAACAGTTAAAGTAATTAAATATGTACATATACATACATATACACCCATAGGCAAAATCAAAACAGCTCAACAAAAGTTAAATTGACTTGATGAACAAAGGAAACCAAAAATGATATCTACCAGTTAAGGAAAATAACTAACTAAAGCACAAACTGGAAAACAAAACTAAAGCAAAATGCCAAGTCAGTAATAAAGCAGTGAAAACAAAACTAGCAAACATGATGAGAGGAAAGAAAAGAAAGAAAAGAAAGGATATACAAAGTTATTTAGAGGTAGATAAAGAAGATATATATACATTAAAAATTAACAGCAAGTTAATTAAAATTAAAAGCAAGTTAAGAACAGTAGGAAAAGGAAACAAAGAAATAAATGTAGAAAAAATAACAATAGGTTTATAAAGGTTTTAAACTAAAATTTTAAAAAGGGGAACAAAAAAAAGAAGGAAAGAAAAATAAAAAAGGAAACTCCACAGAACTGCAAAAGGCCAACATAGAGGCAGAGGTTTATAACAACAATAAAAAATATGATTAAAGAGTAGCATGGAAATTTACACTACCATATGTAAAATAGATACCAAACAGGAATTTGCTATATGTCTCATGAAACTCAAATAGGGGCTCTGTATCAACCTAAAGGGGTGGGATGGGAAGGTAGATGGGAGGGAATTTCAAGAAGGGGATATATATACATCTATGGCTGACTCATGTTGAGGTTTTAAAGAAAACAGCAAAATTCTGTAAATCAATAAAAAATAAATTAAATAAAAACCATGATTCAGTTCAGTTCATTTCAGTCACTCAGTTGTGTCTGACTCTTTGTGAACCTATGAACCGCAGCACACCAGGCCTCCCTGTCCATCACAAACTCCCAGAGTCCACCCAAACCCATGTACATTGGGTCAGCGATGCCATCCAGCCATCTCATCCTATGTCCCCTTCTCCTCCTGCCCTCAATCTTTTCCAGCATCAGGGTCTTTTCACATGAGTCAGCTCTTCGCTTCAGGTGGCCAAAATATTGAAGTTTCAGCTTTAAAATCAGTGCCGTTAATAAACACTCAGGACTGATCTCCTTTAGGATGGACTGCCTGGATCTCCTTGCAGTCCAAGGGACTCTCAAGAGTCTTCTCCAACACCACAGTTCAAAAGCATCAATTCTTCAGCGTTCAGCTTTCTTTAGAGTCCAACTCTTACATCCATACTTGACCACTGGAAAAATCACAGCCTTGATTAGACGGGCCTTTGTTGACAAAGTAATGTCTCTGCTTTTTAATATGCTATCTAGGTTGATCATAACTTTGCTTCCAAGAAGTGAGTCTCTTTTAATTTCCTAGCTGCAATCACCATTTGCAGTGATTTTGGAGCCCCCCAAAATTAAGTCTGACACTGTTTCCATTGTTTCCCCATCTATTTCCCATGAAGTGATGGGAACATATACCATGATCTTAGTTTTCTGAATGTTGAGTTTTAAGCCAACTTTTTCACTCTCCTCTTTTACTTTCATCAAGAGACTCTTTAGTTCTTCTTCACTTTGTGCCATAAGAGTGGTGTCATCTGTATATCTGAGGTTATTAATATTTCTCCAGGCAATCTTGATTCCAGCTTGTGCATTATCCAGCCCAGCACTTCTCATGATACTCTGCATAGAAGTTAAATAAGCCAGGTGACAATATACAGTCTTGACGTGCTCCTTTTTCTATTTGGAACCAGTCTATTGTTGCATGTCCAGTTCTAATTGTTGCTTCCTGACCTGCATACAGGTCTCTCAAGAGGCAGGTCAGCTGGTCTGGTATTCCCATCTCTTTCAGAATTTTCCAAAGTTTATTGTGATCCACATAGTCAAAGGCTTTGGCATAGTCAATAAAGCAGAAATAGATGTTTTTCTGGAACTATCTTGCTTTTTTGATAATTCAGCAGATGTTGGCAATTTGATCTCTGGTTCCTCTGCCTTTTCTAAAACCAGCTTGAACACCTGGAAGTTCACAGTTCACATATTGCTGAAGTCTGGCTTGGAGAATTTTGAGCAATTACTTTATTAAAAACATGATTAAAAAACTCAAAAGCTTAATTAGACTTCATCGTGCTAATAAAATCAATAGCTGCTATGGAAAAAAAGAAAAGGAAACCAAAAAAATCCAAAAGAAACTGCAGAACAAGTCAAATAAAAGAATAGTAAATATTTTCTTGAGTTACCTATGTCAACACCCTTTCCCTCACTGGGAGTCACAGTCCCCCTCGCCCTCCTAAGGTGACTTCCAACACTGCAGTCATCTCTGAACCTGCTGTGGGGACATTTCTGGTTCTAAACATATCTTAATCCTGTGTGTTCTTGACTCCAGTGTCCACAACTATCAGAACTAGTGTGTTTCTTTTTATGTGAGGCCTCAGTGTCCTTTTATATATTCCACAGGCTCAGAGACTGTCTAGTTGATTGTTTAAATTTAATCTGCTGCTTGTTCAGCTGGTTGGCAGGTTTTAGGTTTTCTTCCTCAGTCACACTGCCCCTGGGTTTCAATTGTGGTTTTGTTTCCACCTCTGCATTTGGGTTGTCCACTGGAGTTTACTCCTGAGGTTGCCCTCCAGGACTTTGGTTTTCTTCAATGAGGGCCAGGTGTGATGGTGGTGTAGCTGCTTGGGTCACAGGGCTTCTGGCAGAACCAGGTACTCAGGTGTGTTGGTGGCTTAAGAGCAGCAGGAAATATACTGCTCTAGAAGAGTATAGCAACCAATACCCTCCAGTATTCTTTCCTGGAGAACCCTACCAAGAGAGAATCTGGGAAGGCCACAGTCTGCAGGGTCACAAAGAGTTGGACACGACCAAAACAACCATATGTAGATAGACACAAGACATTTTTTTCCTGTGGGCAGTTCTGACTAGTGAGGGTTGAGCGTGAAGGTGGTGCAGCTGCTTGGCTTGCGGGAACGCTGGTAGCACCAAATGTGCAGGGACACAAACTTTCTCACCTTCAGGAGTTTCGGCAGTATCAGACTTTTTTATTTATTTATTTATTTTTTAGACTCTGGTAGCTGGCAATCAGAAGGCCTCTTTGTCTAGTCAGGCACTTAGAGGGTTCCTTTGCCTTGGGTCATTTTCTGTTGTTTGGTGCATCATGAACATATAGGGGACCCTTCAACTGGAGTCCTACTCTGTAGATCCTCCCATCAGGCACTTAAAGAACTCTGGGTGGGTCCTACTCTTGTTCGGTGGGTCATGCACTTTATGGGCCAGCCTCTCTTGTTCAGCTGCCAGTGATAGTGTGTGGGAGAGAGAGGCTATGGTGATGACTCCATCATCTATGGATGACTCACAGTATTGCCTTGTTTCCATGACTTCCTTGCTTTCCTCCACAGACATTTCCCACCACAATGTTTTCCTTATGTTCCCTGGTCCATTTCTGTTCAGTTGACAGAAGTCCTTACCCTGGGGTTGCTCCACAATCCCTACACTCCAACTTCCAGCTGCTGTGCCTTCTAGGGGACCTGCATCCCTGTATAGGGCACATATGGCTGTGCCAAGGACTGTCTGATTCTATATCCCATTTAGGCTGCCACAGATCAGCTATTTCACTCTTAGCCTTAAAAGCTTCTCCTCTGATCCTGTCAATTGCCCTGATATGTGGATTGAACCCCTGCTTCAGTTCTCCTACCTGCCAAAGGCAGATCCAGTCCTATTAACACTCCCTATTTCCTTCATGCTACCAAAATTTATATTCTTTTCTCATGGTCAAGTATTCCAGTCAACTCTCATCTGGTGTTCCGCAAGGACTTATGTGTATGATGTATCTGTGGAAAGAGATTACTCCATGTCCACCTACTCCTCTGCCATCTGTTCTATCTCTGTTTTTCCATTCTATGCTCACATCTATATGGCATTCATTCAAAATTCAGATATGAGGTACTCATACTACATGTACTTTTCTGTTGCTACCTTATCCCTTTGACCTATTCCTTGTTTCCCTCTTCATCATCACTTTGGCCAAAGGCTTTTTCTGTAATCAAAAACCTGAAAAACTCCCCTAACATTCTGAAGAATACTTTTCTCATTTCTCCTATCTCTCAGGGTTGGAGGGGCACAGAAAATGGGAAGAAAACCAATTTTCCCCACTCCTGCCAAACTCCCTTACTTCATCAGATTCTTCTGGCCAAACTAATGCCCAACCATGGCAGAAGAATGATTCCTCCTGGGGCAACATCATATCAGTCAGTCTTCCCCTGATATTAGGGCCATTTGAAGCTCTATTTGGTCTATATTATAGTTATGAAACTATGACTGAAAAGGTAACATTTTGGATACTAGATGGCCATGATATTTTTAGGCTCTGGGGGAAAGTGGATAAAATGAAATAATTTCGAATTTCCAAAACTGGTTCTTTTTGCAAGTGCAGTTGGAAAAATCTATCTTGTTAAAAAAAAATATTTTTTTTTTGAGCTCTGACCCTGAAAAAAAACAGAAACATGCCTAGAAAAACCCTGAAGCTATCTTTTCATGTCCTTGAGACATATAGCCTACTCTGTCTGAGACTAACCTTGGGCAAATTAATAGAAATTCAAGCCATGCTTCCCCCCCCCCAAAAAAAAAAGAGCAGGGTGGGGGGAGTAGCAAAGAAACATTTTAAATTGAAAAGTGGACAATTGTGAGATCTCTGTATGTCTGGAATTATGTATATCCCAGTATGTATCTTTGGGTAATATTTCTAGGATTAATTTCTAAATTAGTTCTAATTTATTTGGCCTCAAGAAAAGTTCAGTTCAGTTCAGTCCAGTCACTAAGTCACGTCCTATTCTTTGTGGCCCTATGGACTTCAGCACTCCAAGCTTCCCTGTCCATCACCAACTCCTGAAGTTTGCTCAAATTAATGTCCATAGAGTCAGTAATGCTGTCCAACCATCTCACCCTCTGTCATCTTCTCCTGCATCCAATCATTCTGAGCAACAGGATATTTTCCAGTGAGTCAGTTCTTCACATCAGGTGGGCAAACTATTGGGGTTTCAGCTTCAGCATCAGTCCTTCCAATGAATATTCAGGACTGATTTCCTTTAGGATCAACTGGCTTGATCTCCTTGCAGTTCAAGGGACTCTGAAGAGTCTTGTTCAACACCGCAGTTCAAAAGCATCAGTTCTTCAGTGCTCAACTTTCTTCATATTCCAACTCTCACATCCATACATGATTCCTGGAAAAACCATAGATTTGACTAGATGGACCTATGTTGGCACAATAATGTCTCTGCTTGCTAATATGCTGTCTAGTTTGGTCATAGCTTTTCCTCCAGGGAATTCCCATCTCTAAGAATTTCCCACAGTTTGTTGTGATCCAAACAAAGATTTTAGCACAGTCAATGAAGCAGATGAAAATGTTTCTCTTGAATTCTAGAATTCTCTTGCTTTTTCTGTGATCCTATATATGTTGGCAATTTGATCTCTGGTTCTACTACCTCTTCTAAATCCAGCTTGAATATTTGGAAGTTCTCACTTCACGGACTGTGAAGCCTAGCTTGGATTATTTTCTTCATTACTTTGCTAGCATGTGAAACGAGTGTAACTGTGTAGTAGCTTGAACATTCTTTGATATTACCTTTCTTTGGGATTCAAATGTAAACTGACCCTTTCCAATCCTGAGGCCACTGTTGAGTTTTTCAAATGTGCTGGCATATTGAGTGTTGCAGTTTAATAGCATCATCTTTTAGGATATGAAATAGCTCAGCTTGGAATTCCATGGCCTCCACTAGCTTTGGTCACAGTGATGCTTTCTAAGGCCAACTTGACTTCACACTCCAGAATGTCTGGCTCTAGGTGAGTTTTCAGACCATTGTTGTTATCTAGTCATTAAGATGTTCTTTGTGTAGTTCTTCTGTTTTATCTTGCCACTTCTTCTTAATATCTTCTTCTTCTGTAAGACTATACCATTTCTGTCCTTTAGTGTGTACATCATTGTATTAAATATTCCCTTGGTATCTCTAGTTTTCTTGAAGAGATCTTTAGTCTTTTCCATTCTATTTTTTTCCTGGTTTTTTGTTTGTTTGTTTGTTTGTTTGTTTTGTTTTTTTTGTTTGTTTGTTTGTTTTTTGGCACTGATCATTTAGGAAGGCCTTCTTATTTCTCCTTGCTTTTCTTTGGATTTTGGCATTCAGATGAATATATCTTTTCTTTTCTCCTTTGCCTTTCATTTCTTTTCATTTCTCAGCTCTTTGTAAGGCCTCCTCAGGAAACCATTTTGCCTTTTTATATTTTTTTTTCTTGAGGATGATTTTGATCACTGCTTCCTGTGCAATGTTTTGAACCTCTATCCATACATCTCCAGGCTCTGTGTCTATCATATATAATCCCTTGAATCTACTTGTCACTTCCATGTATAATCTTAAGGGCTTTGATTTAGGTCATACCTGAATAGTCTAGTGGTTTTCCTGACTCTATTTTCAATCTAAGTCTGAATTTTGCAATAAGAAGTTTTTGATCTGAGACACAGTCTGCTCTTGGCGTTGTTTTGTTGTTGTTGTTGTTGTTTTGTTTTTGGTGGGGTTTTGTTGTTGTTGTTGTTGTTTTGTTTTTGTTTTGACTGTATAGAGCTTCTCCATCTTTGGCTGCAAAACTATAATGAATCTATTTTAGTATTGGTCATCTGGTGATGGCCATATCTAGTATCATCTCTTGTGTTGTTGGAAAAGGCTGTTTGCTATAACCAGTGTATTCCCTTGGCAAAATTCTGTTTTCCTTTGCCCTACTTATTTATGTACTCCAAGGCCAAACTTGCCTGTTACTCCAGGTATCTCTTGATTCCCATTTTTGCATTCCAGCCCCCTATGATAAAAAGGGCATCATTTTTTAGTGTTAGTTCTAGAAAGCCTTGTAGGTCATCATGGAACCATTCAACTTCAGCTTCTTCAACATTAATGGTTGGGCATAACCTTGGATTACTGTAACATTGAATGGTTTGCCTTGGAAACAAACAGAGATTAATCTCTTGCTTTTTATATTGCACCCAAATACTGAATTATGGACACTTTTATTGACATGGATCCAGTAGCATATTGGGCACCTACAGACCTGGGGAATTCCTCTTTCCGTATCCTATCATTTTGCCTTTTCATACTGTTCTTGGGGTTCTCAAGGCAAGAATACTGAAGTGGTTTGCCGTTCCCTTCTGCAGTGGAACACATTCTGTCAGACCTCTCCACCATGACCCGACCATCTTGGGTGACCCCACACAGCATGGCTTAGTTTCATTGAGTTAGACAAGACTGTGGTCTTGTGATCAGATTGGCTAGTTTTCTGTGATTACGGTTTCAGTGTGGCTTTCCCCTGATGCCCTCTCACAACACCTACCATCTTACTTGGATTAAATCCCTTATGATTATACAGTGGAAGTGAGAAATAGATTTAAGGGACTAGATCTGATAGAGTGCCTGATGAACTATGGATGGAGGTTCATGACATTGTACAGCAGACAGGGATCAAGACCATCCCCATGGAAAAGAAATGCAAAAAGGCAAAATAGTTGTCTGAGGAGGCCTTACAAATAGTTGTGAAAAGAAGACAAGTGAAAAGCAAAGGAGAAAGGAAAGGATATTCCCATTTGAATGCAGAGTTCCAAAGAATACCAAGGAGAGAAAAGAAAGCCTTCCTCAGTGATCAATGCAAAGAAATACAGGAAAACAACAGAATGGAAAAGACTAGAGATCTCTTCAAGAAAATTAGAGATACCAAGGGAAAATTTCATGTGAAGATGGGCTCGATAAAGGACACAAGTGGAATGGACCTAACAGAAGCAGAAGATATTAAGAAGAGGTGGCAAGAATACACAGAAGAACTGTATTAAAAAGATCTTCACAACCCAGATAATCACGATGGTGTGATCACTCCCCTAGAGCCAGACATGCCAGAATGTGAAGTCAAGTGGGCCTTAGAAATCATCACGATGAACAAAGCTAGTGGAGGTGATGGAACTCCAGTTAAGCTATTTCAAATCCTGAAAGATGATACTGTGAAAGTGCTGCATGCAATATACCAGCAAATTTGGAAAACTCAACAGTGGCCACAGGACTGGAAAATGTGTTTTCATTCCAATCCCAAAGAAAGGCAATCCCAAAGAATGTCCAAACTACTGCACAATTGCACTCATCTCACATGCTAGTAAAGTAATGCTCAAAATTCTCCTAACCAGGCTTTAGCAATATGTGAACTGTGAACTTCCAGATGTTCAAGCAGGTTTTAGAAAAGGCAGAAGAATCAGAGATCAAATTGCCAACATCAGCTGGATCATCAAAAAAGCAAGAGAGTTTTTTTTAAAAAAATCTATTTCTGCTTTATTGACTATGCCAAAGCCTTTGACTGTGTGGATCACAATAAGCTTTTGAAAATTATGAAAGAGCTGGGCATACCAGATTACCTCACCTGCCTCTTGAGAGACCTATATGCAGGTCAGGAAGCAACAGTTAGAACTGGGCATGGAACAACAGACTGGTTCCAAATAGGAAAAGGAGTACATCAAGGCTGTATATTGTCACCCAGCTTGTTTAACTTTTATGAGAAATGCTGGGCTGGGTTATGCACAAATTGGAATCAAGATTGCTTGGAGAAATATCAATAACCTCAGCTATGCAGATGATACCACCCTTATAGCAAAAAGTGAAGAGGAACTAAAAAGCCTCTTGATGAAAGTAAAAGAGGAGAGTGAAAAAGTTGGCTTAAAGCTCAACATTCAGAAAACTAAGATCATGGCATCTGGTCCCATTACTTCATGAGAAAGAGATTGGGAAACAGTAGAAACAGTGTCATACTTTATTTTGGGGGCTCCAAAATCACTGCAGATGGTGATTGCAGCCATGAAATTAGAAGATGCTTACTTCTTGGAAGGGTTAAGACCAACCTAGATAGCATATTAAAAAGCAGAGACATTACTTTGCTAACAAACGTCCATCTAGTCAAGGCTATGGTTTTTCCAGAGGTCATGTATGGATGGAGTTGGACTGTGAAGAAAGCTGAGCACTGAAGAATTGATGCTTTTGAACTGTGGTGTTGGAGAAGACTCTTGAGAGTCCCTTGGACTGCAAGGACATCCAACCAGTCCATCCTAAAGGAGATCAGTCCTGGGTGTTCATTGGAAAGACTGATGCTGAAACTGAAACTCCAGTACTTTGGCCACCTGATGTGAAGAGTTGACTCATTGGAAAAGACCCTGATGCTGGGAGGGATTAGGGGCAGGAGGAGAAGGGGATGACAGAGGATGAGATGGTTGAATGGCATCACCGACTCGATGGCCATGAGTTTGAGTAAGCTCTGGGAGTTGGTGATGGACAGGGAGGCCTGGTGTGCTGCGATTCATGGGTTTGCAGAGATTTGAACACGACCGAGCGACTGAACTGAACTTAACTTATTGACTTTGATCAGGGAAGGCAGTGGCAACCCACTCCAAAACCCTTGCCTTAAAATCCCCTGGGTGGAGGAGCCTGGTAGGCTGCAGTCCATGGAGTCATAGAGTCAGACTCGACTGAGCGACTTCATTTTAACTTGCATGCACTGGAGAAGGAAATGGCAACCCACTCCAGTATTCTTGCCGGGAGAATCCCAGGGACAGCATAGGCTGGTGTTGCCCTCTATGGGATTCCACAGAGTCGGACAAGATTGAAGCGAGTTAGCAGCAGCAGCATTGACTTTGGAGGCAGCTTTGTTTCTCCTAAGGGATTCTAGCCCATAAGGACTTACAAATCAAGCAGTTTTAAGTACAAGTTAATTTAAAAGAAATGAATTTCAGGTTCATATGAACTGGGAAATACAATATTAAATAATACCATATATTAATTCTTATTGATCTAATCAACAGAGGGATGTCTTAAAATTCATTAATATTAGGAGTAATACCTTTATTGTGACTGGGCTTCCCTTTGGCTCAGACTATAAAAGAATCAATCTGCATTGTGGGAGACCTGGGTTGAGAAGGTCCCCTGAAAGAGGGAATTGCATCCCACTCCAGTATTCTTGCCTGGAGAATCTCCAATAAGAGAGGAATCTGTTGGGGTACAGTTCATGAAGTTGCAAAGAGTCAGACATGACTGAGTGAATAAGCACATAACATACACAGGCTAAGTACAAACTGAATAAAATCTTATTATGTCTGTTGCAAATTTTCAGCAGGGAAAGTAAGTGAAGCAGGGAAAGTAAGTGAAGAATCTTTCAAGGAAAGAAAATGCAAATGGGATAAGGGTTTGGGGTGATTTATGCTTACCAGTCTACAAAATGCTGTATAAAGGACAGCTCATGGTTGCTTAAGGAAAGTAGGATGTCTGTTTTTAAGTTTTAAAATGTATAAACATTGAGTTACATTTTATTAAGGGTAAAGGAAGTAGGTCTGGCTTACAGGCAGCTGTTCTCTGAATGGATAAATAAAATGAATATAGAAAATGAAAGAAAGTTAGTGGAACGTGGACATTGAGAAAAGGATTTTGTGCATGGTATAAGTTTTCTTGAGATGTTAAGCTATATTTGATAATGGATTTCAAGTTTCTTTGCCTCATAAGTGATCTGTTCTGTATTTACCTTTGAAATGTTTATTACTTTGGTAAAACTAATATGTATTATTTCACAAAGATCTGTGAAGACTGTGGCACACAAAGATATAGATCATTCTGTTTCTACAAAGATTAACCCCTTATTGTCAGATTTTTGCTATCCCAATACCCTATGGTACTGCCTACTCCTGATTCAGAGAATTTAAAATAGGTAAGCAGTGTCT
This sequence comes from Muntiacus reevesi, assembly GCA_020226045.1. NCBI lineage: Eukaryota > Metazoa > Chordata > Mammalia > Artiodactyla > Cervidae > Muntiacus > Muntiacus reevesi. The sequence continues at coordinate 4,050,064 of JAGTXV010000429.1, read as the reverse complement.
GTAAATCAAACAGTCAATGTTATGGTAAATTCAAGATGGCTACTTGACTCTTCCTGACTCTCTGACAAACCTCACTTTTTATTTGATGGGATAAAGTCTTCCCCAGTTTTAGAGTTGATGTTCTCCCAATGGATAAAAGGGTTAAAATGTGTCTTCCATTTCGGGTATACTTTCTACAACCTCCAGTGATCAAGGCACCCACTTCACTGGACAAATCATATCAGCCTTCACAAAAACGTCATAAACCTCTCAAAACTATCACTGTTAATATCGTCAATTATCAGACAAAGACTATAGGACAAAAATTAACTACATGACTAAAGATTAAATAAACTGCTAAGTATGACTATAATTTTCATGACTTCTTTATCTGACATATTAAGTGGTTTTAGTCTTTGTTTTCAGATATAAAGAAGCTTTTCTCCCTAAGTTTTTATGGTTTAAAACAATTTGTTAATTTACACTGTGGGTAAAATTAAAACACTTTTATTTTCCCTCTTCTTTGTCCCTCCAGAAGTTGGAGACATTTAGGTTCTAAACTACTTCATCAAGTAAATGAAAACTATCTTCAGAAACGTACAGGAATCTCAAAGTAGTTTGAAGACCTCCAGAAGAGAAAAAATTAACATTAATAAGATCTGATAACAGGTCCTTGGCAGCTATGGTTAACAGATCAAGCTTTTTTTTTTTTTTTTTTTTTAAGTTAGTCTTGTCTATGTTTAATATCTGGAGAAGGAAATGGCAACCAACTTCAGTATTCTTGCCTGGAGAACCATGGACTGTAGCCTGTCAGGCTCCTCTGTCTGTGGGGTCAAAAGAGTTGAAGATGACTTACAGACTAAGTCACCACCACAATGTTTAATAAAAATGAGAGTACCTTCAGAAAATTATGTTTCACTAAATGTTAAAACTTAATTAGCTTCATTAATTAAGGTCTGTATTTACTAAGACTGAATTGCCAGATAGTCCCTTGCTCCTATGTTATGCTGCTCTAAGTTTTAGCTGAGTTAATGAAAGCTCATCCTAAATTTGTTTCTAAAGCCTAACTTTATAATCAACCTTTGGATAAAAATCAGATGCTCCATTATATACAGTCTTAATGCAAGGCTACTGTCAATTAACAGACAGTCACACAACCTAGTTGTATACCTAATAAAATTTAGTAAGTTCTTAGTCATGACCTTATTGTTACTGCTAACTATGTTGTTTCCTCTGTGCTTTCCAGGTGGTGCTAGTTGTAAAGAATCTGCCTGCCGTGCTGAAGATGCAAGAGACTTGGGTTATCTCTCTGGGTGAGGAAGATCTCCTAGAGAAGGAAATGGCATCCCACTGCAGTATTCTTGCCTGGAAAACTCCATGGACAAAGGAGCCCAGTGAGCTACAGTTCAGGGGGTTGAAAAGAGTCAGACATGACTAATCATGCATGCTTTTCATGTTATTTTTGTATTCTTGCTTCAGAAAGTTTTTATTTCTTATATTAGCCAAAGTATGACTGAACCTCTAATAAAATGATGATATATAGTTCCATCAGAGAAGGCAATGGCAACCCACTCCAGTATTCTTGCCTGGAAAATACCATGGACGGAGGAGCCTGGTAGGATGCAGTCCATGGGGTTGCTAAGAGTCGGACTTGACTGAGTGACTTCACTTTCACTTTTCACTTTCATGCATTGGAGAAGGAAATGGCAACCCACTCCAGTGTTCTCACCTGGAGAATCCCAGGGATGGGGGAGCATGGTGGGCTGCCATCTATGGGGTCGTACAGACTCGGACATGACTGAAGTGACTTAGCAATAGCAGCAGCATATAGTTCCATATAATATCAGCGGTTATAATAATGTGCCTCTAGATATGAGAGAGGGAATAAGAAGAAATATTTTCTTGAACTAGAAGACTGCCAATAAAGTGGATTGTCCAGGACTTTTGCTACTTTCATGGACCAAGCCAGGGACAGCATACTGAGTGAACTATCAGAAAAATCTTTGCCAGGCCTGGAGTAAAATGCACATGAGATGCCTCAAATCCATAGTTCAACTTGTGGCCGTGAAGGGATCCTGACAACTGGAAACAGGCCCTTGTCATCTGCATCTACAAAGATCAAATTGGTAGCCATTTCATGCACCGAACTTCAACTCCCTCTGAAAGCTTTGCATGGAAATCAGAAAGGCACTCTGTACCCTTAGAAAAACTGGCAGGGCAGGCCTTCAGATAGTTATAGGTTTTCAGTTAAAGATTTTTATGAACTCCAATTATTGGATCTTCTCATTCCTAGAGAAACACCAACATCATGGGTAAATTTCTGGCCCTGGTTCTCCTGATTAGCCCTTTTCTAGGCCCCTTGGCATCTTTTTTATGTCTATTAATTTTCAGACCATGTACTTCTAACCTTCTTGTTAAGTTTGTTTCTTCTAAAATATAGCAAGTAATCTCTAGATGCTGTTAAAAAAGGGATTCCAGCCAGTTAACACACAGACTGCTCTGGAAAAAAGCTGCCTTGTTATTTCATGGACTCTCATCTTCCTCCACAAATGCATCCTGACAAAAAGCAGGTATTAGGACTAAGGAATACACAATGCCCCTGTCCAGAAGTAAGGAGTCAAGGTGGCCTCCATCCCTTTCCCCAATGATCTGGGTGCCCATGTCCTGAGATGGGGATAGACAAGTAGTTAGACATGAGCAGGGAGTTAAGGGGCCAAAAATATGCCCCACTTGTAAGAAAAAGGGTGATGTTGAATCCTACACCAAGGCCACAGAAGTGGAACCCAGAAGCATGGTCACCTCTGAAGCTGATTGAGTCCCTTTGTAGCTGTTTCCAAAAGTCCCCTAATCATAACTGGCAGGCTTCCTGATTCCAAATCAGGCAAAAATGCCCATTATGGTAGTCACCCTATAACATCCTAACCAATTACCTGATGCCAACCTTCCAGGAGGAATTTTCTTCATCTTGAGGCTATAAAAACTGGCTATTAACCCACAAAAAGACTGTCAGTTTTCTTTTGTCTGTCAAGAGGTCAGTCAACGAAACACAGTGCCTATTATTTTCTCTACTCTTTGTTCTTAATAAGCTCAACTCCTTCTGAAATACTATGTCTGGAAACTCTTTTCCAACCTGTGCTCAGATTGCTCAACAAACAGATTTCTAGAATTTAGGTTTGGTGGCTTTACACAGTCCTATGTTTTGACTGTATCATGAATAAAGTAAAAAAGATGTTAAGTAGTATATTTTAAATTTTGCCTAGAAAGGAAATAGCTTTAGTTACTTGACAAATATCTGTTTATAGGTTGTAAATTATATGATTCTTTAGGTGACTTGAAAATTTACAATTAATTCAAGAGCAATACATGATTAATTTTTACAATATTTTATTGGTTTTTAATAGTACTTACTTTTAGTTACAGAATTTACTAGTAGAATGATTATGGGCACAAATTATTGGTTTTTGTGTCATTCCTAAGAACAGCCGAAATACCAGGTCTTGTTCCCTCATTTTCTTTTAATCCTGGGGAAAAAAGCAAAATGAACATGTAATTTACAAATATTACTAGAGAGTACCGTGTATAATACAATGTCATATCCATCTTTAGTTTTACTAGAAATGATGGTAACCAGTAAGTTAAACTTTATAATTTCCAAAAGGTCTTTGTCATTTTATCAATATATTTGAAGTGTCTATGCAGGCGGTCCTGACTTAAAACCTTTACAACCATCAGAAAATTTTGAAATAACAGAGCTATTTTTCTCTGACCTTCTCCTGCTTGAATAAGACCTTGCTTGACAGACCCATAGTTAATCTGTCAATCTAATAGTTAAAATAACAATTTTATGTCATTTTCTATAAATAATTCTAAGAAGATCCATTTATCCTAATTTTTCAGAAGCAGAAATGAAGTTTTAAGAGTTTACCTACCAAAGCATCTTTACAAGCATATCTGTGATGTGATATAAACATACTGTAAATTCCATGAAATTATTTGCTAATCAAAAAAGAAATGTATCTTCTATATAATGAGAGCCCATGTAGGTTAGACTAAAATAGTCATTGGTACCACAGTGTTTGGGATACAATCAATTTTCAAGCAATCACAATTTTTCATAAGTATACCAAAATGACATTGTGTATAAAATTTTTTACTGGGAAATTATATTTAATAAAATAGTTTGATTAATTGAATATTTTAACTTTTAAATAATGAACTTAAAATATTTTACTATTTTTACTCTAAGCACAGATACTTGCACAGAGCCTTTAAACTGGTCACTTTCACTTATTTTAGAAAGAGGAAAACAAATTTAGAGGGAACATTTAGAGGATAAAAGCTCTACGTTTCTTATTCAGGACAAAGCTAGCAATAGTAGCCACATATCTTGACTATGTATTCAGGTTATTTCTACCTTACCCCTCAGTGTTTCTCAGTAGCAAATACCTAACAGCATTTATAAATTTTAGAATTACTAAACTTAATGCAGAGAAATGAGGGCTTACAGGAATGAATGAAGGTGACTTTATTGGTTACTTCTCATTTATTTCCAAAAGCTTTCTGAAGGGGGAGGAAATTTTGAGCTATGTTATGAAATATTCTTACTAAAATTTTATTTTAGTCCTGGGAATGAAATAGAATCTAAAAGTTTGTCTACTTTAGCTGTCTCCAAATTACATTAAAAACCACTTACAACAGGTAATATCTCTTTAGAGCCTTGAAGATCCAGCTATCATTTTTTAAAACTGATACTTCCATCACCTCAATCCCAGAAGTACTCTTTTAATTTATTTGTGTGTAAGTCTAATGTACTAGTTAAGCAACCAGAAGATAAGAATTGTTGCCTTTATTACACTACATTTTAATAGTAATTCATATTGCCATTAAAATTCAGAACAATTGTAGATTTTGAATTCACAAAGTATATGCCATATAAATAAACAAATTCATTTATAAACTTACAATACACATTTGGTCTAATAGAATCAACTAGGCTTTGGACTGTGAGAGAATTTTTATTTCTGTGGGCCATTTTTGCTTGACCATTTTCATGAGTGTTGTAAATGGCTTCAAGGTGTACTCACCACTTCTTCCCGCTTGGCCTTGTCTGTTGCTGACCAAGCTTCCAGAGGCAGGTCAGGAAGCACAGGGGGCAAAGGCTGTATGGGGAATATCGGAGGCAGAGGTGACTGTGGTGGCAAGGGCTGGATGGGGTGCACAGGTGACTGGGGCTGCAGGGGTTGGTGAGACTGTGGCTGGATGGGCTGGGCCTTGGAAGGGCTGCTAGGTGGGCAGATGGAGGTTTGGCTGGTGGTGTTGGATTGGAGTCATGGAATGTTGGCCAGGAACTTGCTGGGCTACCATGGGCTGCTGAGCTTGCACCATAGGGATGTGGTGATGAGGCTGCAGGGCATGATTCTGGGGACTCTGATGGGACACCACAGGAATGATTTGGTGGTGCAGCCATCCACCCATGGATTCATAGCCATAGGAAGTGTACTGGTGAGAAACAAAAAGTCAGGTTTACCATAAACTCCATTAACTTCTGTCGGTTACACATTGACACTTGCCACGAACCTGCCATCTACCTCTACAAGGATTAGATCATTGATTGTTGCAGCTCCTAACTTTCAACACACCCTGAAAGGAGCTCAGGGTGGAGAGCAGAAATGAGGCATCTGTGCTTTAGGAAAACTGGCAGAATAAAACTTCATAGAGATATTTTCAGTAGCTGATTTTATGAGCTCAAATTTTGTATCTTCTCACATCTAGAAAAGCACTAATTTCCTTCATGTGACATCTGTTCCATGTAACTAGCAGTAAACTTAATGAGACATCATCAACATTTTGAATAAATATGTGATTGCATGCATTCCCCCTTCTCTAAAATCAAATATATATATATAAAATATATATATGACCTCCCCCTTGCCTCTTTGGAGCAGTTTCTGGAACTACCTGTGGTTGCTGTCTCCTGGATGCAGTCCTCACCTGTTCTCAAATGAAATTTAACTCATAACTCAGGTTGTGCATTTGTTTTCCAGTCAATGCTTCACACAAGAAGGGGCAATATTTTCTTTGTCACTGTGACAAAATGAATTAATATTTATTTTTCCTTGTAAAATTTTCTAACTGTATGTACAGATATAACCTATTATAAACTGTATTTCCCATTAGTCTCTATATGACATAGATATGTTTCCTCAGTTAAAAGGGAATTGAAAATGCTTGCTTCACTAAAGAACTAAAAATCTACGTACCGGATATCTTAACATGTTCTGATACCACTTCAGAGGTGTCAGTACCTTAGGAGAAAAAGACATTAGAATACATTTGTTTTAATTTAGTTACTTGAAACACAGGCTAACTGATACATTTGTGTCAATACTGATAACCTTAAAAATCAGAGCTGTATGAATGAAAGAATAAGGAAAACATTTTAAAAATGCTTCCTATGTGTGAGGTTCCAACTTGCAGACATCACACATATTTTTCATGTTTTCTTACAGATTCTGAGGGAAGTATCATCACCCTCACTTTTACAGAAAAGGTCATGGATAGTTAAAGAGGTTCATGAACTTGACTGATTATAAGGTTGTAAGTCTGTTTAATTCTCCAGCTTCTTCTCTTCTTTGCAAGAGGAATATAAAACAAAATGAATGTGATTTAATTGTATCCTTTTTTTAAAATGTGATGTCACAAAGGAAAAAGTAAAAGAAGCATAAACACTGTCCATCCTACTAGAAAAACAGGTTTCCAGCCCAAATGTGTCATTATTTTAAGGTTTAACAGAAAATCTGCCTCAGAATTTTACTAATGCTTTTCCTCAGTTTGTATGAGTAAACAAGCTCATGGATTGTCATTTGAACCTACGAAAGAAGGAAGAGTTTCCCTCCTTTCTAAATATGTATTTGGTTCACCTCAGGTTCAGGGGTTCCTTCAGATACTAGCACAGTATTTTATATCAATACAATAAACAATGACCTTAAGCATTTTTTATATTACTTTAACTATTTTGTTCCCTAAACAATACTTTGAAAGCTGTGTATATCATTATTTTCCTTCTCCAGATGAAGGAATCAAAGTACTAGAGAGAGAAACTGTTTTTCCAAGGTCTCATGCAAACTATGGGGGAGAGGAGAGCCTCAAACTTGATTTTCAAAAATTTTATGTTTTCAATGGCATCACTGACTCAATGGACTTGAGTATGAGAAAACTCAGAGGGTTAGTGAAGGACAGGGAATTCTGTTATGCTGCAAAGTGGGCTTGCAAAGTGTTGAACACAACTTAACAACTGGACAACATGCCTCTCATTGCTCTCACAAATCACTTGGTTATTGAAATTTCAATAAAGATAAATAAGGGAGATACACAGAATGGGAGACATCTTAGAATTAGCAGTTTTCTAGATGGAAAGGATCTTTAATGTTTTACCTGATTACTCATGTTTTACAATCTGGGACAAAGCAAAGTTGTTTAGCCAAAGTTCATTTCTGTCCCACTGTGCAGTCCTCCTGACTAATAATTCATGGGAGATAAATTTTATAGCCATATAAGTAGAAGAAACTGAGTCAGAGAGGCCAGGCAGGAGTGTTCTGGGGCAATGAACGCTTGAGATGACCCATCAGTTTTTAAACCAGTAAGCTGGTAGTGAGAACTGAAAAAGTGGAACTGAGAAACATCTTGAATGAAGAAACATGCTATTCTTTATAGACTCCAGGGAATTTTTAAGTCAAACAATGGTCAAATTAGTAAAGAGAAAAATTACCTCATAGCTGAAGTTGATATAACCAGGGCGCCCAGGATGAGGTGGTAGCTTTTATGTGGGGGGGGGGGGGGGAAGGGAACAAAAAGAATGAGAGAGAGGGAGAAGTGGGAAGAAAGAGAGAAACAGAGAGAGAGAGTGAAAGATTAACTTACTATGCAATTTTACACTAAGAGAGATTGCAGTTACTTTTAAAAATCTATATAGTGCAGAAGATATTTGAGATACACTTTTAGTTTGAACATGTTTGCTGTGTAGAAGAGGAACACTCTAATATTAAAGTGGTGGAAAACAAGTGCCCTGGGAACAGAAAAAAGCACATATTTATCCTTTAATGATCTTCAGACATCCCTCCATCTATGTTGTAAAGTCAGTCCTACTCTAGTCCTGCCATTATTTTATTTCTTGACAAAATCACTCAAGGTTGGGGAGAAGGATATGTTTCTCTTACACAATTATAAAATAGTCACAAAAATCATACTGTCTCAAAAATCCTCCCTTTTGGACCAGGAGGTGGATAAGCACTTAAAGAGGTGGATAAGCACTTAAGTATTAAAGAAACTACTCATAATTGGGGTGCAAAGTAAATAACACATCAACAACAAGGGGGCAACTTTGTATAAATTATTTATGAATGTGAAAACAAGATAGATATGGTAAGGTGGAAATGTTATAAATCCCATCGAAAATGAAAAGAGTTAGCTAATGAAGTTTAGACTGATTTTTTTAAATTATTCTGTCAATGTTTCTATGGCAGAAAATATTAAAGGCCCAAAATAAAAAGCAACATAGTTAATTATCTTAACTGTCTGTCTTGTCCAAAGTGGAGGTCAAGTATTTGATGTCTACATTGTGGAATTCTGGTTGGGTCTGGGGTGGGGGATGAGGAGAGGGGAATCATGAAGATCATCCCCCTCAGGCAGTGAGTTAAGGCTCTATTCCTTTTAAATGCTCATACTTCATAAAGAAAAAGTTTGCTCCTCTCATCTGTAAAATTATAGCCAGATAATTTCCTTTCTTCCATCTTCTGAACACAAGGCCACAGACAGTAGGAGCATTAAGGACAGAGCTTGTAATGAAAAAGGACAGAGCTTGTAATGCAGAGGCCTTCAGAGAATTAGGAATTGTCCCAATGCAGGATTTTAAGAAGGCTGAGCACAGAATATTGGTCTTATGGGTGTGAGACAAAGACATGAAGTAGATATTCAAGCTTTGTTGGCTTCTGAATAGCAAATGGATCTTGCGTTGCTTGCAGGTGATCTAATCGTTCTGATGTTATGTACATATATCTCAAGAGAATAAGTCAGACTTCCTGGTTCTTGGTGCATTTGAGTGTAAAACATATATTTATGCATTGGTCATAGATAATATTCTCAAAAACTGCCTGTAAGTCATGTTGTAATTAAGCACATGCACCTAAAGGAATGGGAGGTGGCTTGAGAAGGGAATTTCTAATACAGAAGTATAACTCTCTGAATGATAAAAAGCAGTGGAGTTTGGAGGACAGGAAAATATTTATAAACTTGTAAGAAATTGGATTTTAGGTAAAACTAGTATTTTTGTGTATTTAACTAACATTGATTAACTATTTACTCTTGAGGCCTTTGAACAGTGCCTTCCAGAATTTCTTTCAATTAGAGATGGGTAACAATATTTACAGAATAATTGTATCAATGAAATCCTCTCACATTTTAATTGTGAAGTAATTAGCCTCCAACTAATAAAAAAAAAAGAAAGAAAAAATAATTTAACGTGTAACTTAAAAAAAAAAAAAACTTCCTCACTTTCTCTATTATGTTAAAAAAAATGAAATAAAATAAAATAGACTTCAAATAAACAAATAAATAAAAATAAAATAGACTTCACCCCAGCTACACTTAATCAGAATCTTTAGCAGAAATATCTGGGAATCTTTTTTTTTTTTAAATAACAAGCTCTTCAAATTGTATCTTAAACACAGAGACATTTTAGAACATTTGATCTTATTCTAAACACTGAAGTTTATTTATTTTGAGGCAAATTTTTTTTTCCCCCAAACTTGGAAAATTAACTCATTGCTGTATACTCACAGGCTGCTCCCCAAAGGCAGGCAAATAAAATCCAGGTTCCCATTTCTTGATGGCCCTGAAATACAAGTCAGCATCTGTTTAGTTTAAACCATGTCAAATAAGCGCATAGTTAATGTTTCATAAAATAAAGGTAACTCACATCAGTCTGTAGCTAATGAGTAGGGCCCTTTTTCGTGAGGTTACTTCATTCATATTTAAGCTTCAATTCTCAGCTCAGTTCATTGTTTTTGGAGTCAGCAAAGTAAAAAGATGCTTTTCATTTAGATTGTCTGATAAAAAAGCTTAGGGGAATGAATTGTCTATTATTATGTGTTTTTTCCAAAGCCTTTTTCTATACCTACTTTATAGTCACATCACCTTGTGTCAGAGAAGCTAAATATGATTCATAATTAAAGATCTATAGTTGGCTGTAAAAGTTAAGGGGACATTAAAGTATTTTTATTGTCACATTATTATTTTATAGCAATAGATGGCAGAAAAGTTTCTTTTATTATCCACAGGGTATTGGTACTTTTGAGGAGATATACTTAACTACTGTTCAGGAGATTTAAGCAAGTTGCAAAAATCGATTAAGGGAAATAGTTCTGATTGTCCTAACTGCAAAGGACTTTAGACAAAATCCTCAAGTAACACCTCTGAACTCTGAGAGTCCACACTACAAAAAAAAAGTGCTTGAAAAGAAATTACCTCAAGGGATATTTTAAACTTTTAATTCTACTATTCTATTTTTATGTGAATATGGAATGATTTTTACCCCAAAGAATTCCATCTTTAGTCAGTGACATTTTCCTCTTCATAGATGTTTGCAATTTTTTCACAAATTACTCAAATGAAATAGGAAGCAAACACAATCATCCTAAGAAATGCTTATTGCTTCATGTCCCAAACTTACTTTGAAACTTTTAAGTAGATAAATCTAAACTATTTTTATAAAAAATAAACATTATATGCCACAATGCTAATTAAAAAGCATAATATGATTGTTGACATTTGGTCTGTTGTTTTGTGAATTAATGAGAAAAATGTGAAAAACAAAATTTAATTGATGATTTTATTTTAAAATAAGTTATTTGGTGTAATTAAACTTTTTTGAAGCATAATAAGTAGATCACAGCATAAAAAGAGAATTTTAGCAATTGTTAAATGATTAAAATATATTTACTGTAGTTGTAATTTTAGAAAGTCCTTCCGGGTTCTGGAACTCAAATTTAAGAAAATCTAAACTAATGATTTGCTACTTTAAAAATTTAAAAATTAATGTAATTAATCAAAGAATAATTAAACTATAGTTGAAATGAAGAAATTACTAATTCTAGACAACCTAATGTAATTGCATCTGTTAAATAGTAAACACAGAGAAACCAAGAAGGATAATATAAATATAATAGAAAGGATATGAATTTGTGAATAAACTTCACATACCTTTGAGTGTACTCAGAGGAAGTTTCTATCTGAAAGTAAAAAATGTTTGATCTAATAGATTTCTTGCAAGTATGAACTCAATTTATATCACTCACAGCATCTAGAACAGCCAGTCATATTTATGAAGACAAAAATATGTGGTGTATAAGTAAAAATTCTTGTATCATGAATTTTTAGCAACTATGGGCAAATTTAAAATGGTATATTGTGATTTGTATGTATAGTCTTTCATTATGGGAAATAATACATTTCAGAAGCAAAAAGAATTTCCCCAGACTGTTTTTAAGTCAGTAAATTGACTGATCACACCTTGCTGATATATTCAGGATTATTTTTAAGAATCTGTTATGCCTGAGCAAGTTACAATTTTGTAATAACCACTGTTATGTCTGAGCAAGTTACAATTTTGTAATCACCAGTGCTTTCACTGAAGGTGTGGTCTCTTTTCCCTGTGGTTACCCTCTGAGTACCAGTGTGACTGTCCAAATAAGGGAAAAAATCTATTTTCCTTAATTCAAATATGAAACATATTAACTACCAAAGCAACAAACGTTGTCACAGTAGCAACACTCTTACTACTTACCTGAAAGATAAGGTGAGAGATGTATCACACACTACATCATACACTAAACATATATGTTTAGTTTTATAAACAAAGGACATATTGCCCTGGCTTCCCTATTCTTTGTAGCAATAATTTAACTTTATTTAAACTAAGTAGACACAGTTGCAGGTCAGCATATATACAACCCAAGGTAACCACAAGACAAAAACCTACCATAGATACACAAAACCTAGGAAGAAAAGAATAAAGCATACTACTAAAGAAAATCGTCAAACCACAAAGGGAGAAACAAAATTTTTAAATGGCAAGTGCATACCTGTTAATAATTACTAAATGCTTCGATGGAAAAGCATATGGTGGCTGATTGGGTAGGGGAAAAAAAACAGACCCATCCATATACTGCTTAGCAGAGGCTCAAATTCTACAGATGCTATAGGCCTTTAGAAACAAAGGCTATAACAAAAGACATATACAGTGATAGCAAGATCAATACTAAAAGAGGATATTTTAAACATTTAAAAATATGCACCAATACAAGAGGACTTAAATATATGAAGCAAATACTAAGAGATATAAAAATACAAATTGTTCATACTATAAGACTAGGAGACTTTAACATCCCACTCACATTAATGGACAGGTCATCTACACAGAAAATCAATATGGACAGAGTTGCCTACTGTAACATAATAGTCCAGTTGGACTTAATATATATCTATGGGACATCATGTCTAAAGCTAGTAGAACACATCATTTTTTATTAAGTCCACATGGAGCATTCTTCATGAAGGACCTTGGTCTAGGCCAAAACACATCTCAGCAAATCTAAAAAGATGGAAATTCATTCCAGCATTTTTTCCTGACCCTAATTCCATGAAACAAGAAACTAATGTCATAAAATAAGAAAACAAACACATGGATATTAAGCAACTTGATACTAAGAAATCAGTGAGTCAATGAGGTCAAAGAAGTCAGAAAAAACCTTGGGACAAATGCAAATGAAAACACAATGCTCTAAAATATATAGGATTTGGTAAAAGCATTTCTAAGATGGAAATTAATAGAAATATGACCCTTCCTCAAGAAGTAAGATAAGTCTGAAATAAACAGTCTAATCTACCACACATACCACTTAGACGTCAGAGTAGAAGGACATGTCCTCATCTTCTAACAAGAACACCAAAATTTCAAAAAGCTATTGCACAGGTATCAACAGGAGAATTCTGGAACCCCACATCGAAAAGGCAAAGGAGAAGCTGCAATAAGATGGTGAAAGAGGCTCAATGGCATTTAAAATCAAGCCTCATTCCCACCAGAGATGCTTGGAGGGCAAAAACAAAACCTTGTGTATATCAGGACCCCAGGAAAAGGAGCAGTAACTGCCACAAGTGACTGAACCAGACCTGCCTTCAGTGTTTGACAGTCCCCTGCACAGGCAATGATCAGCAGTAGCATGACATGGAGTGAGGCAGAAATAGTCATGGGAAGCATGGTGTGCGGCACAAGTCCTCTTGGAGGTGGTCACCACTAGCCCCACTAAAGAGCTTCTGGGTGGGCAATCCATAAACTGAAGAACAATTATACCAAAGAAATTCTCACACTATTGCAAAAGTTCTAGGGAGCACAACAGACTTCCCAACCTGGGCACCAGCAAAGGGAAGGAGAATCCTCAGGGAATCTGCCTTTGAAAATCAACAGGATTTGATTATAGAACTTCCACAGGACTGGAGAAACAGAGGCTTGGAGGCCCAAATAAAACCTTGTGAGCACCAGGACCCAGGAGAACAGAGCAGTGACCTGACAAGAGATTAAGCCAGTCTTGACAATGAGTGTTTGCAAATCTCCGGCAAAAGTGTGGGTTGACAGTGGCCTGCCACGGGGTCAGGGTCACTGACAACAATAGTCCTGGGAGACACAGCATGCTGGCATAAGTTCTTTTGGAGGAAGTCACCATTACACCATTACCCCTATCACAGTTTGGCTAAACCACAGGAAGGGAACACAGGCCCAGTCATCAGCAGAAAACTGGATTAAAGATTTACTAAGCATGGCCTTGCCCACCAGAACAAGACCCACTTTTCCCTTCTCCCAGTCCCTCCCATATGAAATTTTCCACAAACTTTTATCCTCATTTTATCCTCATTACCACAAACTTTTATCCTCATTATCCTCATTTCCACAAATATTATCCTCATTTATCCTCATTATTTCATCCTCAAACTTTTATCCATCAACCACAAACATTTGCCCTCATATGGAGGGCAGACAGAATGAAAACCATAATCACAGAAAGCTAATCAAAATGATCAAATGGATCACAGTTTTGTTAACTTAATGAAATTATGAGTCAGGCTGTGTAGCATCTCCCAAGATGGACAGGTCATGTTGGAAAGTTCTGAAAAAACATAGCCCACTGGAGAAGGGAATGGAAAACCACTTCAACTTTCTTGCCTTGAGAATCCCTTGAAGAGTATGAAAAGGATAAAGATGTGATACTGAAAGATGAACCCAATATGCTACTGAAGAAGAGCAGATACATATATTTCCAGAAGAAATGAAGAGGCTTAGCCAAAGTGGAAATAACACCAAGTTGTGGGTCTGTCTGGAGGTGAAAGTAAAGTCTGATGCCATAAAGAAAAATATTGCCTAGGAACCTGTAATGTTAGGTACCATGAATCAAGATAAGTTAGAAGTGGTTAAACAAGAGATGGCAAGAGTGAACATCAATATTTTAAGAATCAGTGAACTAAAAGGGATGCAAATGAATGAATGTAATTCATATGAACATTAGACTACTACTGTCGGCAAAAATCCCTTAGAAGAAATGCAGTTGCACTCATAGTCAACAAAAGAGTCTGAAATGCAGTACTTTTGTGCAATCTCAAAAACAACAGAATAATTTCAGTTTGTTACCAGGGTAAACCATTCAGTACCACAGTAATTCAGGTCTATGCCCCAACCACTAATGCTGAAGAAGATGAAGCTGAATGGTTCTATGAAGTCTTTCAAGACTTCTAGAACTAACAGGAAACAAAACAAGATGACTTTTTTGTCGTAGGGAACTGGAATGCAAATTAGTCAGTCAAGAGATACCTAGAGTAACATGCAAGTTCGGCCTTGGACTACATAGTGAAACAGGGTGAAGGCTAGCGCAGCTTTGCTAAGATAATGAGCTGATCATAACAACCATTTTCAAGAACACAAAATATTGCACATGGATATCACAGTGGTCAACATCCTTATCTGATTATACTCTTTGTAGTCAAAGATGGAGAAGCTCTAGAATGCCAGCAAAAACAAGAACCAGAGCTGAACAAGGCTTAGATCACGAACACTTTATTGCAAAATTCTGACATAAATTGAAGAAAGTTGGGAAAATTATTAGGCTGTTCAGGTATCAGTAAGTTCAGTTGCTCAGTCAAGTCCAACTCTTTGCAACCCCAAGTCCAAGTCCAGCTCTTTGCAACCCCAAGTCCAATGCTTGGGCTGCAGCATGCCAAGCTTCCCTGTCCATTACCAACTGTCAAAGCCAACACAAACTCATGTTCATTGTGTCAGTGATGCCATCCTACCATCTCAGCCTCTGTTCTCCCCTTCCCCTGCCTTCAATCTTTCCCAACATCAGAGTCTTTTGAAATGAGTCAATTATTCACACCAGGTGGCAAAGTATTGGAGTTTCACTTTCAGCATCAGTCCTTCCAGTGAAAATTCAGAACTGCTTCCTTTAGGATGGACTGGTTGGATCTCCTTGCTGTCAAGGGACTCTCAAGAGTCTTCTCTAATGCCACAGTTCAAAAGCATCAATTATTTGGCACTCAGCTTTCTTTATAGTCCAACTCTCACATCCATACATGACTACAAAACCATAGCTATGGAAAAGCATACTGGAAAAAACCATTCAGGTATAGATTAATCAAATGCTTTATGATTACAGTGAAAGTGACAAATATATTCAAGTTATCAGATCGGACAGAACTAAGAACTGAAGAACTATGGGCAGAGATTTATAGCTTTGTACAGGAGGCAGTGATCAAAACCATCTCCAAGGAAATATGCACAAAGGCAAAATGGTGCCTGAGGAGGTCTTAAAAATAGCTCTGAAAGAAGAGAAGGGAAAGGCAAAAAAGAAAGAAAAGATATAGTCATCTTAATGCAGAGATCCAAAGACTAAAAAGGAGAGATAAATGGTAATGATGATGCTATATGTGAGAGAGCAAAAGAGATACAGATGTAAAGAACAAACTTTTGGACTCTGTCGGGAAAGGCGAGGGTGGGATGATTGGAGAGAATAGCACTGAAACATGTATACTACCATATGTGAAATGGATTGCCAGTCTAGGTTCAATGCATGAGACAGGGCACTCAGGGCCAGTGCACTGGGATGACCCTGATGGATGGGATGGGAAGGGAGATCGGAGGGGGTGTTCAGGATGGGGGACACATGCACACCTGTGACTGATTCTTGCAAATGAATGCAAAAACCACTACAATATTGTAAAGTAAATAGCCTCCGATTAGAATAAATAATTTTTTTAAAGGCCTTCTTGAATAATCATTGTAAAGACATGGAGGAAAGCAATAGAATGGGAAAGACTAAAGATTTATTCAAGAAAATTAGAGATACCAAGGGAAAATTTCATGAAACGATGGGCACAATAAAGGACAGAAACGTTATAGACCTAACAGATGCAGAAGATACAAATAAGAGGTGGCAAAAAGATGTAAGAGAAGTTTACAAAAAAGGTCTAAATGACCCAGAGAACTATGATGGTGTGGTCACTCATCTAGAGCCAGACATCCTGGAGTGTGAAGTGAAGTGCGCCTTAGGAAGAATTACTACAAACAAACTAGCAGAGGTGATGGAATTCAGTTGACCTATTTCAAACCCTAAAGATGATGCTATTAAAGCACAGACCTCAATATACCAGCAAATTTGGAAAACTCAGCTGTGGCCACAGGACTGAAAAATTGTCAGTTATCATTCTAATTTGAAAAACGGGCAATGCTAGACAATGTTCAAACTACTGCAAAACTGTACTTATTTCACACGCTAGCATGGTAATGCTGAAATCCTCCCAGCTAACCTTCAAAAATACCTGAACTGAGAACTTCCAGATGTTCAAGCTGGATTTAGAAAAGGCAGAGGAACTAGAGATCTAATTGTGAATGTCCCCTGGGTCATAGAAAAAGCAAGAGGATTCCAGAAAAACATCTATTTCTACTTCATTGACTATGTTGAAGCTTTTGACTATGTAGATCACAGCAAAATGTGGAAAATTCTGAAAGGGATGGGAATATTGTACCACTTTACCTGCCTCCTGAGTAAATTATATGCAGGTAAAGAAGCAACAGTTAGAATAGGAGATGGAGCAATGAACTGGTTCAAATTGGGAAAGAACTATATCAAGGTTGTATATTGTCAGCATGCTTTTATAATGTATATGCAGAGTACATCATGTGAAATGTTGGGCTGGATGAATCACAAGGATGCTGGATCAAGGACGCTGCATCAAGGTTGCTGGTAGAAATATCAACCTCAGATATGCATGTGATGCCACTCTCAATGACAGTAAATAAAGAGGAACTAAAGAGCTTCTAGATGAAGATGAAAGGGGAAAGTGAAAACGCTGGCTTAAAACCCAACATTCAAAAAACTAACATCATGGCATCCAGTTCCATCACCTCATGGCAGATACTGGAGAAAAAATGGAAACAGAGATGGACTTTATTTTCTTGGGCTCCAAAATCACTGCAAACGATGCCTGTAGCCATGTTTGCTTCTTGTAAGTAAAACTATGACAAACATAGACAGTACATTAAAAAGCAGAGACATCACTGTGCCAACAGAGGTTCTTATATTTGAAGCTATTTTTTTTCCAGTAGTCATGTACATATGTGAGTATTGGACCATAAAGAAGCCTGAAAGCTGAAGAATTATTTCAAATTATGGTCCTGGATAAGACACTTACAAATATTTCTGATAGCAAGGGGATCAAACCTGTCAATTCTAAATAAATCAACTCTCAATATTTGTTGGAAGGACTGATGCTGAGGCTGAAGTTCCAGTACTTTGACATCTGATGCAAAGAGCTGATTCATTGAAAAAGACTCCGATGCTGGGAATGATTGAAGGCAGGAGGAGAAGGGGGCAAAAGAGGATGGGGTGGTTGGGTGACAACCATTAACAACTCAATGGTAATGAATTCGAGCACATTCTGGGTGATAGTGAAGGATAGGGAAGACTAGTATGCTGCAGTCCATGGATTCAGAGTCTGAGTGTCTGAGCATCAAATAAAAAGGAACACATGTGAGTTCTAGTGAGATGGAATAATCCGGAGTCTATCATACAGAGTGAAGTAAGTTAGAAAGAGAAAGTCAAATACTGTATATTAGCATATACATATGAAATTTAGAAAGATGTTACCAATGTTCCTACATGAAGGTCAGCAAAGAAAACATAGATGTAAAGAACAGACTTTTGGACTCAGTGGAAGGTGAGGGTGGGATGATTTGTGAGAATAGCATTGAAACACATATATTACCATATGTAAAATAGATGACCTGTGCAAGTTGGATGTATGAAGCAGGACACCCACAGTTGATGCTCTGTAACAATCCAGAGGGATAGGGTGGGGAGGGAGCTGGGACAGGTTTCAGGTTAGGGGAGACACAAGTAAATCTGTGTCTGACTCAGGTTAATGTATGACAAAAATCATCACTATTGTAAAATAATTATCCTCCAATTAAAATTAATTAATTATTAAATAAAAGTCTACAGATAAATCCACATACCTACGGGCACCTTGTCTTTGACATAGGAGGCAAGAATATATGGAGAAAAGGGGCAGTCCTAAGATGGTGGAGGAATAGGATGGGGAGATCCCTTTCTCCCCCACAAATTCATGGAAAGAACATTTGAGCGCTGAGCAAATTCCACAAAACAACTTCTGAAGGCTGGCAGAGGACATCAAGCACCCAGAAAGGCAACCCATTGACTTCAAAAGGAGGTAGGAAAAAATATAAAAGATGAAAAGAGAGACAAAAAAGGTAGGGACAGAGATCCGTCCAGGGAAGGGAGTCTTAAAAAAGAAAGAAGTTTCCAAACACCAGGAAACACTCTCACCAATGCATCTGTGGCAAGCCTTGGAATCTCAGAGGGCAACATAACTGGGAGGAAAAATAAATAAATAATTAAACCCCACAGATTATGTGCCTAATAGCAACTCCCAGCCGAGAAGCAGAGCTCGCATCCACCACTGCCAAGTGGGGACTGGACAGGGAGGCACAGGCTGCAATGCTTAGGGTAAGGACTGGGCCTGAATGCCCCGAGGGCAATCAGGGAATTAACTTGAGATAGCAAACCAGACTGTGGGATAGCTATTTCACAAAAAACCTGAACCTAAGACACCACCCACTCACAGAGCAAAGCATTGAGCAGAGCTAGCCGGCTGAGGACTGCTCCATCTCCCACTGGAGACAGGCAGGCGAGGGCAGCCAGAGCTGGAAGGAGGCAATCTCAACCCCAGAGAGTCATCATCTATCAAACTGCAGACAGGCTTCCTTGCTAACCAAGACTTTTTGGGATTCTGGATGGTCGACATCTGCTGGAAGGGTTGCAGCCAGAGATCAGCTCCATAGAAGAGACACACGAAACACCTGAGAAGGTGCACCCATTGTAAACTCAGAAAGCTCAGCAACTGGGGTGGGGGAGGTGATAAGACACAGCCCCCAACTGGAGGCAAATGTGCTCGCCAAGAATCTGGTCACCTGAGTTGCTCAGACCTGGGATGTGCACAAAGTGCAGGCCCAACCAAGTCTGTGCCTTTGTGGAGGACCGGAGAACCTGAACCTGAGCAGCTTAGACCTGGGAAGTGCATGCAACCCAGGGCCCACATCAGAGAGTTCCCGGCAGAGCAAGCTAGAACCTGAGCAGTGTAGCCTGGGAAAGCACACAGGCTGTGAGCAGGGGCAAACCCAGTGTGGCTGAATCACTGTGAGCACTCCCCACACGAGACCGAGATATTTGCAGTGTTCCTCCCTCCCCACACACGACTGAACAAACAGCCTAAAAAAGTGACCACCACCGCCCCCTTGTGTCAGGGCGGAAATTAGACACTGAAGAGACCAGCAAACAGTAGAACGTAAAATAAACAGAGGGAACCGCTTTGGAAGTGACAGGTGCAATAGACTAAAACTCTGTAATTAGCACCCACTACATAGGAAGGGGCCTTAGACATTGATAAATATAAGCCAGACCAAGGAACTATCTGAAAATGAACTGACCCCACACTCTCCACAACAGTTCCAGAGAAAGTCCTAGATATATTTTTACTAATATCATTAAAAACTTTTTTAAAAATTTTAAGTCCTCTATTACTCCTTTAATTTTCATTTTTATAACCTACTATTATTTTGCAAAGAAAGACCCTACTTTTTAAAGCAAACTTTACACACACACACACATATGTGCATTATAATGTTTGTACTTTTTTTCTTTAATATTGTATTTTTGAGAACCTAACCTCTACTCTACATATTTAACCTTTGCTTTTGGGGATATATTATCATTTTTGTATCTTGAAGAACCTAATCTTCATTACCCATTTTCACTTGGGAGGGAGATTACTGCCTTGATTGCTTTCTTCCCCCTTGGACTCTCCTTTTTCTCCACTAGATTGCCTCTCTCTCACCCTTCTCTTCTCTACCCAAATTTGTGAATCTCTTTGTGTGTTCTTGTTATGGAGAACACTTAGGGAAATGATTACTGGTTAGATCTCTCTCTCTTCTTTTGATTTCCCCCTTTTATCCTCCTGGTCACCTCTGTCACCATCCTCCCTCTTCTCTCCTATGTGTAACCCGATGAACATCTCTGAGGGATCCAGACTGTGGAAAGCACATAGGGAAGTGCTTACTGGCTAGCTTGCTGTTTCCCGTTTGATTCCCCCTCTTCTTTTCCTGGTCATTTTTATCTCATTCCTCCCTCTTCTCTTCTCCATGTAACTCTGTGTACCTCTCTAGGTGTCCCTCACTGTGGAGAAACTTTTCATCATTAATCTACATGTTTTATAATTAGTGCAATATAGGTGGAGAAGTATTGATGCTACTAAAAGAATAAGACTGAAAACCAGAGGCAGGAGTTTTAACTCCAAATCCTGAGAACACCAGAGAATTCCTGACTCCAGGGAATATTAATCAATAGTAGCTCATAAAACACTTCCATACCCACACTGAAACCAAGCACCAACCAACAGCCAGCAAGTTCCAGAGCAAGACATACCATGCAAATAACACAGGAACATAACCCTGACCTTCAATATACAAGCTGCCCAAAGTCACACCAAAGCCATCGACATCTCAAACCTCATTACTGAACACTTCATTGCACTCCAGAGAGAAGAAATCCAGCTCCACCCACCAGAACACTGACACAAGCTAATGTAACCAGGAAACTTTGACAAGCCACCCGTCCAACCACAACCACAGTGAGGAACCTCCACAATAAAAAGGAACTACAAACTGCCAGAATACGGAAAGGCCATCCCAAACACAGCAATATAGACAAGATGGAAAGGCAGAGAAATACCCAGCAGGTAAAGAAACAGGATAAATGCCCACCAAACCAAACAAAAGAGGAAGAGATAGGGACTCTACCTGATAAAGAATTCCGAATAATGATAGTGAAAATGATAGAAAATCTTGAAAACAGATTGGAGTTACAGATAAATAGCCTGGAGATAAGTATCAAGAAGATGCAAGAAAGGTTTAACAAGAACCTAGAAGAAACAGAAAAGAGTCAAAACATAATGAATAATGCAATAAATGAGATCAAAAACACTCTGGAGAAAACCAACAGTAGAATAACGGCAGCAAAAGATAGGATAAGTGAGGTAGAAAAAAATGAAACATTATTTCATTTGTACATTTATAAGGCACAGAAACATAATACCCCATTGGAATTATTATTATTATTGTCAGTTATTTAACCTAAATTGATTCTTATTTTTAGAGGGCAAATAATTTGGAGAATATGAAAGTTGTTTAGTTGTTAAGTCATATCCAACTCTTTTGTGACCCCACAAACTGTAGTTTGTCAGGTTTTTCTGTCCATGAGATTTTTCAAGTAAGAATACTTTAGAGGGCTGCCATTTCCTTCTCCAGGGGGTCTTCCCAACCTAGGGATTGAACCCATGTCTACTGCATTGACAGGCAGATTCTTTACCACTGAGCCACCTGGAAAGTGCAGAGAATATAAATAGTGTGAAATAAATAGGCTTTAATTTACATACTATTTCTCTGCTATATTGCTATAGATGATATATTCCTTTAGCACTATTGAGTATTATTTTCATTTTTTCATAGTTTTAAGTTGAAAAATGGGACTGGTGATTTTGTGTACTTGTGCACAGGTCTTCAAACTTTTACTCTTCAAATATCACAACTCTGAAAGTTCAAAAGTTAGAGAGATGTAATTGAAACAGTTAGGATAACATTGTACATTCACTTGGATTTTGATAAATTACCTAAAGCAAAGCTCAAGCTCATTGCTGAATATGAATGTAAACTCATTTCTGAATATCTTTCTTTTTTACCTTTCAACCTACTACAGTGTAACTTAGTCACCCAAATGAAACAGCAAAATCTCAAAATGTTTTGATAAGTTGTCCTTCTTAACCTCTACCCCCATCTTGCTCTTCCTCTGGCTCTTACTCCCACCAGGAAACACTTGCTTTTCCTCTGTACCTGTGGATTTGTCTCTATTTTATTATATTTTTTCATTTGTTTTACTTGTTAAATTAAATATAAAAGTGACAGGACACAGTATGTGTCTTTTTCTGTCTGACATATTTCACTAAGCACAGTACCTCAGAGGTCCCCCCATGTTGTTGTAGGTGACTATATACAAAATATTGATAGCTAAACAATGGGGACATATTATACAGCACAGGGAATTCAGTCTTTACAATAACTATAAATAGAGTAAACCTATAGAAATATTGAAGTTCTGTATTGAACATTTCAAACTAATACTCTATTGTAAAGCATTTATAATTTGAACCTTAAAAAAGAAATATATTGAAGTCTAGAACAAAATGCCACATCTTAATATGTCTGCATGTACACATATTGTGTACAAAATACCAAAACTAACCCATAAATACTGTATTGAAATTTGAAAAGTAGATATTCAGAGAGTTCCTAATCATCAAATTATAATAAATACAAAATAATTCATAACACTTATCAGTTTACTATACACTATACAAAATGCCATAACATTCTTTTTAATTAAAATGCTTATACACAGTTTTATAACTTTGTGGTCCCAAGAATAAATAATTTGGAATCTTTTATTCTCTGGAATCTGTGTTTATGATCACTTCATAAAAGACAAAACATATTTTGAGAAAATAATTCTTTGTTTGCTGAAGGACTATTAACATGCTAAATCTTTTTTTCTTTTTTTGGTTCCACTGGAAGGAAATAGGAACTCAGAAGCCCAGAAATAAAGAGAAGTGAAAAAATAACTTTTAGTTTGATGGAGCTGAGGAAATGATATGTGTTCATGTTATCAAAAATCTGATATAAACGTCTCATTGTAAACCTTTTTTTGTCAAGATAAAAGAAGCTTTCACCTGGGCTGGTGGTCTGTTTCACCATAGATAATATACATGCTGTTCTTTCAAAACATCCCACCCTCACGTTCTCCCCCAGAGTTCAAAAGTCTGTTCTGTACTTCTGTGTCTCTTTTTCTGTTTTGCATATAGGGTTATCACTACCATCTATCTAAATTCCATATATAGGTGTTAGTATACTGTAATGTTCTTTATCTTTCTGGGTTACTTCACTCTGTATAATGGGCTCCAGTTTCATCCATCTCATTAGAACTGACTCGGGCCTGGTGCACTGGGAGGACCCTGAGGAGTCGGGTGGAGAGTGAGGTGGGAGGGGGGATCGGGATAGGGAATACGTGTAACTCTATGGCTGATTCATGTCAATGTATGACAAAACCCACTGAAATGTTGTGAAGTGATTGGCCTCCAACTAATAAAATAATTTTTTTAAAAAAAAGAAGCTTTCAAAAGAAATATATTTTAATTTGTTTTTTTTTTAATTTAGCAGTCACAAAAGAGATGAAGCAACATTTAATACCTTTTAAATTAATTAATTAATTTAAATTTGAAAGCAATTACTTTATAATATTATAATGTCATTTGCAATACATCAACATGAATCAGCCATAAGTATAAATGTGTCACCCTCAATCTGGTGCCCCCCATCCACCTTCTCCACCACCCCATCTCTTCAGCTTGTCCCAGAGCACCTGCTTTGGATACTCTGTTTCATTCATCTAACTTGTACTGGTTATCTGTTTTATATACAGTAATGTACATGTTTCATTGCTATCCCTGCCTTGTATGTGGAGAATCCTTTAAAATCTGGGAATAGAACTGTCATATGACACAGAGATCTCTGAGAAAATACACCTTGAAGAAACCAATATTGACAGACACATAGACCCAAACGTTCATTGTAGCACTGTTTACAATAGCTAGGACATGAAAGCAACCTAGATATCTATCATCAGATGAATCAATAAGAAAGTTGTGGCACATATGTACAATGGAATATTACTCAGCTATATAAAAAAATAACACATTGAGTCAGTTCTAATGAGGTGGATCAACCTGGACATGGTTATACAGAATGAAGTAATTCAGAAAGAGAAAGACAAATACTGTATGTTACACATACATATCGAATTTAGAACAATGGTAGCTATGATCCTATGTACAGGACAGGAAAGGAGACACAGATGTAAGAAACAGACTTTTGGACTCAGTGGGAGAAGGTAAGGGTGGGATGATTTGCAATCTGGATTCTTTTTATTTCTTTTTCTTGTCTGATTGTTGTGACTATGATTTCCAAAACTATGCCGAATAACCTTGTAATTCTTCCTTATTTTAGAGGAAATGCTTTCAGTTTTTTTGCCACTGAGGGTAATGTTTGCTGTGGCTCTGTCACACATGACTTTTATTATGTTGAGTTATGTTCTTTCTATGCCTACTTTATGGAAAGTTTGTATCAAAAATGTGTGCTGGATTTTGTCAAGACTTTCTCTGCATCTATTGAGAAAATCATATTTTCAAAATCTCAGTTTGTTAATACGGTACATCACATTGATTAATGTGAATATTGAAAAATCTTGCACCTCTGGGAAAAAAAACCACTGGCTCATGATGTATAATCTATTTAATATGTTGTTGGATCCTGTTCACTAGAATTTTGTTGAGGATTTTTGCATCTATGTTCATCAATGATGCTGGCCTATTAATTTTTTTTTTCTTGGTGCTTTTGTCTGATTTTGCTATCCATGTGATGTTGGGCTCATAGAAAGAATTTGGGTGTTTTCTTCCCTCTGAAATTTTCTGGGGGAGTTTGAGTAGGAAAGGTGTTAGCTCTTATCTAAATATTTTAGTAGAATTCACCTGTGACACCATTGGGTCCCAAGCTTTTGATTTTTGGAAGAGTTTCAATTACAGTTTTGATTTCTGTACCAATTTTGATTGGTCTCTCAACTTTCCAATTTCTCCCTGGTTTAGTTTTGGAAGGTTATCCTTTTCTAAGAATTTGTTCATTTATTCCAAGTTTTCCATTTTATTGGCATATTTTATTGGCTCATAGTAGTCTCCTATAGTCATCTGTATTTGTGTTGTCTCTTAAAAACTTCATTTTTATTTCAGTTTTATTGATTTGAAACTTCTTCCTCTTTTCTGGGCTAATTATTTGTTTCCTTTGTTTAACTTTTCAAAGAACTGGCTTTTAGTTTTATTAATATTTGCTCTTGCCTTCTTCATTTCCTTTTTATTTATTTCTGCTTTGATTCTTATGATGTCTTTCTTTCTACTAACTTTGGGGCCTCTTTATCTTGTTGTTTTAGGTGTAAGTTTCAGTAGTTTATTTGATGTTTGTCTTGTGTCTTGAGTTAGGTTTGTATGCTCTGAACTTCCCTCTTAGCACTATTTTTACTGAATCCCTTTGGTTATGTGTTGTCATGTTCTCATTATCATTTGTTTCTTTGCATATTTTGGTTTCCTTTTTGACTTCTTCAATGATCTATTGGTTATTTAAAAGCATGTTGTTTAGCCTCATGTTTGTGCTTTTAGTTATTTCGCCCCGCCCACCCCCTCCCCCGCCATGGTTGATATCTAATCTTACAGCATCATAATCAGAATGTTTGAAAGATACTTGAAACAATGTAAATTTTTAACAAATTTACTAAGCCTAGATTTGTGGCTCAGGATGTGATCTATCCTTGATAATCTTCCAAGTGCACTTTAGAAAATGTTGAAATCTGTTGTTTTGGGGTGAAATGTTCTGTAAATATAAATTAGGTCTAATTGATCCAATATATCCTTTAAAGTTGTGTTTCCTTGTTAATTTTCTGTCTGGATGATCTGTCCATTGGTATGAGGGGAGTATCAAATTCCCAATTTTTATTGAGTTGCTGTCAATTTCTGCTTTAATAGTTGTTAGCATTTGCATTTTGTATTGAGATGCTCTTGTGCTGGGTGCATATGTATTCTTTTTGCATATGTATGTAATTGTTATACCTTCTTCTTGTATTTACCCCTGGTCACTATGTAGTGTCCTTCTTTGTCCTTTATGATGGTCTATATTTTAAAGTTTATTTTATCTGATTTGAGTATTGATACTCCCGCTTTCTTTTGGTCTCCATTTGCAAGATATAATTTTTCCAACCCATCATTTTCAGTCTGTATGTGTCCTTAGCTTTGAAGTAGGTCTCTTGTAGACAGCATATTTAGGGATCTTGTTCTTATATACATTTAACCAGTCTTTGTCTTTTGGTTGGCACACATGCCATTTACTTTTAAGGCAATTATTGAGAAGTATAATCTTGCTATCATTTCGTATTTTGTCTTCTGTTTCTTTTTAAAAAAGATTTTTTTTTTGTTTCCTGTCTAGAGAAGCCTTTAGCATTTGTTGAAGAGCTTGTTTGATGGTGCTTAATTGTTTCAGCATTGCTTGTCTGTAAAGCTTTTAGTTTCTATTTTGAATTGGAATGATATTCTTGCTGAATAGAGTAATCTTAGTTGTAGATTTCCCCTTTCATCACTTTAAGTATATCCTGTCATTCCCTTTTGGCCTTCACAGTTTCTGTTGAAAGATCAGGTGTTAGTCTTATGGGGTTATCTTGCATGTTAATTTGCTGTAAGTTTCCCTTACTGCTTTTAATATTTGCTCTTTGCATTTAATTTCTGTTCGTTTGATTAATTTTTGTCTTGGCACATTACATCTTGTATTTATCTTGTATGGGACACTCTGTATTTCTTGGCATTGTGTGGCTATTTCATTCCCCATTCTGGGGAATTTTTGAAATATTATCTCCTCAAATATTTTCTCATGGCCTTTCACTTTGTCTTCTTATTCTGGGACACCTCTGAATTGAATGTTGGGGCAGGTAACATTTTCCCAGACAACCCCGAGGCTGTCCTAAATTCCTTTTATTCTTTTATCTCCCCTGCTTCAGTTATTTCCACCTTTATGTCTTCCTGCTTACTTATCCTTTCTTCTGCCTCAGTTACTCTACTTTATTACTTCCAGAGCATTCTTAATCTGAATTATTGCATTGTTCATTACTGATTGGCTGTTTTTTATTTCCTCTAGGAACATGTTAAGCATTGTTTGCATCTTCTCAATCCTTGTCTCTAGTCTATTTATCCATTATTTCATTTTATTTTCAAGGTTTAGATCATCTTTACTATTATTCTGAATTCTCTTCCAGGTTGACTTCCAATATCCTCCCCTTTGGTTTGGTGAGTTTTTATCATGTTCCTTCACGTTCTGAATATTTCTTGGCCTTTTCATTTTGTTTAGGGTCTGTGTTTGGGGGTCTCCTTTCTGCATACTGGATGTTCATCATTTGTCTTTATTGTGGAATCTGTTCCCTATAGTTGGGGTTGGACCAGTGGCTTGTGCAGGTTTCCTGGTAGGGGGAGCTTGTGTCTGTGTTCTCATGTATGAATCTGGATCTCGTCTCTTTGGGGGACAATGTAATGTCCAGTAGTGAATTTTGGGGGTGTCTATGGCTTTGGGTGGCTTATCTTTTAATGTTCAATGCTGTGTTACTGTTTTGCTGGAGGATTAGTGTGGGGTGTCTTGTACTGGAATATCTGGTTCTTGGGTGAAGGTTGGTCTCAGTGTTGGTATGGAGGATTTTGGATGGGTTCACATTGCTTAATGTTCCCTTGTGTCAGGAATCTATGACAGTCCAAAGTTCTGGAGTTGAGCCTCCTGCCTCTGAGTTTTGCTGCTATTGCTGCTGTCAAGTTGTAATCAGGTGACTCATAGATGAGACCAGGTTTCCCGTCGCTGGGATTCTCCAGGCAAGAACACTGGAGTGGGTTGCCATTTCCTTTTCCAAAGCATGAAAGTGAAAGTGAAGTTACTCAGTCGTGTCCGACTCTTAGAGATCTCATGGACTATAACCCACCAGGCTCCTCCATCTATGGGATTTTCCAGCCAAGAGTACTGGAGTGGGATGCCATTGCCTTCTCCCGCCTCTGAGTTTTAGGTCCCCTCTTACAGTAGCATCAAGACTTCTCCGCCCATACAACATTGAAGACAAACCTGTAGGTTAACGACCCGTCCATCTTGGGCCTCACACACCTTGCTTAGTTTCATTGAGTTAGACAAGGCTGTGGTCCGTGTGATCAGATTGGCTAGTTTTCTGTGACTGTAGTTTCAGTCTGTCTGCACTCTATGCCCTCTCAGCGCCTACCATCTTACTTGAATTTCTCTTACTTTTGACCTGTGGTATCTCTTCACAGCTGCTCCAGCAAAGAACAGTCGCTGCTCCTTACCTTGGATGTGGGGTATCTCCTCTCTGCTGCTCCTGCACTGTGCAGTCACTGCTCTGAAGGGACTTCCTTTGGGCTGGGGTATCTCCTCGTGGCAACAGCTCCTGACCTTGGGCCTGGGGTACTTCCTGTCCACCACCTCTCCTGAACTTGGATGTGGGGGATCTCCTCTTGGTGGATCCTGCACCACACAGGTGCAGATCCTGTGCCACTCCTGACAGAATGTGGTCCACTGGAGAAGGGGATGGCAAACCACTTCAATATTCTTGCCTTGAGAACCCCGTGAACAGTATGAAAAGGCTAAAAGCTAGGACAAAGAAAGATGAACTCCCCAGGTCAGAAGGTGCCCAATATACTACTGGAGATCAGTGGAGAAATAACTCCAGAAAGAATGAAGGGATGGAGCCAAAGCAAAAACAATACCCAGGTGTGGATGTGACTTGTGATAGAAGCAAGGTCTGATGTTGTAAAGAGCAATATTTCATAGGAACCTGGAATGTTAGGTCCATGAATCAAGGCAAATTGGAAGTGGCCAAAACGGAGATGACATGAAGATTCCAGGAATCAGTGAAGTAAAATGGACTGGGATGGGTGAATTTAACTCAAATGACCATTTTATCTACTACTGTGGGCAGGAATCCCTTAGAAGAAATGGAGTAGCATCATAGTCAACAAAAGAGTCTGAAATGCAGTACTTCAATGCAATCTCAAAAATGACAGAATGATCTCTGCTTGTTTCCAAGGCAAACAATTCAATATCAAGGTAATCCAAGTCTATGCCCCTACCAGTAATGCTGAAGAAGCTGAATTTGAATGATTCAGTGAAGACCTACAAAGCTTTTTAGAACTAACACCCCCAAAAGATGTCCTTTTCATTATAAGGGACTGGAATGCAAACTTAGGAAGTCAAGAAACACCTGGAGTAACAGGAAAATTAGGCCTCAAGTACAGAATGAAACAGGGCAAAGGCTAATAGAGTTCTGCCAAAAGAACACACTGGTCATAGCAAATACCCTCTTCCAACAACACAAGAGAAGTCTCTACATATGGACATCACCAGGTGGTCAACACCGAAATCAGATTGATTATATTCTATGCAACCAAAGATGGAGAAGCTGTATAGAGTCAGCAAAACAAGACTGGGAGCTGACTGTGGCTCAGATCATGAATTCCTTATTGGCAAATTAAGACTTAAATTGAAGAAAGTAGGGAAAACCACTAGACCATTCAGGTACAATCTTTATCAAATACCTTCTGATTATACAGTGGAAGTGAGAAATAGAATTAAAGGACTAGATCTGACAGACAGAGTGCCTGATGAACTATCCATGGAGGTTCATGACATTGTACAGGAGACAGTGATCAAGACCATCCCCAAGAAAAAGAAATGCAAAAAAGCAAAATGGCTGTCTGAGGAGGCCTTACCAATAGCTATGAAAAGAAGACAAGTGAAAAGCAAAGGAGATAGATGTTAGCTCTTCTCTAAATTTTTGGTACAATTCAGCTGTGAAGCAATCTGGTCCTGTGCTTTTGTTTGCTGGAAGATTTCTGATTTCAGTTTCAATTTCCTTGCTTGTGATGGGTATGTTAAGATCTTCTATTTCTTCCTGGCTCAGTTGTGAAAAGTTATACTTTTCTAAGAATTTGTCCATTTCTTCCAAGTTGTCCATTTTATTGGCATAGAGCTGCTGGTAGTAGTCTCTTATGATTCTTTGTATTTCAGTGTTGTCTGTTGTGATCTCTCCATTTTCATTTCTAATATTGTTAATTTGGTTCTTCTCCCTTTGTTTCTTAATGAGTCTTGCTAATGGTTTGTCAATTATGTTTATTTTTTCAAAATATCAGCTTTTAGTTTTGTTGATTTTTGCTCTAGTCTCTTTAGCTTCTTTTGCATTTATTTCTGCCCTAATTTTAAAGCTTTCTTTCCTACTACTAACCCTGGGGTTCTTGATTTCTTCCTTCTCTAGTTGCCTTAGGTGTAGATTTAGATTATTTATTTGACTTTCTTCATGTTTCTTGAGGTAAGCCTGTAAAGCAATGAACCTTAGCACTGCTTTTCCCCTTAGCACTGTTTTTCCAGTGTCCCATAGGTTTGGGGTTGTTGTGTTTTCATTTCCATTCATTTCTATGCATATTTTGATTTCTTTTTTGTTTCCTCTATGATCTGTTGGTTATTCAGAAGTGTGTTATTTAGCCTCCATATGTTTGATTTTTTAATTTTTTTTTCCTGTAATTGAGACCTAATCTTACTGCACGGTGGTCAGAAAAGATGACTGGAATGATTTCAATTTTTTTGAATTTACTAAGGCTAGATTTATGGCCCAGGATGTGGTCTATTCTGGAGAAGGTTCCGTGTGCACTTGAGAAAAAGGTGAAGTTGATTGTTTTGGGGTGAAATGCCCTATAGATATCGATTAGGTCAAGTTGGTCCATTGTTTCATTTAAAGTTTGTGTTTCTTTGTTAAATTTCTGTTTAGTTGATCTCTCCATAGTTGTGAGGGTGTATTAAAGTCTCCCACTATTATTGTGTTACTATTAACTTCCTCTTTCATACTCGTTAGTGTTTCCCTTACATATTGCAGAACATAGATGCAAAAATCCTTAAGAAAATTCTAGCAAACGGAATCCAACAACATCTTTAAAAAAATCATACACCATGGCCAGGTGGGCTTTATCCCAGGAATGCAAGGATTCTTTAATATCTGCAAATCAATCAATGTAATGCACCACATTAACAAATTGAAAGATAAAAACCATATGATTATCTCAATAGATGCAGAGAAAGCCTTTGATAAAATTCAAGACCCATTTATGATTAAAACGCTCCAGAAAGCAGGACTATAAGGAACATACCTCAACATAATAAAAAATATATATGACAAACCCACAGTAAGCATTACCCTCAATGGTGAAAAATTGAAAGCATTTCCCCTGAAATCAGGAAAAGGCAAGAGTGCCCACTCTCACCACTACTATTCAACATAGTTTTGGAAGTTTTGCCCGCAGCAATCGGAGCAGAAAAAGAAATAAAAGGAATCCAGATAGGAAAAGAAGTTAAACTCACTATTTGCAGACGACATGATCCTCTACATAGAAAACCCTAAAGACTACCAGAAAATTACTAGAGCTCATCAATGAATATTGTAAAGTTGCAGGATATAAAATTAACACACAGAAATCCCTTGCATTCCTATACACTAACAATGAGAAAACCGAAAGAGAAATTAAGGAAACAATACCATTCACCATTGCAACAAAAAGAATAAGATACTTAGGAGTATATCTACCTAAAGAAACAAAAGACCTATACATAGGAAACTATAAAACACTGATGAAAGAAATCAAAGAGGGCACAAACAGATGGAGAAATATACTGTGTTCATGGATTGGAAGAATCAATATTGTCAAAATGGCTATACTACCCAAAGCAATCTATAGATTCAATGCAATCCCTATCAAGCTACCAACAGTATTTTTCACAGAACTAGAACAAATAATTTCACAATTTGTATGGAAATACAAAAAAAACTTGAATAGCCAAAGCAATCTTGAGAAAGAAGAATGAACTGGAGGAATCAACCTGCCTGACTTCAGGCTCTACTACAAAGCCACAGTCATCAAGACAGTATGGTACTGGCACAAAGACAGAAATATAGATCAATGGAACAAACAGAAAGCCCAGAGATAAATTCACATACCTATGGACACCTTATCTTCGACAAAGGAGGCAAGGATATACAGTGGAAAAAAAGACAACCTCTTTAACAAGTGGTGCTGGGAAAACTGGTAAACCACTTGTAAAAGAATGAAACTTGAACACTTTCTAACACCATACACAAAAATAAACTCAAAATGGATTAAAGATCTAAATGCAAGACCAGAAACTATAAAACTCCTAGAGGAGAACATAGGCAAAACACTCTGCAACATGAATCACAGCAGGATCCTCTATGACCCACTTCCCAGAATATTGGAAATAAAAGCAAAAATAAACAAATGGGACCTAATGAAACTTAAATGCTTTTGCACAACAAAGGAAACTATAAGAAAGGTGAAAAGACAGCCCTCAGATTGGGAGAAGATAATAGCAAATGAAGCAACAGACAAAGGATTAATCTCAAAAATATACAAGCAACTCCTGAAGCTCAATTCCAGAAAATTAAATGACCCAATCAAAAAATGGGCCAAAGAACGAAACAGACATTTCTCCAAAGAAGCCATGCAGATGGCTAACAAACACATGAAAAGATGGTCAACATCACTCATTATCAAAGAAATGCAAATCAAAACCACAGTGAGGTACCATTACACGCCAGTCAGGATGGTTGCTATCCAAAAGTCTACAAGCAATAAATGCTGGAGAGGGTGTGGAGAAAAGCGAACCCTCTTACACTGTTGGTGGGAATGCAAACTAGTACAACCACTATGGAGAACAGTGTGGAGATTTCTTAAAAAACTGGAAACAGAACTGCCATATGACCCAGCAATACCACTTCTGGGCATACACACTGAGGAAACCAGATCTGAAAGAGACACGTGCACCCCAATGTTCATCACAGCACTGTTTATAAGAGCCAGGACATGGAAACAACCTAGATGCCCATCAGACAAATGAATAAGGAAGCTGTGGTACAATACACAATGGAATATTACTCAGCCATTAAAAAGAATTCATTTGGATCAGTTCTAATGAGATGGATAAACCTGGAGCCCATTGTACAGACTGAAGTAAGCCAGAAAGATAAAGAACATTACAGTATACTAACACATATATATGGAATTTAGAAATATGGTAATTATAACCCTATATGCAAAACAGAAAAAGAGACACAGATGTACAGAACAGACTTTTGGACTCTGTGGGAGAAGGCAAGGATGGGATGTTTCAAGAGAACAACATTGAACCATGTATATTATCTATAGTGAAACAGATCACCAACCCAAGTTGTATGCATGAGACAAGTGCTCTGGCCTGGTGCATTGGGAAAACCCAGAGGCATTGGGTAGAGAGGGTGGTGGGAGAGAGGAAAGGGATGGGGAATACATGTAAATCCATGGCTGATTCATGTCAATATATGACAAAACCCACTACAATATTGTAAAGTAATTAGCCTCCAATTAATAAAAATATATGAAAAAAAGAAAAGAAATGGAGAAAAACGAAGATACATCCATTTGAATGCAGAGTTCCAAAGAATAGCAGGGAGAGATAAGAAAGCTTTCCTCAATGAACAATGCAAAAAATAGAGGAAAACAATAGAGTGGGAAAGACTGGAGATATTTTCAAGAAAATTAGAGCTACCAAGGGCACATTTCATGCAAAGATGGGATTGATAAAGGACACAAATGGTATGGACCTAACAGAAGCAGAAGAGAATAGGAAGAGGTGGCAAGAATACACAGAAGAACTATTTTAAAAAAATCTTCATGACCCAGATAATCATGATAGTGTGATCACTCAACTAGAGCCAGACATCTTAGAATTTGAAGTCAATTGGGCATTAGTAAGCATCACTATGAACAAAGCTAGCGGAGGTGATGAGATTTCAATTGAGCTATTTTAAATCCTAAAAGATGATGATGTGAAAGTGCTGTACTCAATATGTCAGCAAATTTAGAACACTCAACAGTGGCCACAGGACTGGAAAAGGTCAGTTTTCATTTCAATCCCAAAGAAATTCAATGCCAAAGAATGATCAAACTACCAGACAATGCATTCATTTCACACGCTGGTAATGTTCAAAATTCTTCAAGCCAGGTTTCAGCAATGCATAACCTGTGAAATTCCAGATTTTCAAGCAGGTTTTAGAAAAGGCAGATGAACCAGATATTAAATTTCCAATATTTGTTGAATCATTGAAAAACCAAGAGTTCCAGAAAAACGTCTATTTCTACTTTATTGACTATGCCAAAGCCCTTGACTGTGTGGGTCACAATAAACTGTGGAAAATTCTGAAACAGATAGGAATATCAGATCTCTTGGCCTGCCTCTTGAGAAATGTGTATGTAGGTCAGGAAGCAATAGTAACAACTGGACATGGAACAAAAGATTGGTTCCAAATAGAAAAAGGAGTATGTCAAAACTGTATATTTTCACCCTGCTTATTTAGTTTCTATGCAGAGTGCATTATGAGAAACGCTGGGCTAGAAGAAGCACAAGCTGTAACCAAGATTGCCAGGAAAAATACTAGTAATCTCATATATGCAGATGACACCACCCTTATGGCAGAAAGTGAAGAAGAACTAAGTGAAGAGCCCAAGAAGAACTAAGTGAAGAAGAAAGTGAAGAGCCTCATGATGAAAGTAAAAAAGGAGGGTGAAAAGATTGGCTTAAAGCTCAACATTCAGTAAATTAAGATTATGGCATCCAGTCCCATCACATCATGGCAAACAGATGGGGAAACAGTGACTGATTTTATTTTGGGAGGACATCAAAATCACTGCAGATGATTGCAGCCATGAAATTAAATGGCGCTTACTCTTTGAAGGCAAATTATGACCAAATTATACAGCATATTAAAAATCAGAGACATTACTTTGCCAACAAATTTCTGTCTAATCAAGGCTATGGTTTTTCCAGTAGTCATGTATGGATGTGAAAGTTGGAATACAAAGAAAGTTGAATACTGACGAATTGATGCTTTTTAACTGTGGTGTTGGAGAAGACTCTTGAGAGTCCCTTGGACCATAAGGAGATCCAAACATACCTTTGTAAAGGAGATCCGTCCTGAGTGTTCATTGGAAGGACTGATGTTGAAGCTAAAACTCCAATACTTTGGCCACCTGATGCAAAGAACTGACTCATTTGAAAAGTCCCTGATGTTGGGAAAGATTGAGGGCAGGAGGAAAAGGGGATGACAGAGGATGAGATGGTTGGATGGCATCACAGACTCAAGGGACATGGGTTTGGATGGACTCCAGGAGTTGGTGATGGACACGGAGGCCTTGCACTCTCTGGCTCATGGGGTTGCACAGTTGAACATGACTGAGGGGCTGAACTTAACTAAACTGTATGTTAATAGTGAAATAACTTGTATGGTTAGGAAGACCCAAAGTGATTTTCAGAGCCATAGTGAGTCACAGAGAATGGAAGAAGGAGGAGGGAGATACATTGAGCAGGAAGAGAAAAGGGCGGGTCACAATAAAAGAAATGGGTTGAGATCTAAACAGATGTTTCTCCAAAGAAGACATACAGATGGCTAACAAACATATGAAAAGTTGCTCAGCATCACTCATTATTGGAGAAATGCAAATCAAAACTTCAATGAGGTACCATTACATGCCAGTCAGAATGAATGTTATCCAAAAGTCTACAAGCAACAAATGCTGGAGAGGGTTTGGAGAAAAGGGAACCCTCTTACACTGTTGGTGGGAATGCAAACTAGTACAGCCACTCTGGAGAACAGTGTGGAGAGTCCTTAAAAAATTGGAATTAGAACTGCCTTATGACCCAGCAATCCCACTCCTGGACATACACACCAAGGAAATCAGATCTGAAAGAGAAACATGTACCCCAATGTTCATCTAAAATGTTATAATAGAGGACCTGAAACATATAGATGCCCATCACAGATGGATAATCTGTGGAATATATCCACAATGGAATATTACACAGCCATTAAAAGAATATGTTTGAGTCAGTTCTAATGAGATGGATAAAACTGCAGCCCATTATACAGAGTGAAGTAAGCTAGAAATATAAAGACCAATACAGTATACTAATGCATATATATGGAATTCATAAAGATGATAACAATAACCCTATATGCAAGACAGAAAAGAGACACAGATGTATAGAACAGACTTTTGGACTCTATGGTAGAAGGCAAGGGTGCGATGATCTGAGAAAACAGCATTGAAACATGTATATTACCAAGTGTGAAACAGATCGTCAGTCCAGGTTGGATGCATGAGACAAGTGCTCACTCATAAGACAAATATAATAGATTCAGGATGAACATATAAATCCATGGCTGATTCATGTCAATATATGGCAAAAATCACTACAATTGTGTAAAGTAATTAATCTCAAACTGATAAAAATAAATGGAAAAAAAAGAAAAGGGTGGGGCAAATGGGAAGAGAGCAACCATGCCATTATTAACATCCCTAAGTGAAAGTGAATGCCTAAAATTAGACTCTTAGAGGCCTATACTTAATAGCAAATATCAAAAAGCAAAGATTAAAAATATAGAAAGGAGATTTGGCTATCAAATTTACAATATAAAACAAAAAAATGTCAAGCACAGAAATATATATATATATATATATATATATATATTATGGATCAGTTCAGTGTCAGATAATCTCTTTTTTTGGCTTGTACTTATCCTCAGTGTCTACAGTTGCCATTCAAATGCACAGTCTCATCTTAAATGCAGGATCTTAACCTGATAAACCTGCACTTTAGGGGTGGCTCCCCCTTCTTTCCTTTGCTTAGTTGGCCTTCTCTGCTGCAAGTCTCTTCAGTGTCTAATCTCCACCTTTACATGAGGGTGTGAAAGCGGCCACTTATTCACTCTCAATTCACTCTCAATTGCTCAATTATGCTGTGGAGAGGAAGGGAAACTGCATACAAACACTGCTGGCATGTGAATGAAGTGCTCACA
This sequence comes from Muntiacus reevesi, assembly GCA_020226045.1. Taxonomy (NCBI): domain Eukaryota; kingdom Metazoa; phylum Chordata; class Mammalia; order Artiodactyla; family Cervidae; genus Muntiacus; species Muntiacus reevesi. The sequence goes on along the minus strand of JAGTXV010000429.1, from coordinate 4,012,775 downwards.
GTGTATGGAACACATGCATGTTGCCACAGACCAAGGTGGTGTGCATTTCCCAGGCCTACATGTCTCAGGTTTGTGGGTGCTCCACAAGGGCACAATCCCAGATAGTACATGCACCTCCTGTGCTTTGCAGGTCCATGATGCTCAGGCATCCAGATGCTTTTTGAGGACACATTCTAACATGGGGCATGCATCTCATGCACTCCCCAGGTTTAAGCTGCTCAGGCTCATGGCTGCCCTGTGAGCAAATGGTCCCTGGTGGGCTGTGCATGTTCTGTTCTTTGCACATCCATGCCACTCAAATTCCTGGTTGCTCCACATGAACAGTCAGGTGGGCTATGCAACTCATGCACTTCCCATTTCCAAGTCACTCAGGCTCTCAGGTGTTTTCTGAAGGCTCAGTCCCAGGTCAGCCTTGCACCTATCTTCTTCAGGGTGGGGTGTGTGCTCATCTCAGGCTGTTTCACTCCTAGTAGATATGTACCTTCCAGGATCTCAAGAAGACCTTGTTGGTGACTGACAGTTTGTTCACAGCTTGGTGGGAGGTGTGGTCTCTAGGGCCAAGACTGCAGCATCCCCTTGACTCCCACCTCTGGCTGTCATACACCTGCCTCTCTGCTTCAAGGGAAGCAGGAAATGACAGATAGTTTGTTCTCCTTTGATATTTTCTAAGGTGCAAATTTTGTTCTGTGAGAACAGCAGGGCTCACAGTGCAGTGCTCAGTTCAGATCAGTTCAGTCACTCAGTCGTGTCCGACTCTGCGACAACATGAACCACAGCACTCCTGACCTCCCTGTCCATCACCAACTCCCGGAGTTCACCCAAACCCATGTCCATTGAGTCGGTGATGCCATCCAACCATCTCATCCTCTGTCGTCCCCTCTCCTACTGCCCTCAATATTTGCCAGCATCAGGATCTTTTCGAATGAGTCAGCTCTTCGCATCAGGTGGCCAAAGGATTGGAGTTTCAGCTTCAAAATCAGTCCTTCCAATGTACAACCAGGACTGATCTCCTTTAGGGTGGACTTCTTGGATCTCCTCGCAGTCCAAGGGATTCTTGAGTCTTCTCCAACACCACATTTCAAAAGCATCAGTTCTTTGGCGCTCAGTTTTTTTATAGTCCAACTCTCACATCCATGTGTGACCACTGGAAAAATCATAGCCTTGACTAGATGGATATTTGTTGACAGAGCAATGTCTCTGCTTTTCAGAGTGCAGTGTTAGAGCCTTCCAATCAGGAAAATCATTTAATTTTCTTTGTCTCTTCGATGTTCCCATAATTTGACTTGCTATGTTGTGTAAGTTTCCTTAGAGTTTACTCAGCACATTCAACCCTAATCCTTTTCCTAAAGATTAATAATGCATCCCAAGCCTCTACACACAGCCTCCACTTGCTGTGGCTGGATTGTCAGCTTGTGAGCCACTTCTCTGATGGTAATTGCCATGTGGCACAAATTCTGTGGTGATTTTTTGGGGGAATTATGGGGTCCTCTGAGATTCTAAAGCTCCATGCTGATATTGCTTGTGACAGGGTTTCCTCTTTTGTGAAATTTCTCCTCCTTCACAACTCTCCCTAAGATGGGTCTCTGCCCCTAAATCCTTCTTCACTTTTTTGTCTTTATTTTTTGTCCTGCCTCATTTGTAGAGATTGCATTACCTTTCTGGGTATCTGGGATATGATGCCAGTGTTTAGAAGTCATTTTGTGAAATGCATGTGAAATGTTCCACATGCAGGTAATCTTTTGCTGTATTTGTGGGGGAGAAAGTGGTCTCCTCATCCTATTCCTCTGTCATCTCGGTGACTTCAACGTTTAACCTTTGTCAACAGGACTTCCAGGAAGATAGCATTTATTAGCCCTTTCACCTATGCAGAATTGCAGGATATTTTCAAAAGGATTATTCCATTTAATCTATCCACCAATGTGAAAGAAATCTCCTTTAACCCATATCTTTTGAAGCTTAAGAAACTGAAGACGAATTTAGGAATCAATTCAAGATCACACGATTTAATGAGTTGGTTTTATTTTATAGGTAAATCTCTTCCCATGATCCATTTTTCCTGCACACGTGTATGCTCAGAAAAAAATACAACACACACACACACAACACCAAAAAGCATAGTATGTTCTAACAATAACAAATAGGAATTATATCAATGGAAGCCTTCTTTGCTCTGAATGTCTGATATATGCTGATGGGAGCTTGTTTTCCATCAATGAAAATAACAGTAATGGATATTTCCATGAGGTGCAGAAGTGATGATTACACTATACATTTTTGCTTTGAATGCTTGTTATAATCTTAGGAGATGATCATTTATCAGATTACCTGTTTAACACCTGTATTTATCAACCTGAGGGCTGGAGGAGAATGAGAAATATCCTCTGTATTCATTACACATTTCTGGGGCCTGTAATGTGTTTTGGTCACCAAAAAAGTATAGGAAATATTTAGTGAATGAATATACAAATCAACAACTGAACAAATTTGAATAAATTCCTATACAAATTTATTACATAGAGTATTTTGATAAACGCACACAACCTTTTCCAAAGCAAAGAACAAACATAAAAGAAGTTGTGTTTTCAGCAATGAAAGGAGAGTGCTGAGTTTTTACAATCATTTTTATTGCCACAGTATGCTCCTCCTTATAGAAACACTAGTAGACATATTAGATGAACCATAAGCCAGAATCAAGATTGCTGGGGGAAATATAAGCCAACTTAGATATGCAGATGATACTACTTTAATGGCAATAAGCGAAGAATAACTAAAGAATTTCTTGCTGAAGGCCAAAGAGAAGAGTGAAAAAGCTGGCTTAAAACTCAATATTCAAAAAACCAAGATCATGGCATCCAGTCATATCACTTCATGGCAAATAGATGGGGGAAATGTGGAGACAGTGCCAGTTTTCATTCTAGTGGGCTCAAAATCAATGCAGATGGTGACTGCAACCATGAAATTAAAACAGTCTTGCTCCTTTGAAGAATAGCTATGTCAAACCTAGACAGTGTTTTAAAAAGCAGAGACATCACTTTGCTGACAAAGGTTCCTTGCTGGCTCAGACTGTAAAATGTCTGCCTGCAATGTGGAAGACCTGGGTTCAATGCATTGGCTGGAAAATACTCTGGAGAAGGAAACAGCAACCCACTCCAGTACTCTTGCTTGGAAAATCCCATGGACGAAGGAGCATGGTAGGCTACAGTCCATGGGGTTGCAAAGAATCGGATGCGACTGAGGGACCTCACTTTCTTTCATGTATGGATGTGAAAATTGGGCCCTAAAGAAGGGTGAGAACCAAAGAATTAATACCTTTGAACTATGATGCTGGAGAAGACTCTAGAGAGTCTCTTGGACAGTTCAGTTCATTTCAGTTCATTCGCTCAGTTTTTTCCGACACTTTGTGACTTCATGAATCACAGCACGCCAGGCTTCCCTGTCCATCACCAACTCCTGGAGTTCACCCAAACCCATCTTCATCGAGTTGGTGATGCCATCCAACCATTTCATCCTCTGTTGTCCCCTTCTCCTCCTGCCCTCAATCTTTCCCAGCATCAGGGTCTTTTCAAATGAGTCAGCTCTTCACATCAGGTGGCCAAAATATTAGAGTTTCAGCTTCAAAATCAGTCCTTCCAATGAACACCCAGGACTGATCTCCTTTAGGATAGACCAGTTGGATCTCCTTGCAGTCCAAGGGACTGTTGGTATTCTCCAACACCACAATTCAAAAGCATCAATTCTTTGGTGCTGAGCTTTCTTTGTAGTCCAACTCTCACACCCATACATGACCACTGGAAAAACCATAGCCTTGACCAGATGGACCTTTGTTCACAAAGTAACGTCTCTGCTTTTTAATATGCTATTAGTTTGGTCATAACTTTCCTTCCAAGGAGTAAGCGTCTTTTAATTTCATGGCTGCAATCACCATCTGAAGTGATTTTGAAACCAAGAAAAATTAAGTCAGCTACTGTTTCCACTGTTTCCCCATCTATTTACCATGAAGTAATGGGAATGGATACCATGATCTTAGTTTTCTGAATGTTGAGCTTTAAGCAAGCTTTTTTTTTTTTTCCACTTGGACAGTAAAGAAATCAAACCAGTCAGTCCTAAGGGAAATCAACCTTTAATATTCATTGGAAGGACTGATGATGAAGTTGAAGCTGCAAAATTTTTGCCCCTTGATGTTAAGAGCTGACATGTCCACCCAGATCCAGATCTGAAAGAGACACGTGCACCCCAATGTTCATCGCAGCACTGTTTATAATAGCCAGGACATGGAAGCAACCTAGATGCCCATCAGCAGATGAATGGATAAGGAAGCTGTGGTACATATACACCATGGAATATTACTCAGCCATTAAAAAGAATTCATTTGAATCAGTTCTAATGAGATGGATGAAACTGGAGCCCATTATACAGAGTGAAGTAAGTCAGAAAGATAAAGAACATTACAGTATACTAACACATATATACGGAATTTAGAAAGATGATAACGATGGCCCTATATGCAGGGCAGAAGAAAAGACACAGAAGTACAGAACAGACTTTTGAACTTTGTGGGAGAAAGTGAGGGTGGGATGTTTCAAAAGAACAACATGTATATTATCTGTGGTGAAATAGTCCACAAGCCCAGGTGGGATGCATGAGTCAAGTGCTCGGGCCTGGTGGGCTGGGAAGACCCAGAGGAATCGGGTGGAGAGGGAGTTGGGATGGGGGACCGGGATGGGGAATACGTGTAACTCTATGGCTGATTCATATCAATGTATGACAAAACCCACTTAAAAATTAAAAAAAAAAAAAAAAAAAAAAAAAAAAAAAGAGCTGACATGTTGGAAAATATCCTGATGCTGAAAAAATTGAGGAGAAGAGGAGAAAAAGGTGAGAGAGGATGAGATGGTTGGATGGCATCACTGAGTCAATGGGCATGAGTTTGTGGAAATGCAGGGAAATAATGTTGGAGACAAAAGCCTGGAGTGCTACAGTTCATGGAATCTGAGTAAGATACGACTTAGCAACTGAACAACAACAGCAGACTTATTATATTAAGGTAGAAAATTCTTGAAATTGTTAATATGGTACTTTGACAAATCTAAGTTAGCTTTTATTTAGTTATTGGCCTTTAAACCTTCATTGAAAATAAATATAGTAATTTGGAATTTCATTGTTTGCAGAAAAAAATCTCTTCTTTATGTCAGAAACTTCTGCAAAAATGAAGAGATTCCAATATGTCAGAATAGCTAACATGCAGGACTGCTCTGTACTAGATTAACTCCTGCCCTCCCTTAATATAGTTATAAGTGATTTAAGTTTTATTCCATTCCCTAGCTCTTCATCTGAACCTTTTGGATATTGCTTTAGAACCCTTCAGATTTCATCATTAACAGTTAATTTATATATATTCATGTCTGTGTTACACTGACTCTATAGATAAAAGTAATGTTTTCTTATTTTTGTCAGGGTCTGGATAAAATTAGCACCAGATCTGTGTGTCACAAAAGTTGTTGTTGCTTTCTTTCCTTTTGTCTCTAGAGGAACATCACCTTGTCCATTATGTTGTTAGGAAAACATAGACTGAAACCACCCACCTTGACCAGGCATCACAGTAACCATTTACAGGAGTTACTTTACCACAAGAGATCCTGGTAAGTAACACAGAACTAATGAGCCACCTCCAACTAGAAGAATTTGGGAAAGGTCGAAAGAAGATGCCATGTGTCCTACCACACATCCTCTCTCTGACATCCATCTTGGCTGAGTAATGTGTGTGTCACCAGGAAGGACCCTGAATCAGGTGATTGCCTAGAGAAAACCCAGAAACTAATTCCATCACTGTAAAAGCTAAGACTGAGAGTCATATGGCAGAGCAGTGCTCCTGGCTTCCCTTATCCTACAGCTCTCTGCCCCAGTGCCTCTGGCTGATAAAGTCTCTTGCTTTGTTAGCACATATGTCTCCTCAGACTGTTCATTTCTGAGTGTCAGACAAGAGCTAACCCTCAGGGCCCTGAAACAAGCCTTCCTTCCTGCATCACCCAATGACTCTGGTGAGGATTCTTCTGACATTATTCAGTTCACTTCAGTCACTCAGTCGTGACCCCATGGACTGCAGCACGCCAGGCCTCCCTGTCCACCACCAACACCCAGAGTTTATCCAAACTCATGTCCATTGAGTCTGTGATGCCATCCAACCATCTCATTCTCTGTCGTCCCCTTCTCCTCCTGCCTTCAATCTTTCCCAGCATCAGGGACTTTTCAAATGAGTCAATTCTTTTCATCAGGTGGCCAAAAAATTGGAGTTTTAGCTTCAACATCAGTCCTTCCAATGAACACCAGTACTAAACTCCTTTAGGATGGGCTGGTTGGATCTCTTTGCAGTCCAAGGGAGTCTCAAGAGTCTTCTCCAACACCATATTCAAAGGAATCAATTCTTTGGATTTCTTCATATTTCAACTGTCACATCCACATATGACTACTGGAAAAATCATAGCCTTGACTACTTTGTTGGCAAAGTAATGTCTCTGCTTTACAATATACTGTTTAGGTTGATCATAACTTTCCTTTCAAGGAATAAGCGTCTTTTAATTTGATGGCTGCAATCACCATCTGCAGTGATTTTGGAGTCCTGTGAAATAAAATCAGCCACTGTTTCCCCATGTATTTGCCATGAAATGATGGGACCAGATGCCATGATCTTAGTTTTTGAATGTGGAAGTTTAAGTCAACTTTTTCACTCTCCTCTTTCACTTTCATCAAGAGGCTCTTCACTTTCTTCTTCACTTAGTTCTTTTTAGCCTCTTCATTCAGTTCTTCTTCACTTTCTGCCATAAGGGTGGTGTTATCTGCATATCTGATGTTATTGATATTTCTCCTAGCAATCTTGATTCCAGCTTGTGCTTCTTGCATCCCAGCATTTCTTGTGATGTACTCTGCATAGAAGTTAAATATGAAGGGTGACAATATACAGCTTTTACGTACTCCTTTTCCTATTTGGAACTAATCTTTTGTTCCATGTCCAGTTCTTACTATTGTTTCCTGACCTGCATACACATTTCTCAAGGGGAAGATCAGGTGGTCTGGTATTCCCATCTGTTTCAGAATTTTCCACTGTTTATTGTGACCACACAGTCAAGGCCTTTGCATAGTCAATGAAGCAGAAATGTTTTTCTGGGGCTCTCTTGGTTTTTCAATGATTCAACAAATGTTGGCAATTTGATCTCTGGTTCTCCTTCCTTTTCTAAAACCTGCTTGAATATCTGGAGGTTCACAGGTTATGTATTGCTGAAGCTTGGCTTGGAGAATTTTGAGCATTACTTTACTAGCATGTGAGATGAGTGCAATTGTGTGATAGTTTGGTCATTCTTTGGCATTGCCTTTCTTTGGGATTGAAATGAAAACTGATCATTTCCAGTCCTGTGGCCACTGCTGAGTTTTCCAAATTTGCTGGCATATTAAGTACAGCACTTTCAAGGCATCACCTTTTAGGATTTTAAATGGCTCAACTGGAATTCTATCACCTCCACTTGTTCGTAGTGATGCTTCCAAAGTTCCACTTGACTTCACATCCCAGAATGTCTGACTCTAGTTGAATGATATACCATCATGACTATCTAGGCCCTGAAGATCTTTTTTTGTATATTTCTTCTGTGTATTCTTGCCACCTCTTCTTAATCTCTTCTGCTTCTGTAAGGTCTATACCAGTACCACTCGGGATGTTCAGGGGCCAGCTCCCCCATGGATGCAAGACCCAGTGGCTGCAACTGGGATCCTCATTACATGAATGACTGGCCAGAGTGCCATGATCAGGTAAGGAACAAAGACTTTCTTGATATATCTCCCCATCCCTCTCTTTCCTCTTCTTAACCCTACCTATCCTATCCTTTTTCTTATCCCTGAGTTCTGGATGCAGAAGTCTGGTAGAAGGATCTCAGCCTCACCTCAGCGTCAGAGCTGATCACCTATAGTTGATAGAGAACTTGAATTCTGATTCTGGTCTGGTGTCTGGTTTCTGTTTTCTCATATGACGGAGTTTCTGTCTTCTCTTTTTGAAAGCTCAGGGAAAGTCTCATTATGCCTGGGTTATGTCTGAAATTGGCAGGAGACACCTGTAAGGTCACTCCTATTTTCACTCCCTCCTTCTTTCAACTTGGCTCCCTAGCTTCCCTTTGCTATCTGTGAGCCCCAGAGATATTTATATTTACTCTGAATTTCTGGGTTTACGTAGGAGGTTTTCTGATAGACTGCAGTTTTGTATTTAAGGGAATGACTGATTAGTATGGCTGGCCTGTGTGTTGTAGGTTTTGTTTTCTGTGTTGTGATTTGTGATGATCATTCTGCCTTGCAAAATGGGATAGTATTGTGTGATCATCATTTTGCTAAACTGTAGATAAAGTTGGTTTGGTGAAGGACAGGGAAATCTGGTGTGCTGCCGTCCATGAGGTTGCAAAGAGTCAGATATGTCTTAGCGACTGAACAACAAACCAAAGTTGGTTTAGCAAAACCCTTAAGAACTTTTTCCAAAACTGGCTCTTTTTGCATACAGTGTTAGTAAAAGCAAGCTTGATCATATGGCTTTTTAGAATTCTGAACCTAAGGCCATGTTTTATTTGATTTTCTCTCTCTGTGCCTTGAGACCGGGACTCTCAAGACATATCTAATTCCTGACAGTGACGGGGGAAATAGGAAGAAACTTTAAAAATTTTTGTTTATTCCAATTATTATTTATAAACTAGTGAATTTTATATTGTGAGAGATGATTCGTGACTATGCTTAGAAAATGAAGATAGATCTCACGTTGTGTCTGTCTAGATATGTCTCAGGATATGTCTTTGTCTTTGGATAATATCACTGAGGTTAATGTGTAAATTAACTCTAATCTAATTGGTTTAAAGTAAAGTACGAGCTTACAAATCAATTAAAAGTTAACCTAAATGAATTTCAGTTTAATATGAACTGGAAAATATTCAGTATTAAATACCTGATATTAACGTGTGTTTGTTGACCTATTTAATATAGACAGGCCTAAGGGTCATTAACATTAAGCATAGTTGTTTCATTGTGCCTAGGTTTAATATAAGTTAAATAAAATCTTGTTATATCTGTTACAAGTATGTCATCAAGGAAAGTAATTCAAGAGAAGAAACTTCAAAGAACAATATATGTAAGCAAGATAGACACTTTTAGATAAACTCTATTAAGAATAATTATGCTTTAGCAATGTCTGTCTAAAATAATCTCTTCAGTCTTGGGTTGTGCTAAATTAAGTGATGGAAGTATATTGAACTAGGTCATTTCCAAATTAAATAAGATTTCAAGAAATTAACTACTGAACACTAACTCTTACAGAAAAACTAAAGAGATTTTGGGATATTAATAAAAAATACTTGTTGCCATCCTGTGATTTCTCTATAAAAGAATAAATGCTTTTAGTTATTATCACTGGTATTTAAGCTCACCAATCTGCAGATGCTAATTAAAAGACAGTTCATGGTTGCTTAAGGAAAGTAAGATAAATGTATTTGTGTTTTGTAAGGTTGGGAAATGGAACTGGATTTTGTTAAGGGAAAATGAGTAGGTTTGACTCATAGGTTGATGTTTCAGGATAGGAGAACTAAGTAATGGGTACATCTAGTGACAATAAGAAACAAGACAGCAAGCCTTATATTGTTAAAGCATAATTTCCATGAAAGATAGGATTGGTACAGAATAGATGACCTGGGATATTACTGGGCTGTAACCTAATAGAAGTTCTTGGTTTAACTTTTACTTATGACTTTACTAATACTACTAGTTGTTATTTGTACTTTAGTTATTTTACAACATTCTGTTTCTTACATTACCAAATGTGTTACTGAACCCCTGATAAATTAATATATATTTCCATATGAGATCAGTTGTTATAGTGCAACTCTAGACATGGGAAGAAGCAACAAGAGAAAATATTTTCTCAAATTATATAGACAGGCTATATGAGGCTAATATAGACAGGCAGTCCACAGAATTTTGATACTATTTTATGGCTTTGTCTAGTAACAGTGAAATTTTTGACAGACCTGGGAATGAGTATTCTCAACACCAAGGGATGAAATGGTCATGAAATGCCATCTCCCCAACTATGGTCAGATTTATGACCATGAAAAGGCTCTACCAACTGGAAACTAGCACTGGCCATCTATCTCTCCAAAGATTAATCCAAGGCCACTGCAGCAGCTGGAACTTCAACATTCCATAAGAGGAGTTCAGGGTGGAAATCTTGAGGCACTCTATTTTGTAAAAAAACAAAATCAAAAAATTCACAGAACAGGCCTTTGGAGAATTAGATATTTGGGGGGGAAGATTATATGAGCCCAATTCTTACATATTTTCATACCTAAAGAAACACATATATCATAAATGCTGACATCTACTTTGGCTATTAAAGAGAATATTATAACTAAAAGTCAAATTTGAGTAGCTCTGGTTCAGACATCCAAGGAAATAAGTAGATCACACTAAGGGTGTAATTGCAGGCTAGCCCTTGTATTTATAACTTGAGTTTTCTGAACTGTGTCAGAATTGGTTGCATCTGGACCTTCTCAAAACAATGTATGCTGGAAGCTAGTAATTGCAAACTTACTTTTTATGAAACTAGGCAACTGGCTACCTGAACACAAGTCTCCCAAAAGTGCCAGGTTCAGACTAGTTTTAGACTTAGCCTTCTGAAATGAGATTTTTCTATTACAGGTCTAGATATCACTCCTTCAACTATTTTTAATTGGGCCTGATACACCAAAATGATAGACAAAAGGACTGAGATTTCAATCATCAAGATCAGATCCAGGATTTGGGACTCAAATATTTTGAATTCAGTGTCTATAGTCCATATTGAGGCAGCATTATACCCCATTTTGATGGGAAGTTGCCACAGCCAGAGTTTCCCTGTTCCCTGAATTTAACTGAACAGGAATCTGGGGGTTTGGGGCTCTTCCTGTGTCCCCTGTTTCTTGAAGTAGGATATAAGTTTCATTAAGCCTCCTTGACCTTTCCTGAGTTCCAAAAGGCAGGGTCAAAGAATTGCGAATCAGGGAATGGAGTGATACAGTAATAGGGGAGGAGCAGTCAAGTGCTGGTGCAGGAATGGGACAATGTACTGGTTCCTACTCAAAGAATAAGCCTATCAATATCTTTGTGTTCTGCAGAATTGACATTCTCATCCAGGTGAAGAATAGTAACTTCAGGCTGAGCACAAGATTCCTGGAGCACCACCCAGTTATCTCACTTACTGTTACTAGGGGGGATAAATTGCTGGTTTCAGGCACAGAATAACATGACTGATTACAAATAGAAAGATTTCTGCTCTGCTAGGTAGGACTATGACCATGCCCAGCAGGAAGTAGTTACAGAAGGAAGACCCCAATTTCCAAGAAATATCTTGAGCATGAAGTCTCTCAAGGCAGAGTTGTTAGGAGAAACACAGTTACTAAAACTACCCAACCTGGACAGGCAACACTGCACTCATTTGTGTGAGTTATTTTACAAGAACTAACAAGCAGGAGGGTGAGAGAACACAGGAGAATTGCTCCTCCACTCGGTTGCCATCTTGGGTTTTATAGTTTTATGGTGGTGAGATTAATTTCCAGGTTTTCTCTGACTAATTGTGATTCAGGGTCATTCCTGATGATTCCACTACTCAGCCAAGATGGATGCCAATGAGAAAGATTCTAGGAGGTGTTAAGACACATGGAATGTCCTTTTGAGTTTTCTGAATTCTTCCAGTTTTCAGTTCTGTATTACTTACTTTTCTGATCTCCACCTGGGTGTCGCTTCCCAGGAAAGTCTCTGGCTTTGTTAGCATATGTGTATCCTTGGAAAATTTACTTCCATTGCTGTTTATTCATTCAGTTGTGTCTAACTCTGATATCCCATGGACGGCAGTACACCAGAGATCTCTGTCCTTCACTATCTCCCAGAATTTGCTCAACTTCATGGCTATTGAGACAATGATGTCATCCAACCATCTCATAATCTGTCACCCCTTTCTCCTTCTTGTTAATCTTCAGTCACTCAGCTGTGTCCAACTCTTTGGGACCCCATGATCTGCAGCATACAAAGCTTCCCTGTCCTCACCAACTACCAGAGCTTGCTCAAACCCATATATATTGAGTCAGTGATGCTATCCAACCATCTCATCCTGTCATCCTATTCTCCCTTGCCTTCAATCTTTCCCAGCATCAGGATCTTTTCTAAAGTTTCAATTCTTGGAATCAGGCAGCCAAAGTATTGGAGCTTCAGCTTCAGCATTGAGTCCTTCCAATAAATATTCAGGACTGATTTCCTTTAGGATTAATTGGTTTGATCTTCTTGAAACCCAAAGTTCTCCTCCAACACCACAGTTCAGAAACATCAATTCTTTGGCTCTCAGTTTCTTCATGGTCCATCACTCAAATTCATACATGACTACTGGAAAAATCATAGCTAGCATACCTTTGTTTGTAAAGTGATATCTCTGCTTTTTAAAGTGCTGTCTAGGTTTGTCATAGTTTTTCTTCCAAGGAGCAAGTATCTTTTAATTTCATGGCTGCAGTGTTTTTGGAACCTAAGAAAATAAAGTTTGTCGCTGTTTCCATTGTTTCCCCATCTATTTGCCATGAAGTGATGGGACAAAATGCTATGATATTAGATTTTTGAACGTTGAGTTCTCAGCCAGGCTTTTCACTTTCTTTTTCACTTTCATTAAGAGGCTCTTTAGTTCTTTGCTTTCTGCCATAAGGGTAGCATCATCTGCATGTCTGAGGTTCTTGATATTTCTCCTGGAAATCTTTATTCTCTCTTGTGCTTCATCCACAAGGTAGAATGAAGGGCATTTCACATGATGAACCCTGAATAAAAATTAAATAAACAAGATGACAATATACAGCCTTGATGTGCTCCTTTCCCAATTTGGAACCAGTTCACTGTTCCATGTAAGTTCAAACCATTGCTTCTTAACCTGAATATACCAGTTAAAAGCATAAATTCTCACCACTCAGCCTTCTTTATGGTCCAATTTTTATATCTGTACATATCTGTCATATAGCTTTGATGATGTGGACCTCTGTCAACAAAGTGATGTTTCATCTTGCTAATTCTGCCCAGAGTAAGTCTCAGAAAAGTCTCCAAATAGTCTGCACACAAGGCCAATACTGTGCTGGGCTGTGCTATGTTCAATCACTCAGTGTTGTCCACCTGTTTGTGATCCTATGGACTGTAATATGCCAGGCTTCTCTATGACTAGAGGCAAAAGGTGTTATTAGGAAACACATGCACAAGATTTTGATGAGTGACTGGGACATCCTTGTAACCCAGGGACACATTCCTGCAAGTGGGTGGATTATGTACAGAAATATAGATGAGAGCTGTATACAGATTACTTATCAAAAGAGGTGAACTCTTTCAATAAGGCTATTGCATTTTTGCAGGAAGGCAGACCTCTTCCTTGGCCCACTTGCTGCATTCCTTTCCATCATGTTCTGGCACACCGAGGACAATATCAGCAAGGATGGCCTAGAGGTGCACACCACACCATTGCCACACATGCTCTGACTTTCCCTTTTCCCTGTTTTAAAAGGGGGAGCTGAAAAATAATTCAAACGAATGTATATTGAAAACAGAAACAAGTTCCCTGACTGTCAAGACCAGCTCCACAAGCAGAGTTTCCAAAAGCGCTATATGGGGAGAGAGTGAGAAAGGAGACACAAGAATTCATAGAAAAGCGAGGATTAGGGGACCAACACTCCTCCAAGGTGAAGGTGCCGAAACTGAATACAAGCCAGCCTTATTATAATTTCAGCCGTGAATGAAAAAATATGTGGAAAGTTAAACTATAACTCATGTGGCTTTCAGGGTCAAAAAACAAAATGATCATTAACCATTGAGTAATAAGGAAACAGTAATCAATAACCAATCAGTAGCTAAGACTAATATTCTTATCTATAAATTTTCCAACATATATATGACTCTGAGACGCCAATTGATAAACAGTCTGGGGTCAGTTCCGACCCCAGGATCGTATCTTGTTTTCAAGATTATGAACTGTCCCCTCTTGACTTGTTCCCAGAGTCTCATGCATTTAGTATCCAGTTTATCAATAATTATAAATTTCTTTTGTGGCCCTTGCTGTGGCCTGCTTTTCTTTTATTCTTCCTGTCTCCTACAACTGACCTAGAGAACAAATACATGGTTCCTAAAGTAGACAGGAGTGGGGTTGGGGTGAATTAGGAACAAAGGATTAACAGATAAATAGTATTATACATAAGATAGAAAGCAAGAAGCCCTACTGTAGAGAAGATGGAATTATACCTAGTACATTGTAACAACTTACAGTGGAATATAATCTGAAACACAAAAACAATAACTGACAATGAACAGCAGAGATGACTTCAAGCATGAAAATAATGGAATAATGGTGATGGAGGGGAAATGGTGGGTCTTGTAACTCATCTGATCTGCATATTTAACTTGAAGCCCAAATACAATGTACTTCTTCAGTTTTCTGATTTGTTCTGGAGTGCCCACCTGCCCTATAGCTAGAAGTCCAGTATCTTCCTTTTGAAAAATCCTTTTGCTTCTTTAGCCTACCTCCCAAAATATTGATTGGATCATTAGAATGGAGAGTGGTCCTCCTTCCAAACTTGATGTTAAAAGAAAGTTGGATTTACTGAACAATGCCAGGCATTTCAATGCCACATGATATCAGCTGCTAATAACATATTCCTCAGGGTCCTCTGGACCTTTTGGCATGTTCTTTTTTGCCCTTGCCCCCATTCAGGTTTTAGTGTGATCCTGATCTGAGTTCTTGGACTCTAGTTATTTTTGGTCATACTTAGATACTTCAAAATAATTTTCAATTTCTCTTTTGCACAAATAAGATTCTGGCCTCAAATTTATATGAACTGTTAACAAGTGACTTATCTAACCTTCACTTTAACTATACAATTGTTTCCCTTTTGGTTATCATGAAGTCATACTTCTCATCGATTTTAGAGTCTACTAGAGATCTCAGATGCTTTATTTTGCTAAGAAGTATCATCATTATCCAGGAGGAGCCAGAGAAATTCCAAACTTACAAAAGAATGAAAAATGTTCTTTTAAATTCTTTGGAAGCAAAACTCAACTTGTCTTATGCATTCAATTTTGTATTTGTCAAATTTCCTTCCCAAAGAGCATTATGCGTTTTTTTTCACATATATACTTTTTCCTCTTTAATCCAGAAAGTCAATTCTGTATTTCTATCCCATCCTTCTCTGCTGGTGTGAGAATGGAACTTTCCTGAGTTGACCATTTATCTATATAGCAGTAATAATTAGTGCTGTAATTAGTATAATTAGTGCTAGATTCACAGTTCATAGTATGTATAGCAATGACACCTTATCTCAGCAAATACAGTTCTTTGATGGGTATACTGTAATTCTCATAATTGTTAAGTAGATAATATTACCTGTCTGAGTGTCAGCCTTTATTGACTATATTTATAAAATTAGCTGAGACTTATCTACCTAATCATTGGGTTAAGACAAATCCCTGTCTGGATTCCTAGGTACCTGAATTGTCTCTCCGATGTTAAGTATTTTGTGAATAGGTGGTCAGATCTTAGGTGATTAAGAAGCCATTGAGAAAAGCAAAATGTCCAGTGGAACTCCCTTGCGGCTTTTTAGAATCACTATTAGATATTCTTTCAACACAATGGTGAATATGTTTCATAGGTAGAACCTGAGGACCTAAGGGTCCTAACTAACTCAGTGTGCCCCAGAGAACCTCCACTTGTGGTTGTGCAATTTGTGCGTAGGTGCATTTTACAGCTCTGGAGGAGGCAACATGTACCCCATAGTTATTGTAGATTTGTGGTGTTATTAGAACATCCCAGTAGATACAATAAAGTATGTTTGGGACACCAGTTTATTATAATTCCTACAAAATTGTCTGTTAATGATACAGTCGGTACAGTGACTAATAAACCAGCTTGAGGATAAAATAAATATTCATATTTTATGTACAGATTTATGTATCTATACACATATTTGTTAGTTTCTTTTTAACTTCAAATTGCTTATTTTCTGAAGCAGAGCTGAGACTAAACTAGCTATTGGACCTATCTCAGGACTAGGTTACATGACGAAAAGGTGATGATAAAGATAACATATGTGTGCGATGGCAGTAGCAATACCCTCCCCGACTGTGACAACAATATTGATCTTCACATATTAAGAGAAACACTCCTAGTGAGCAAAAAGCACCCTCTAATTGAGAATACTGGGTAGCTCTGTAACAGAATAACCATGTGTTCTTGGCCAAATATGCTTATTTTCCAAAAGGTAAGGTTAAATCTTCTTACCATACAAAATCTGCTTACCTGGGTTTTATTATTTTACATTTGAGAAATAAAAGATATTGTACTGGTAAATGTATTGTGGTGGACAGGAAAAATTTACTCTAAGGATATTAGAACACCTTTTAAGTAATGTACAAAGAAACATTGCACAAAGAAATAATGTACAAAAAAATCCTACTGCAGATTTTTTATCTTACCTTCTATCATAGTAAAAGAGTAATGACCAAAGATGACAGCATAAGTGAAATGATTAGATTTACAGGAAAATAGTTATCTTGATGACAGTAGAAACTATAAGTTAAATTACAGGTCAAAATCACTGATGAACATAGATGAAAAATCTTTAACAAATTTCTAGCAAACAGAACCCAACAACATCTTAAAAAGATCATACATCATGAGAAAGTGGGCTTTATCCCAGGAATACAAGGATTCTTTAATATCCACAAATCAATCAATGTAATATACCACATTAACAAATTGAAAGATAAAAACCATATGATTATCTCAATAGATACAGAAAAAGCCTTTGACAAAACTCAACATCCATTTATGATAAAAAAGCCTCCAGAAAGCAGGGATAGAAGAACATACATCAACATAAT
Organism: Muntiacus reevesi; assembly: GCA_020226045.1. Classification (NCBI taxonomy): domain Eukaryota; kingdom Metazoa; phylum Chordata; class Mammalia; order Artiodactyla; family Cervidae; genus Muntiacus; species Muntiacus reevesi. The sequence goes on along the minus strand of JAGTXV010000429.1, from coordinate 3,995,834 downwards.
AAAAAAATATATATGACAAACCCACAGCAAACATTATCCTCAGTGGTGAAAAATTGAAACCATTTCCCTTAAAGTCAGGAGCAGGACAAATGTGCCCACTCTCACCACAAAGTTTTTTCAGCATAGTTTTGGAAGGGTTGGCCACAGCAATCAGAGCAGAAAAAGAAACAAAAGGAATCCAGACAGGAAAAGGAGAAGTAAAATTTCACTGTTTGCAGACGACATGATACTCTATATAGAAAACCCTAAAGACTATACCAGAAAATTACTAAAGCTAATCAATGAATATAATAAAGTTGCAGGATATAAAATTAACTCACAGAATCCCTTGCATTCTCATACACTAACAATGAGAAAACAGAAAGAGAAATTAAGGACACAATACTATTCACCATTGCAACAAAAAGAATAAAATACTTAGAAGTGCACCTACCTAAAGAAACGAAAGACATATATATAGAAAACTATAAAGCATTGATGAAGGAAATCAAAAGGGACACAAATAGAAGGAGAAATATACCATGTTCATGCATTGGAAGAATCAATATAGTGAAAATGACTATACTACCCAAAGCAATATATAGATTCAGTGCAATCCCTTTCAAGCTACCAACAGTATTTTTCACAGAACTGGAACAAATAATGTCACACTTTGTATGGAAATACAAAAAACCTCAAATAGACAAAGCAATCTTGAAAAGAAGAATGGAACTGGAGGAAACAACCTGCCTGACTTCAGGCTCTACTACAAAACCACAGCCATGAAGACAGTATGGTACTGGCAAAATACAAAAATATTGATCAATGGAACAGAATAGAAAACCCAGAGATAAATCCACGAACCTATGGACACCTTATCTTCGACAAAGGAGGCAAGGATATACAATGGAAAAAAGACAACCTCTTTAACAAGTGGTGCTGGGAAAACTGGTCAACCACTTGTAAAAGAATGAAACTAGAACACTTTCTAACACCATACACAAAAACAAACTCAAAATGAATTAAAGATCTAAATGTAAGTCCAAAAACTATAAAACTCCTAGAGGAGAACATAGGCAAAACACTCTCCGACATAAATCACAGCAGGATCCTCTATGACCCACCTCCCAGAATATTGGAAATAAAAGCAAAAATAAACATTGGGACCTAGTTAAACTTAAAAGCTTTTGCACAACAAAGGAAACTATAAGAAAGGTGAAAAGACAGCCTTCAGAATGGGAGCAAATAATAGCAAATGAAGCAACGGACAAAGGACTAATCTCAAAAATATACAAGCAACACCTGAAGTTCAATTCCAGAAAAATAAATGACCCAATCTAAAAATGGGTAAAGGAACTAAACAGACTATTCTCAAAAGAAGACATACAGATGGCTAACAAACACATGAAAAGATGTTCAACATCATTCATTATCAGAGAAATGCAAATCAAAACCTCAATGAGGTACCATTACACGCCAGTCAGGATGGCTGCTATCCGAAAGTCTACAAGCAATAAATGCTGGAGAGGGTGTGGAGAAAAGGGAACCCTCTTACACTGTTGGTGGGAGTGCAAACTAGTACAGCCACTCTGGAGAACAGTGTGGAGATTTCTTAAAAAACTGGAAATAGAACTGCCATATGACCCAACAATCCCACTCCTGGGCATACACACTGAGGAAACCAGAATTGAAAGAGACACGTGCACCCCAATGTTCATCACAGCGCTGTTTATAATGGCCAGGACATGGAAGCAACCTAGATGTCCATCAGCAGACAAATGGATAAGGAAGTGTGGTACATATACACAATGGAATATTACTCAGCCATTAAAAAGAATTCATTTGAATCCGTTCTAATGAGATGGATGAAACTGGAGTCCATTATACAGAGTGAAGTAAACCCGAAAGATAGAGACCAATACATTATACTAACGCATATATATGGGATTTTAAAAGATGGTAATGCTAACTCTATATGCAAAACAGAAAAAGAGACACAGACATACAGAGCAGACTTTGGGACTCTGTGGGAGAAGGCGAGGGTAAGATATTCTGAGAGAATAACATTGAAACAAGCATACTGTCAATGGTGAAACAGATCACCAGCCCAGGTTGGATGCATGAGACAAGTACTCAGGGCTGGTTCACTGGGAAGACCCAGAGGGATGGGATGAGGAGGGAGGCGGGAGGGGTGATCGGGATGGGGAACACATGTAAATCCATGGCTGATTCATGTCAATGTATGGCAAAACCCACTACAATATTGTAAAGCAATTAGCCTCCAGCTAAAAAAAATAAATGAAAAAAAAAAAAAAAAAAAAAAAGGAACTATAAGCTAAGAAGTAATATATAAAGCACTGAATGAATCAAGTAATATATAAAGTACTGGTTGATTCTTTACAGTCATTTGATTTCTGGATATTATTCTATATATTGTTTGGAGATTGAAATGGTAGGTAACTCAGGAAGTATTATAGTAATTTTTATAGTAATTTTTTATTTAACACTGTAACTTATATTTTTGTGTACTACTGGCTTGGTATTTGAATCAAAGGTACTCTCAGCATATAATCTGAGTTTTATAAAGGCAGTGATCATTTCCTAGGAAATTTTCTCTTCTGACATATGACATCATGCTAATTTCAGGTGTACATGTCTTGATTTGATTCTTCTGATTACTGTTTTGAGATAATCATGAGGATATGGAGGTAAAAAAGATAAAGACACAGGCACACTTGTAGTACATAATCTCTTCAGAACTTCAGAGAAATGTGTGATAGATGCTGGCTAAAAAAATATGAATGAGAAATGTACCAAACATGCATTAATATTGGTGATGTTTAAAAGAGATTAAAAAGATATTGAATGTAAAATTTCCTTTTTAAGAGTAACATTTTCAACAAATACAGAATCAGTAGGATGCACCTGAGGGAATTATACAGACAAAGAGTCAGATTTTGTATTTAAAATAATTTTAGCATATTGCAATAAAACTTTTTCACATTGATAACTAAATTTTTGGTGCCACCTAAATTTTAGATACCACATAAGTACCTCTTTATATGATGGATCTGCCAAGTAAAATGAAAATAAGTAGGTGTGAATTGAAACTGTTTTTTCTCAGTTGTGTCTAACACTTTGTGACCCCATAGACTATAGCCTGCTAGTTTTCTCTGCCCATGGAATTCTCCAGGAAAGAATACTGAAGTGGGTAGCCTTTCCCTTCTCATAGGGGATCTTCCCAATCCAGGGAACAAACTCGGGTCTTCTCCATTGCAGGAAGATTGTTTATCATCTGAACCTTCAGGGAAGGCCATTATGAAATCAGTACTATATAAAATTTCTGATCTCTCTGAAGTTAAGTATTAATGATATCCATCCTCCCATTTCTCAACTCGTCTGTCTTTCATCCTTTCATCCAGTGACTCATCCACTATTCATCTTTCCATAGTCATACATTCTATGTGGCATCTCATTGGCTACAATTTTTTAAACTACTTTTTAATGCTTTATTTAAATTTTTCAAGAAAAGTATAATACAGTCCTCATTTTAAGGACTTACTACTTTAGGGAGAAAAATATTTACAATAGTGAACAAAACATAGGAAGCTATTGATTCTGAAAGTCCTAGAGGGCACTCTCTCAGAGATGGTTCTATTTACATAGTATTTTAAAGGAAGACTAGAATTTGTCGGTCTGAAAAAGCAAGTACCTAGGACATAAAGAACTATTATAGTGGAAGAAATATTACATGCAAAAACAGAATTACATAAAATATATCAAGGTGCCCCAGGAAGGACAACGTGGCAGAAAATTCTATGGGAAACTCAAGAAAGGTTCAGGTAAGAAGATGCTGAATATTAAACCAAAAGTTTGTATCTAATTTTAGTGATTCATAGCCAAGAGGAGTCTACACATAAGGGAAAGGAAAAGAGATTTGTATGTTAGGAAGAGCAATATGTGTACTAGACTATTAGTTTCATGATAGTTTCTTTGCATCTGTTGCTTTTTGTCCTGGTGCCAACACTGCAATAAATGGTTCCAGATCCCAAGTCTATCTTAGTATTTCCTCTGGTTTTCATGACATATTAGAACAAATGCCAACTGTCTTCTAACCATTCCAATTGCATATCAAATCTACAGAATCTTTCTGCATGTTCACCACTCCATTTCTCTTCACCATCAATCTTATACATTACACTGAAAAATTCTTTGTCTTTTTACATGCATCCGTGTTCCCTTTTTATCAACTCAACATTTCATCTATACTGAGTTATTTCCTGTATTAGACTTCTTTTAATGTTTTTCTTCTACTAACTTTTGTAAATTTGATTCAGTGATTTAAATATCTTCATATTCTTTGCAGCTGAAATGGAGAACCTCTATTCAGTTAAAAAAAAAAAAAACACGGTAAGGAACCACTTGTGGCTCAGATAATGAAATCTGCATTGGAAAATTTAGGCTTACATTGAAGAAAGTAGGCAAAAGTACTAGACAATTCAGGTTTTACTTACATTAAATTCCTTATGATTATGCAGTGGAGGTGACAAATAGATTCAAGGGATTAGATATGATAGAGTGCCTGGAGAACTATGGATGGTGTTTCATAACTTTGTAAAGGAGGCTGTGATCAAAACCATCCCCAGAAGAAGAAATGAAAAAAAGGTCAAATGATTGTCTGAGCGGGCCTTACAAATAGCTGAAGAAAGAGGGGAAGCAAAAGGCAAAGGAGAAAAGGAAAGATATATCTATCTGAATGCAGAGTTCCAAAAAACATCAGGGAGAGATTAAAAAAAAAAAAAAAAAAGCCTTCCTTGGTGATCATTGCAAGGAAATAGAAGAAAACAACAGAACTGGAAACTCTAGCAATCTCATCAAGAAAATTAGAGATACCAAGGGAAATTTTCATGCAACGATGGACCCAATAAAGGATAGAAATGGTATGGTCCTGAGAGAAGCAGAAGATATTAAGAAGATGTGGCAAGAATACACAGAAGAACTATACAATAAATATCTTAATGACCCAAATAACTCGATGGTGTTATCACTCACCGTGAGCCAGACATACTGTAGTGTGAAGTCAAATGGGCCTTAGGAAGCATCACTATGAACAAAACTAGTGGTGGTGGTGGAATACCAGCTGATCTATTTAAAATCCTGAAAGATAATGCTGTGAAAGTGCTACACTCAATACACATGAAAGTAATTTTATAAAACTCAGAAGTAGCCACAGGACGGGCAAATATCAGTTTTCATTAAAATCCCCAAAAATGCAAAAGCAAAGAATGTTCATAGTAATGCAGATTGCACTCATTTCACACTACCAACGTCATGCTCAAAATTCTGCAAGCTAGGCCTCATCAGTACATGAACTGAGTCCTTCCAGAAGTTCAGGCTGGATTTAGAAAAGAAGGGGAAACAGAAATCCAATTGCCAACATCTGTTGGATGATAGAAAAAGCAAGAGAATTCCAGAAAAACATCTACTTCTGCTTCATTGACTATGCTAAAGCCTTTGACTGTGTGGGTCACAATAAATTGTGGGAAATTCTTCAAGAGATGCAAATACCAGACCACCTTACCTGCCTCCCAAGAAATCTGTATTCAGGTCAAGAAGAAAAAGTTATAACCAGACATGGAACAACGGACTGGCTCCAAATTGAGAAAGGAGCATATCGAGGCTGTGTATTGTCATCTTGTTTACTTAAATATATGCAGAGTACATCATGTGAAATGCCAGACTGGATGAAACATAAGCTGGAATCAAGATTTCCAGGAGAAATATCAATAATCTCAGATATATAGATGACACAACTCTTATGGCAGAAAGTGAAGAGGAAATAGTGCTTCTTGGTGTAATAGAAAGAGGAGAGTGAAAAAGTTGGTTTAAAACTCAACATTCAAAAACCTAAGATCATAGCATCTTGTCCCATCTCTTCAAGGAAATAGAAAGGGAAACAATGGAAAGAGTGACAAGCTATTTTTTGGGCCTCCAAAATCACCACAGATGGTGACTGCAGCTATGAAATTAAAAGACACTTGTTCCTTGGAAGAAAAGCTATGACAAATCTAAACAACATATTAAATCGCAAAGATATTACTTTACAGATCAAGGTCAGTATAGTCAAAGGTATGGTTTTCCCAGTGGTCATGCACAGATTTGAGAGTTGGACCATAAAGAAAACTGAATGCTGAATAATTGATGCTTTTGAACTGTGGTGTTGGAGAAGACTCTTGAAAGTCCCTTGTACAAAAGGGATATCAAACCAGTCAATCCAAAAGGAAATCAGTCCTGAATATTCATTTTAAGCACTGATGCTGAAGCTCCAATACTTTAGCTACTTATGGGGAGAACTGACCCATTGCAAAGGATTCTGATGCTGGGAAAGATTGAAGGAGGGAAAGGGGGATGACAGAGGATGAGATGATTTGATGGCATCATCAGCTCAATGGACATGAGTTTCTGCAAGCTCCCAAGGTTGATGTACAGAAAAGTTGGGTGTCCTGCAGCCCAAGGGGTTGCACAGAGTCAGACAGACAAAGGTTAAGCTGAACTGAACTCTTTGTCCTACCCATGATTTTGATCGAGTAGGTCAAAACATAGTAAGAATCAATATCAGGTGCTAAGAAATAGGAAAAATTATAATGTAACCTCATTCACTGGGTGCATACAGCATAGGTTAGTAAAATATTAAGAAGCTAATAAATAAAATTTTTTCACAAAGGTTACAATTCTAGGCAAGTGTTAATTAACGTTGGACAATGCAGGCTGCCTCAATTTCGGTGTTTCAACGTTATAACAATATATATATTGTGGACAAATTTTAATCAAATCGTTAGTGGAAAACCTACTGCTGGTGTCCTAAGAATCTAATCTCATTACTTGAGGTTTTATCCCTGTGATTTTCTTCGCTAAGTCTAGAAGAATATTTCAAATCCTAAAATATGATGCTGTGAAACTGCTGCACTCAATATGCAATTAAATTTGGCAAATTCAGCAGTGGCCACAGGGCTTGAAAAGGTGTTTTGATTCCAATCCCAAAGGACGTCAATGCCAAAGAATATTCAAACTACTGCACAATTGCACTCATCTCACCCATTAGCAAAGTTATGTTCAAAATTCTCCAAACCAGGCTTCAACAGTCCATGACCCAAAAACTTCCAGATGTACAAGCTGGATTTAGAAAAGGCAGAGAACCACAGATAAAATGCTCAAAAGTCACTGGACCATAGAAAAGTCAAGAGAGTTTCAGAAAATCATCTACTGCTTTAATGATTATGCCAAAGTCTTTGACTGTGTGGATTTAAAAAAAAAAAAAAAAACTGTGGAAAATTCTTACAGAGATAAGAATACCAGACCACCTTACCTGCTTTCTGAGAAAGCTGCATGCAGGTTAGGAAGCAGGAGTTAGAACAGGAAATAGAACAATGGAATGGTTCCAAATTGGGAAAGGTGTACATCAAGGCTGTTTTTTTGTCACCCTGCTTATTTAACTTGTATGTAGAGTATGTCATGTGAAATGCCCGACTAGATGAAGCACAAGCTAGAATCATGATTGCCAGGAGAAATATCGATAACCTCAGATATGCAGATGGCACCACTCTTATAGCAGAAAGCAAAGAGGAACTGAAGAGCCTCTTTATGATAGTGAAAGAGGAAAGTGAAAATGTTGGCTTAAAACTCAGTATTCAAAACACTAAAACATGGCATCCAGTCCCATCACTTCATGGCAAATAGATGGGGAAATGATGGAAACAGTGCCATACTTTACTTTGTTGGACTCCAAAATCAGTGCAGACTGTCACTGCAGCCATGAAATCAAAAGATGCTTGCTCCTTGGAAGGAAAGCTATGACCAACTTAGACAAATTATTAAAATGCAGAGACAATACCTTGCTGACAAAGATGCATCTTGTCAAAGCTATGGTTTTTCTGTCACGTATAGGATGTGAGAGTTGTACCATAAAGAAAACTGAGAGCAGAAGAAATGATGTTTTTGATCTGTGGTGTTGGAAAATACCCTTGGACTGCAAGGAGATCAAACCAATCAAGCGTAAAGGAAATCATTTCTGAATATTCTTTGGAAGGACTGATGCTGAGGTTAAAACTCCAATACATTGACCACCTGACGCAAAGTACTGACTCATTGGAAGTGTCCCTGATGCTGGGAAAAATTGAAGGCAGGAGGAGAAGGGGATAACAGAGGATGAGATGGTTTTATGGCATCACCGACTTAATGGGCATGAGTTTGAGTAAGCTGTGGGAGTTGATAATGAGCAGGGAAGCCTGAGATGCTGCAGTTCATGGGGCTGTAGAGTCAGACATGACTGAGCAACTGAACGAAACTGAACTGAGAAAATATCCACCAAATCTGTGTGTGTCTTTAGCTCTGAGGCTAAGTCTCTGTTTTTGTTAGTTGCTCATTCATGTCTGACTCTTTACGACCCCAGGTACTGTGCCCCCAAGGCTCCTCTCTCAATGGAATTCTCCAGGTAAGAATATTGGTAGGTTGCCATTTCCTTCTCCAGGGGATCTTCCAGACCCAGGGATCAAAACCTGGATATCTGACATTGCAAGACAGATTCGTCACAATCTGAGCCACCAAATAAACCCATCAAGCAGTATATTTATGCATCTTGTCTTTTGAAAGAAAGACCATTTCAGTCATCCCGTGTCCTTTACTTGAATCATTTATTTTTCTGAAATTTAAATTAACTATTGATAGATTAGTGTTATGAACAGTTATTGGTTTTCTGTTTTCTTTCTTTTTTTTTTTTTAATTTCTTTTGTGTCCTTGTCCTCATCTTCTAGTTTCTTGATTGTGGTTTTATGGAGTCTTTTAGTGTTTTGTTTGGATTCCTTTTACCTTTTTTTTTTTTTTTTTTTTTTTTTATGTATCCATTATAGTCTTTTGATTTCTGATAGAGGCTCATGTATAACATACAGTTATCTCTGAGTTTTAAGTTTTTAGTGACTAAATTTCAAGAAGACAGAAGAAAACCATTTTACTGCTTACTTACATAATTGTTGTTTTGAAGTCATATTTCCATCTTTTTATTTTGTGCATTCCTTATCTGCTTTACTTTTTAGATGTTTTTACTACTTTATTATATTTAACCTAAAAAGTATCACTGTTTCTTCTTTTATTTTAAAAATCATTTATTTTTAATTGAGAGTAATTGCTTAACAATATTGTGTGGATTTCTGCCATACATCAGCATGAATTAGCCACAGATATACACAAGTCCAACATATTTTGAACCTCCCCCCCCCCCCACCTTTCAACCTGTCACATCTCTCTAGGTTGTCACAAACAACTGGATTTGAGCTACCTGGGTCATATAGCAAATTCCCACTGACTATATATTTTACACATGGCAATGTATATGCTTCCATACAACTCTCTCAATTCATCCCAACCTCTCCTTCCCACAGTGTGTCCACAAGTTTTTTGTTTTTTGGGTTGTTTTCTCTTTGTTTTCTTTTTATGTCTGCATCCCTATTCCTGCCCAGCAAGTAGATTCATCAGAATAATTTTTCTAGATTTCATATATATGTGCATTAAGTTGGAATTTTTCTCTTTCTGACTTACTTCATCTATGTAACAGTTTCTAGGTTCGTCCACCTCACTGCCACTGACTCAAATTCATTCCATTTTATGGCTGAGTAATATTCCACTGTGTATATTAGGTTGGTGCATACATAATTATGGTTTTAGATCATGAAATTTAAATCATATTAACTGGTCGCTAATGCATCTTTATTAATCGAAATAGAAATCATTAAATCAATACACTTCTGCCAATGAGAAATAAGTTTCTTATACCTATTGTATAAAAATCTGTGCTTCAGGATATAATGGACTCTTGGAAAGCATTTTCTGCATCCTGCTGGTTGTGAAAGTGTTTTTTCCTTCATAAAGTTGTCAAGATTCTTGAAGAAGTGATAGTCAGTTGAGGAGAGGTCAGGTGATATGGAAGATGAGGCAAAGCTTCATAGGTGAATACTTATCAACTTTTGAAGTGTGGGTTGTGCAACATACAATCAGATATTGTGGAGAATTGGGTCCTTTCTACTGATCAATACTGACTGCAAGTATTGCCTATTTTGCTGCATATCACTGATTTGCTGAGCATACTTTTTAGGTCAAATGGTTCTGCTGTGATTCAGAAAGAAAATCAATCATTGTCATATGCCACATTTAACAATAAAATGATATACACATAATCACATTTACTTTAGATAATATCAAATGACAAATTTCAACAATACAAACATGTCAATTACTTTTGCTCCAACCTAATATGTAACTTCTTTATCAGGTAAAACTATCTGTTTATCAGTTCATCTGTCGATGAATATCTAGGTTGCTTCCAGGTCCTGACCATTGTAAATAGTGCTGCAAAAATCACTGGGGTCCATGCGTCTTTTAGAAATATGACTTTCTCAGACCATATGCACAGTTGTGGGATTGCTAGGTCATATTTTAGTTTTATTCCTAATTTTAAAAGAAATTTCAGTACTGTTCTCCACAGTGCCTTATCAATTTACATTTCTACCAACTGTGCAGGAGGATTCCCTTTTCTCCACATCTTCTTCAGCATTTATTGCTTATAGTTTTTTTTGACTGGCCAGTGTGAGATGATATCTAATAGTAGCTTTGCTTTGCTTTTCTCTAATAATAAGAAATGTTGAACATTTTTCATGTGTTTACCAGCCAGTGGGAGTCATCTTTGGAGAGATGTCTGTTTAGGTCTTTGATCCAATTTTTCTTATGATGTTTATTTTTCTGGCTCCATTTCTCTGTACCATTTTAAGATTGTTTTAGCTATTCAGGATCTCTTGTGTTTCTATATGAATTCTGAAAATATTTTGTTCTAGTTCTGTGAAAATGCCACTGGTAAATTGACAGGGACTGTATTAAATCTGTAGATTGCTTTGGGAGGTATATTCATTTTTGCCGTATTTATTATTCCAATCTCCATACATGGTATATCTCTTTATTTGTTTATGGTGTCGTTAATTTCTTTCATTGCTGTCTTATAGCTTTCTGTATACATCTGTTTTTGTTTTCTTAGGTAGGTTTATTCCTATGTATTTCATCTATTTCTAATGAGATGGATGAAACTGGAGTCCATTATACAGAGTGATTAAACCCGAAAGATAGAGACCAATACATTATACTAACGCATATATATGGGATTTAAAAAGATGGTAATGCTAACTCTATATGCAATACAGAAAAAGAGACACAGACATACAGAGCCGACTTTGGGACTCTGTGGGAGAAGGCGAGGGTAAGATATTCTGAGAAAATAGCATTGAAACAAGCATACTGTCAATGGTGAAACAGATCACCAGTCCAGGTTGGATGCGTGAGACATGTACTCAGGGCTGGTTCACTGGGAAGACCCAGAGGGATGGGATGAGAAGGGAGGCGGAAGGGGTGATCGGGATGGGGAACACATGTAAATCCATGGCTGATTCATGTCAATGTATGGCAAAACCCACTACAATATTGCAAACTAATTAGCCTCCAACTAATAAAATAAATGGGAAAAAAAGTGAAAATTAAAGAATAATATAAAACTAAATTTTTTAAAAATTAAAAATAATAGAAATATATCTTGGAATTTCTCTAGAGCTGTTGTAGGCACTATGGGGGTAGCTCACACTGGTTAGTCCCTTGTTTTGGCTTGTAGTTCCTCTCAAAGTCTATAGCTGCTCTTCAAACGCACAGTCTTCACCTAACTACAGGGTTTTAATCCGTTGCGCCTGTCATTTCTGGGATGGTTCCTCCTTCCTTGCTTATTTTGGCTTCCTCTGTAAGACTCCAAAACTGGCCACTCAGTCAAGTGCACTTGCTCTTTTCCACTGTGGAGAGGCAGGGACACTGAACACAAACACCCCAGGTGTGTGTGAAGAGCACTCACAGTAGGTGGATCACACTGGGGTTGCCACAGACCAAGGCAGTGTGTATTTCCCAAGTCCACACTACTCAGGGTGGTATTAGAACCTTCCTGGGGGGAAGATCCTTTGTTTTCCTTTGTCTTTCTTCTGTTCCTGGAGTCTGGATTGCTGTGTCACGTAACCCCCTCAGAGTGTCCTCAGGGCATTCAACCCCTTTCCTTACCCTATGAACTCATTATGCAGCCCATGTCTCTGTGTCCAGCCCCCACTTTCTTCCGACAAATGCAGGGTGTGAGCTGCTTCTTTGCTGGTAATTGTGCTTTGGTGCAAATTTTGTGGTGATTTTATTTGCAGTTAAGTTTTCCTCTGAAATTCTAAAACCCCCCACTGACCCCACTTACTGTGTGTTTCCTATTGTATGGAAGAAACTCCTTCTCCTTTCTGACTCCCTCCACAGGATGTGTCTCCATCACTAAATCCTTTGTTTATCTTTTCATCTTTTTTTCCAACCTCCTTTCAAAGAGATTGCCTTGCTTTTCTGGGTAATCTGGTATCTTCTGCCAGAGTTCAGAAGTACTTTTGTGGAAATTGCTCCAGATGATCTTTTGAATATACTTGTGGAAGAGAAAGTGGTCTCCCTATTCTACACCTCCACTATCTGGAGACTGCCCCCTCCCCTGGCAAGTTTGACTCCAGGTTATTATTCATCCAGCCTTGCATTTCACGTGATATACTTTGCATAAAATTTAAATAAGCAGGGTGTGACATACAGTCTTGATGTACTCCATTTCCAATTTGGGACCCGTTCTTTGTTCCATGTCTTGTTCTAACTGTTGCTTCTTTACATTTGTACAGGTTTCTAAGGAGGCAGGTAAGGTAGTCTGGTGTTCCAATCTCTTTAAGAATTTTCCACAGGTGGTTGTGATTCACACATTCAAAGGCTTTTGCATAGTCAATGAAGCAGAAGTAGCTTTTTCTCTGGAATTCTCTTGCTTTTCCTATGATCCAAAAGATGGCAATTTTACCTGTGGTTTCTCTGCCTCTTCTAAACCCAGTTTGTACATTTGGATGTTCTCAGTTCAGGTACTGTTGAAGTTTCACCTGAAGAATCAATCCATTCACCACAGTAACAAATAGATGAAATACATAGGAATAAACCTACCTAAGAAAACAAAAACAGATGTATACAGAAAGCTATAAGACAGCAATGAAAGAAATTAACGACACCATAAACAAATAAAGAGATATACCATGTATGGAGATTGGAATAATAAATACGGCAAAAATGAATATACCTCCCAAAGCAATCTACAGATTTAATACAGTCCCTGTCAATTTACCAGTGGCATTTTCACAGAACTAGAACAAAATATTTTCAGAATTCATATAGAAACACAAGAGATCCTGAATAGCTAAAACAATCTTAAAATGGTACAGAGAAATGGAGCCAGAAAAATAAACATCATAAGAAAAATTGGATCAAAGACCTAAACAGACATCTCTCCAAAGATGACTCCCACTGGCTGGTAAACACATGAAAAATGTTCAACATTTCTTATTATTAGAGAAAAGCAAAGCAAAGCTACTATTAGATATCATCTCACACTGGCCAGTCAAAAAAAACTATAAGCAATAAATGCTGAAGAAGATGTGGAGAAAAGGGAATCCTCCTGCACAGTTGGTAGAAATGTAAATTGATAAGGCACTGTGGAGAACAGTACTGAAATTTCTTTTAAAATTAGGAATAAAACTAAAATATGACCTATAATCCCACAACTGTGCATATGGTCTGAGAAAGTCATATTTCTAAAAGACGATGGACCCCAGTGATTTTTGCAGCACTATTTACAATGGTCAGGACCTGGAAGCAACCTAGATATTCATCGACAGATGAACTGATAAACAGATAGTTTTACCTGATAAAGAAGTTACATATTAGGTTGGAGCAAAAGTAATTGACATGTTTGTATTGTTGAAATTTGTCATTTGATATTATCTAAAGTAAATGTGATTATGTGTATATCATTTTATTGTTAAATGTGGCATATGACAATGATTGATTTTCTTTCTGAATCACAGCAGAACCATTTGACCTAAAAAGTATGCTCAGCAAATCAGTGATATGCATAAAATAGGCAATACTTGCAGTCAGTATCAGTAGAAAGGACCCAATTCTCCACAATATCTGATTGTATGTTGCACAACCCACACTTCAAAAGTTGATAAGTATTCACCTATGAAGCTTTGCCTCATCTTCCATATCACCTGACCTCTCCTCAACTGACTATCACTTCTTCAAGAATCTTGACAACTTTATGAAGGAAAAAACACTTTCACAACCAGCAGGATGCAGAAAATGCTTTCCAAGAGTCCATTATATCCTGAAGCACAGATTTTTATACAATAGGTATAAGAAACTTATTTCTCATTGGCAGAAGTGTATTGATTTAATGATTTCTATTTCGATTAATAAAGATGCATTAGCGACCAGTTAATATGATTTAAATTTCATGATCTAAAACCATAATTATGTATGCACCAACCTAATATACACAGTGGAATATTACTCAGCCATAAAATGGAATGAATTTGAGTCAGTGGCAGTGAGGTGGACGAACCTAGAAACTGTTACATAGATGAAGTAAGTCAGAAAGAAAAATTCCAACTTAATGCACATATATATGAAATCTAGAAAAATTATTCTGATGAATCTACTTGCTGGGCAGGAATAGGGATGCAGACATAAAAAGAAAACAAAGAGAAAACAACCCAAAAAACAAAAAACTTGTGGACACACTGTGGGAAGGAGAGGTTGGGATGAATTGAGAGAGTTGTATGGAAGCATATACATTGCCATGTGTAAAATATATAGTCAGTGGGAATTTGCTATATGACCCAGGTAGCTCAAACTAGTTGTTTGTGACAACCTAGAGAGATGTGACAGGTTGAAAGGTGGGGAGGTTCAAATATGTTGGACTTGTGTATATCTGTATTCAATTCATGCTGATGTATGGCAGAAATCCACACAATATTGTTAAGCAATTACTCTCAATTAAAAATAAATGATTTTTAAAATAAAAGAAGAAACAGTGATACTTTTTAGGTTAAATATAATAAAGTAGTAAAAACATCTAAAAAGTAAAGCAGATAAGGAATGCACAAAATAAAAAGATGGAAATATGACTTCAAAACAACAATTATGTAAGTAAGCAGTAAAATGGTTTTCTTCTGTCTTCTTGAAATTTAGTCACTAAAAACTTAAAACTCAGAGATAACTGTATGTTATACATGAGCCTCTATCAGAAATCAAAAGACTATAATGGATACAGAAAAAAAAAAAAAAAAAAAAAAAAAGGTAAAAGGAATCCAAACAAAACACTAAAAGACTCCATAAAACCACAATCAAGAAACTAGAAGATGAGGACAAGGACACAAAAGAAATTAAAAAAAAAAAAAGAAAGAAAACAGAAAACCAATAACTGTTCATAACACTAATCTATCAATAGTTAATTTAAATTTCAGAAAAATAAATGATTCAAGTAAAGGACACGGGATGACTGAAATGGTCTTTCTTTCAAAAGACAAGATGCATAAATATACTGCTTGATGGGTTTATTTGGTGGCTCAGATTGTGACGAATCTGTCTTGCAATGTCAGATATCCAGGTTTTGATCCCTGGGTCTGGAAGATCCCCTGGAGAAGGAAATGGCAACCTACCAATATTCTTACCTGGAGAATTCCATTGAGAGAGAGAGCCTTGGGGGTAGTACCTAAGAGTCAGACATGAATGAGCAACTAACAAAAACAGAGACTTAGCCTCAGAGCTAAAGACACACACAGATTTGGTGGATATTTTCTCAGTTCAGTTTCGTTCAGTTGCTCAGTCATGTCTGACTCTACAGCCCCATGAACTGCAGCATCTCAGGCTTCCCTGCTCATTATCAACTCCCACAGCTTACTCAAACTCATGCCCATTAAGTCGGTGATGCCATAAAACCATCTCATCCTCTGTTATCCCCTTCTCCTCCTGCCTTCAATTTTTCCCAGCATCAGGGACACTTCCAATGAGTCAGTACTTTTCAGGTGGTCAATGTATTGGAGTTTTAACCTCAGCATCAGTCCTTCCAAAGAATATTCAGAAATGATTTTACGCTTGATTGGTTTGATCTCCTTGCAGTCCAAGGGTATTTTCCAACACCACAGATCAAAACATCATTTCTTCTGCTCTCAGTTTCTTTATGGTACAACTCACATCCTATACGTGACAGAAAACCATAGCTTTGACAAGATGCATCTTTGTCAGCAAGGTATTGTCTGCATTTTAATAATTTGTCTAAGTTCATAGCTTTCCTTCCAAGGAGCAAGCATCTTTTGATTTCATGGCTGCAGTGACAGTCTGCACTGATTTTGAGTCCAACAAAGCAAAGTATGGCACTGTTTCCATCATTTCCCATCTATTTGCCATGAAGTGATGGGACTGGATGCCATGTTTTAGTGTTTTGAATACTGAGTTTTAAGCCAACATTTTCACTTTCCTCTTTCACTATCATAAAGAGGCTCTTCAGTTCCTCTTTGCTTTCTGCTATAAGAGTGGTGCCATCTGCATATCTGAGGTTATCGATATTTCTCCTGGCAATCATGATTCTAGCTTGTGCTTCATCTAGTCGGGCATTTCACATGACATACTCTACATACAAGTTAAATAAGCAGGGTGACAAAAAAACAGCCTTGATGTACACCTTTCCCAATTTGGAACCATTCCATTGTTCTATTTCCTGTTCTAACTCCTGCTTCCTAACCTGCATGCAGCTTTCTCAGAAAGCAGGTAAGGTGGTCTGGTATTCTTATCTCTGTAAGAATTTTCCACAGTTTTTTTTTTTTTTTTTTAAATCCACACAGTCAAAGACTTTGGCATAATCATTAAAGCAGTAGATGATTTTCTGAAACTCTCTTGACTTTTCTATGGTCCAGTGACTTTTGAGCATTTTATCTGTGGTTCTCTGCCTTTTCTAAATCCAGCTTGTACATCTGGAAGTTTTTGGGTCATGGACTGTTGAAGCCTGGTTTGGAGAATTTTGAACATAACTTTGCTAATGGGTGAGATGAGTGCAATTGTGCAGTAGTTTGAATATTCTTTGGCATTGACGTCCTTTGGGATTGGAATCAAAACACCTTTTCAAGCCCTGTGGCCACTGCTGAATTTGCCAAATTTAATTGCATATTGAGTGCAGCAGTTTCACAGCATCATATTTTAGGATTTGAAATATTCTTCTAGACTTAGCGAAGAAAATCACAGGGATAAAACCTCAAGTAATGAGATTAGATTCTTAGGACACCAGCAGTAGGTTTTCCACTAACGATTTGATTAAAATTTGTCCACAATATATATATTGTTATAACGTTGAAACACCGAAATTGAGGCAGCCTGCATTGTCCAACGTTAATTAACACTTGCCTAGAATTGTAACCTTTGTGAAAAAATTTTATTTATTAGCTTCTTAATATTTTACTAACCTATGCTGTATGCACCCAGTGAATGAGGTTACATTATAATTTTTCCTATTTCTTAGCACCTGATATTGATTCTTACTATGTTTTGACCTACTCGATCAAAATCATGGGTAGGACAAAGAGTTCAGTTCAGCTTAACCTTTGTCTGTCTGACTCTGTGCAACCCCTTGGGCTGCAGGACACCCAACTTTTCTGTACATCAACCTTGGGAGCTTGCAGAAACTCATGTCCATTGAGCTGATGATGCCATCAAATCATCTCATCCTCTGTCATCCCCCTTTCCCTCCTTCAATCTTTCCCAGCATCAGAATCCTTTGCAATGGGTCAGTTCTCCCCATAAGTAGCTAAAGTATTAGCTTCAGCATCAGTGCTTAAAATGAATATTCAGGACTGATTTCTTTTGGATTGACTGGTTTGATATCCCTTGTTGTGGGACTTTCAAGAGTCTTCTCCAACACCACAGTTCAAAAGCATCAATTATTCAGCATTCAGTTTTCTTTATGGTCCAACTCTCAAATCTGTGCATGACCACTGGGAAAACCATACCTTTGACTATACTGACCTTGATCTGTAAAGTAATATCTTTGCGATTTAATATGTTGTTTAGATTTGTCATAGCTTTTCTTCCAAGGAACAAGTGTCTTTTAATTTCATAGCTGCAGTCACCATCTGTGGTGATTTTGGAGGCCCAAAAAATAGCTTGTCACTCTTTCCATTGTTTCCCTTTCTATTTCCTTGAAGAGATGGGACAAGATGCTATGATCTTAGGTTTTTGAATGTTGAGTTTTAAACCAACTTTTTCACTCTCCTCTTTCTATTACACCAAGAAGCACTATTTCCTCTTCACTTTCTGCCATAAGAGTTGTGTCATCTATATATCTGAGATTATTGATATTTCTCCTGGAAATCTTGATTCCAGCTTATGTTTCATCCAGTCTGGCATTTCACATGATGTACTCTGCATATATTTAAGTAAACAAGATGACAATACACAGCCTCGATATGCTCCTTTCTCAATTTGGAGCCAGTCCGTTGTTCCATGTCTGGTTATAACTTTTTCTTCTTGACCTGAATACAGATTTCTTGGGAGGCAGGTAAGGTGGTCTGGTATTTGCATCTCTTGAAGAATTTCCCACAATTTATTGTGACCCACACAGTCAAAGGCTTTAGCATAGTCAATGAAGCAGAAGTAGATGTTTTTCTGGAATTCTCTTGCTTTTTCTATCATCCAACAGATGTTGGCAATTGGATTTCTGTTTCCCCTTCTTTTCTAAATCCAGCCTGAACTTCTGGAAGGACTCAGTTCATGTACTGATGAGGCCTAGCTTGCAGAATTTTGAGCATGACGTTGGTAGTGTGAAATGAGTGCAATCTGCATTACTATGAACATTCTTTGCTTTTGCATTTTTGGGGATTTTAATGAAAACTGATATTTGCCCGTCCTGTGGCTACTTCTGAGTTTTATAAAATTACTTTCATGTGTATTGAGTGTAGCACTTTCACAGCATTATCTTTCAGGATTTTAAATAGATCAGCTGGTATTCCACCACCACCACTAGTTTTGTTCATAGTGATGCTTCCTAAGGCCCATTTGACTTCACACTACAGTATGTCTGGCTCACGGTGAGTGATAACACCATCGAGTTATTTGGGTCATTAAGATATTTATTGTATAGTTCTTCTGTGTATTCTTGCCACATCTTCTTAATATCTTCTGCTTCTCAGGACCATACCATTTCTATCCTTTATTGGGTCCATCGTTGCATGAAAATTTCCCTTGGTATCTCTAATTTTCTTGATGAGATTGCTAGAGTTTCCAGTTCTGTTGTTTTCTTCATTTCCTTGCAATGATCATCAAGGAGGAGGCTTTTTTTTTTTTAATCTCTCCCTGATGTTTTTTGGAACTCTGCATTCAGATAGATATATCTTTCCTTTTCTCCTTTGCCTTTTGCTTCCCCTCTTTCTTCAGCTATTTGTAAGGCCCGCTCAGACAATCATTTGACCTTTTTTTCATTTCTTCTTCTGGGGATGGTTTTGATCACAGCCTCCTTTACAAAGTTATGAAACACCATCCATAGTTCTCCAGGCACTCTATCATATCTAATCCCTTGAATCTATTTGTCACCTCCACTGCATAATCATAAGGAATTTAATGTAAGTAAAACCTGAATTGTCTAGTACTTTTGCCTACTTTCTTCAATGTAAGCCTAAATTTTCCAATGCAGATTTCATTATCTGAGCCACAAGTGGTTTACCGTGTTTTTTTTTAACTGAATAGAGGTTCTCCATTTCAGCTGCAAAGAATATGAAGATATTTAAATCACTGAATCAAATTTACAAAAGTTAGTAGAAGAAAAACATTAAAAGAAGTCTAATACAGGAAATAACTCAGTATAGATGAAATGTTGAGTTGATAAAAGAACGGATGCATGTAAAAAGACAAAGAATTTTTCAGTGTAATGTATAAGATTGATGGTGAAGAGAAATGGAGTGGTGAACATGCAGAAAGATTCTGTAGATTTGATATGCAATTGGAATGGTTAGAAGACAGTTGGCATTTGTTCTAATATGTCATGAAAACCAGAGGAAATACTAAGATAGACTTGGGATCTGGAACCATTTATTGCAGTGTTGGCACCAGGACAAAAGCAACAGATGCAAAGAAACTATCATGAAACTAATAGTCTAGTACATATTGCTCTTCCTAACATACAAATCTTTTCCTTTCCCTTATGTAGACTCCTCTTGGCTATGAATCACTAAAATTAGATACAAACTTTTGGTTTAATATTCAGCATCTTCTTACCTGAACCTTTCTTGAGTTTCCCATAGAATTTTCTGCCACGTTGTCCTTCCTGGGGCACCTTGATATATTTTATGTAATTCTGTTTTTGCATGTAATATTTCTTCCACTATAATAGTTCTTATGTCCTAGGTACTTGCTTTTCAGACCGACAAATTCTAGTCTTCCTTTAAAATACTATGTAAATAGAACCATCTCTGAGAGAGTGCCTCTAGGACTTTCAGAATCAATAGCTTCCTATGTTTTGTTCACTATTGTAAATATTTTTCTCCCTAAAGTAGTAAGTCCTTAAAATGAGGACTGTATTATACTTTCTTGAAAATTTAAATAAAGCATTAAAAGTAGTTTAAAAATTGTAGCCAATGAGATGCCACATAGAATGTATGACTATGGAAAGATGAATAGTGGATGAGTCACTGGATGAAAGGATGAAAGACAGACGAGTTGAGAAATGGGAGGATGGATATCATTAATACTTAACTTCAGAGAGATCAGAAATTTTATATAGTACTGATTTCATAATGGCCTTCCCTGAAGGTTCAGATGATAAACAATCTTCCTGCAATGGAGAAGACCTGAGTTTGTTCCTGGATTGGGAAGATCCCCTATGAAGGGAAAGGCTACCACTTCAGTATTCTTTCCTGGAGAATTCCATGGGCAGAGAAAACTAGCAGGCTATAGTCTATCACAAAGTGTTAGACACAACTGAGAAAAAACAGTTTCAATTCACACCTACTTATTTTCATTTTACTTGGCAGATCCATCATATAAAGAGGTACTTATGTGGTATCTAAAATTTAGGTGGCACCAAAAATTTAGTTATCAATGTGAAAAAGTTTTATTGCAATATGCTAAAATTATTTTAAATACAAAATCTGACTCTTTGTCTGTATAATTCCCTCAGGTGCATCCTACTGATTCTGTATTTGTTGAAAATGTTACTCTTAAAAAGGAAATTTTACATTCAATATCTTTTTAATCTCTTTTAAACATCACCAATATTAATGCATGTTTGGTACATTTCTCATTCATATTTTTTTAGCCAGCATCTATCACACATTTCTCTGAAGTTCTGAAGAGATTATGTACTACAAGTGTGCCTGTGTCTTTATCTTTTTTACCTCCATATCCTCATGATTATCTCAAAACAGTAATCAGAAGAATCAAATCAAGACATGTACACCTGAAATTAGCATGATGTCATATGTCAGAAGAGAAAATTTCCTAGGAAATGATCACTGCCTTTATAAAACTCAGATTATATGCTGAGAGTACCTTTGATTCAAATACCAAGCCAGTAGTACACAAAAATATAAGTTACAGTGTTAAATAAAAAATTACTATAAAAATTACTATAATACTTCCTAACTTCCTGAGTTACCTACCATTTCAATCTCCAAACAATATATAGAATAATATCCAGAAATCAAATGACTGTAAAGAATCAACCAGTACTTTATATATTACTTGATTCATTCAGTGCTTTATATATTACTTCTTAGCTTATATTTCCTTTTTTTTTTTTTTTTTTTTTTTCATTTATTTTTTTTAGCTGGAGGCTAATTGCTTTACAATATTGTAGTGGGTTTTGCCATACATTGACATGAATCAGCCATGGATTTACATGTGTTCCCCATCCCGATCACCCCTCCCGCCTCCCTCCTCATCCCATCCCTCTGGGTCTTCCCAGTGAACCAGCCCTGAGTACTTGTCTCATGCATCCAACCTGGGCTGGTGATCTGTTTCACCATTGACAGTATACTTGTTTCAATGTGTTCTCTCAGAACATCCACCTCGCCTTCTCCCACAGAGTCTAAAAGTCTATTCTGTACATCTGTGTCTCTTTTTCTGTTTTGCATATAGGGTTATCGTTACCATCTTTTTAAATTCCATATATATGTTAGTATACTGTATTGGTCTTTATCTTCCTGGCTTACTTCACGCTGTATAATGGGCTCCAGTTTCATCCATCTCATTAGAACTGATTCAAATGAATTCTTTTTAACGTCTGAGTAGTATTCCATGGTGTATATGTACACAGCTTCCTTATCCATTTGTCTGCTGATGGGCATCCAGGTTGCTTCCATGTCCTGGCCATTATAAACAGTGCTGTGACGAACATTGGGGTGCACGTGTCTCTTTCAGATCTGGTTTCCTCAGTGTGTATGCCCAAAAGTGGGATTGCTGGGTCATATGGTAGTTCTATTTCCAGTTTTTTAAGAAATCTCCACACTGTTCTCCATAGTGGCTGTACTAGTTTGCATTCCCACCAACAGTGTAAGAGGGTTCCCTTTTCTCCACACCCTCTCCAGCATTTATTGCTTGTAGACTTTTGGATAGCAGCCATCCTGACTGGCGTGTAATGGTACCTCATTGTGGTTTTGATTTGCATTTCTCTGATAATGAGTGATGTTGAGCATCTTTTCATGTGTTTGTTAGCCATCTGTATGTCTTCTTTGGAGAAATGTCTGTTTAGTTCTTTGGCCCATTTTTTTGATTGGGTCGTTTACTTTTCTGAAATTGAGCTGCAGGAGTTGCTTTTATTTTTGAGGTTAATCCTTTGTCTGTTGCTTCATTTGCTATTATTTTCTCCCATTCTGAAGGCTGTCTTTTCACCTTGCTTATAGTTTCCTTTGTTGTGCAAAAGCTTTTAAGTTTAATTAGGTCCCATTTGTTTATTTTTGCTTTTATTTCCAATATTCTGGGAGGTGGGTCATAGAGGATCCTGCTGTGATTTATGTCGGAGAGTGTTTTGCCTATGTTCTCCTCTAGGAGTTTTATAGTTTCTGGTCTTACATTTAGATCTTTAATCCATTTTGAGTTTATTTTTGTGTATGGTGTTAGAAAGTGTTCTAGTTTCATTCTTTTACAAGTGGTTGACCAGTTTTCCCAGCACCACTTGTTAAAGAGGTTGTCTTTTTTCCATTGTATATCCTTGCCTCCTTTGTCGAAGATAAGGTGTCCATAGGTTCGTGGATTTATCTCTGGGCTTTCTATTCTGTTCCATTGATCTATATTTCTGTCTTTGTGCCAATACCATACTGTCTTGTTGACAGTGGCTTTGTAGTAGTCCTGAAGTCAGGCAGGTTGTTTCCTCCAGTTCCATTCTTCTTTTTCAAGATTGCTTTGACTATTTGAGGTTTTTTGTATTTCCATACAAAGTGTGACATTATTTGTTCCAGTTCTGTGAAAAATACTGTTGGTAGCTTGAAAAGGGATTGCATTGAATCTATATATTGCTTTGGGTAGTATAGTCATTTTCACTATATTGATTCTTCCAGTGTATGAACACGGTATATTTCTCCTTCTATTTGTGTCCCTTTTGATTTCTTTCATCAATGTTTTATAGTTTTCTATATAGGTCTTTCGTTTCTTTTGGTAGATATACTCCAAAGTATTTTATTCTTTTTGTTACAATGGTGAATGGTATTGTGTCCTTAATGTCTCTCTCTGTTTTCTCATTGTTAGTGTATCATAAGGGATTTCTGTGTGTTAATTTTATATCCTGCAACTTCACTATATTAATTGATTATCTCTAAAAATTTTCTGGTAGAGTCTTTAGGGTTTTTATGTAGAGGATCATGTCGTCTGCAAACAGTGAAATTTTGCTTCTCTTTTTCCTATCTGGATTCCTTTTGTTTCTTTTTCTGCTCTGATTGCTGTGGCCAACCCTTCCAAAACTATGCTGAAAAAACTATGTGGTGAGAGTGGGCACCCTTGTCCTGCTCCTGACTTTAAGGGAAATGCTTTCTGTTTTTCACCATTGAGGATAATGTTTGCTGTGGGTTTGTCATATATATTTTTTATTATGTTGATGTATGTTCTTCTATCCCTGCTTTCTAGAGACATTTTTATCATAAATGGATGTTGAATTTTGTCAAAGGATTTTTCTGCATGTATTGAGATAATCATATGGATTTTGTCTTTCAATTTGCTAACGTGGTGTATTACATTGATTAATTTGTGAATATTAAAGATCCTTGCATTCCTGGGATAAGGCCCACTTTCTCATGATGTATGATCTTTTTAAGATGTTGTTGGATTCTGTTTGCTAGAATTTTGTTAAGGATTTTTGCATCTATGTTCATCAGTGATATTGGCCTGTGGTTATCTTTATTTGTAGCATCTTTGTCTGGTTTTGGTATTAGGGTAATGATGGCCTCATAGAATGAGTTTGGAAGTTTATCTTCTTCTGCAATTTTCTGGTAGAGTTTGAGTAAGATAGGTGTTAGCTCTTCTCTAAGTTTTTGGTAGAATTCACCTGTGAAGCCATCTGTTCTGGGCTTCTGTTTGCTTGAAGATTTCTGATTACAGTTTCGATTTCCTTTCCTGTGATGGGTCTGTTAAAATCTTCTATTTCTTCCTGGTTCAGTTTCAAAAGTTATACTTTTCTAAGAATTTGTCCATTTCTTCCAAGTTGTCCATTTTATTGGCATATAGCTGCTGGTAGCAGTCTCTCATGATCCTTTGTATTTCAGAGTTTCCTTTCCTGATCTCTCTATTTTCATTCTAATTTTGTTGATTTGATTTTCCTCCCTGTGTGTCTTGATGAGTCTGGCTAATGGTTTGTCAAGTTTATTTACCTTTTCAAAAAACCAGCTTTTAGCTTTGCTGATTTTTGCTATGGTCTGTTTTGTTTCTTTTGTATTTATTTCTGCCCTAATTTTAAAGATTTCTTTCCTTCTACTAACCCTGGCGTTCTTCATTTCTTCCTTCTCTACTTGCTTAGGTGTAAAGTTAGGTTTTTTAGTTGATTTTTCTCTTGTTTCTTGAGGTTAGCTTGTATTGCTATGAAACTTCCCCTTAGCACTGCTTTTACAGTGTCCCATAGGTTTTGGTTGTTGTGTTTTCATTTTCATTCCTTTCTATGCATATTTTTATTTCTTTATTGATTTCTTCCATGATATGTTGGTTATTCAGAAGCATGTTGTTTAGACTCCATATATTTGTATTTTTAATAGTTTTTTCCCTGTAATTGAGATCTAATCTTACTGCATTGTGGTCAGAAAAGATGACTGCAATGATTTCAGTTTTTTTTTAATTTACCAAGGCTAGATTTATGGTCCAGGATGTGATCTATTCTGGAGAAGGTTCCCTGTGTACCTGAGGAAAAGGTGAAATTGATTGTTTTGGGGTGAAATGTCCTATAGATATCAATTAGGTCTAGCTGGTCCATTGTTTCATTTAAAGTTTGTGTTTCCTTGTTAATTTTCTGTTTAGTTGATCTATCCATAAGTGTGAGTGGGGTATTAAAGTCTCCCACTATTACTGTTTTATTGTTAATTTCCCCTTTCTTTCTTGTTACCATTTGCCTTACATAGTGTGGTGCTTCTATGTTGGGTGCATATATATTTATAATTATATATCTTCTTCTTTGATTGATCCTTTGATCATTATTTAGTGTCCTTCTTTGTCTCTTTTCACAGCCTTTATTTTAAAGTCTATTGTATCTGATATGAGTATTGCGACTCCTGCTTTCTTTTGGTCTCCCTTTGCATGAAATTTTTTTTTCCAGCCCTTCACTTTCAGTCTGTATGTGTCTCTTGTTTTGAGATGGGTCTGTTGTAGACAGAATATGTAGGGGTCTTGCTTTTGTATCCATTCAGCCAGTCTTTTTCTTTTGGTTGGGGCATTCAACCCATTTACATTTAAGGTAATTATTGATAAGAGGCGTCTCATTGTCATTTGCTTTGTTGCTTGGGGTTCACGTTTATACAACATTTCTGTGTTTCCTGTCTAGAGGAGACCCTTAAGCATTTGTTGAAGAGCTGGTTTGGTGGTGCTGAATTTGCTCAACTTTTGCTTGTCTGTAAAGCTTTTGAATTCTCTTTCATATCTGAATGAGATCCTTCTTGGGTACAGTAATCTGGGTTGTAGGTTATTCTTTTTCATTACTTTAAGTATGTCCTGCCACTCTCTTCTGGCCTGAAGAGTTTCTATTGAAAGATCAGCTGTTATGGGAATCCCTTTGTGTGTTATTTGCTGTTTCTCCCTTGCTGCTTTTAATATTTATTCTTTGTGTTTGATCTTTGTTAATTTTACTAATATGTGTCTTGGGGGTGTTTCACCTTGAATTTATCCTTTTGGGGACTATCTGGGTTTCTTGGACTTGTGTCACTATTTCCTTCCCATTTTGGGGAATTTTTCAGCTATTATCTTCTTGAGTATTTTCTCATGCCCTATCTTTTTGTCTTCTTCTTCTGAGACTCCTATGATTCGAATGTTGGGACGTTTCACATTGTCCCAAAGGTCCCTGAGCTTGTCCTCATTTCTTTTGATTCCTTTTTCCTCTCTGCTTCATTTATTTCCACCATTTGATCGTCTACCTCAATTATCCTATCTTCTAACTTTGTTATTCTACTGTTGGTTCCCTCCAGAGTGTTTTTGATCTCATTTATTGCATTATTCATTTTTAATTGACTCTTTTTTATTTCCTCTAGGTCCTTGTTAAACATTTCTTGCATCTTCTCACTCTTTGTCTCCAGGTTATTTATCTGTAACTCTATTTTGTTTTCAAGATTTTGGATCATTTTTATTATCATTATTCTAAATCATTTTTTTTCTGGTAGATTCCCTATCTCCTCCTCTTTTGTTTGGCTTGGTGGTCATTTTTCATGTTCCTTTACCTGCTGGGTATTTCTCTGCCTTTTCATCTTATTTAGATTGCTGTGTTTGGGGTGGTATTTTTGTAATCTGGTAGTCTGTGGTTCCTTTTTACTGTGGAGGTTTCCCCCAGTGGGTGGGGCTGGATGTTTGGCTTGTCGAGGTTTGCTGGTTAGGGAAGCTTCCGTGTGTTTCTTCTCTCTGGTGTGCAATGGAGTGTCCAGCAGTGAGTTTTGAGATGAGTCTATGGGTTTGGTGTGACTTTGGGCAGCCTGTATATTGATGCTCAGGGCTATGTTCCTGCATTGCTAGAGAATTTGCATATGTCTTGCTCTGGAGCTTATTGGCTCTTGGGTGGTGGTTGATTTCAGTGTAGGTATGGAGGCTTTTGGATGCTCTCTTATTAACTAATGTTCCCTGTAGTCAGGAGTTCTCTGGTGTTTCAGGTTTTGGGCTTAAGCCTCTTGGCTCTGGATTTCAGTCTCATTCTTCGATTAGCCTCATGGCTTCTCCATCCATACAGCACTGATAATAAAACTTCTACATTAATGGTGAAAGGATTCTCCACAGTGAGGGACACCCACAGAAGTTCACAGAGTTACATGAAAAAGAGTGGAAGGAAGGAGACAGAGGTGAGCAGGAGGAGATAAAGGGGGATTCAAGAGAAGAGAGACAGATCTAGGCAGTACTCTGTTCCCTAAGTTCTCCACAGCCCAGAACATCCACAGAGATTCACAGAATTGCATTGAGAAGAGATGCAAAGAGAGGAAATAGAGGTGATCTGTGGGAGAAAAAGGAGAGTCAAAAGGGGGAGAGAGTGATCAAACCAGCAATCACACTCCTGAGTAAAAATGGGTGCTGAAGGTTGGATTCTTAAATATCCAAAATTGATATCAAATACTGAAAAACAAACATTAAAGATCTACAGTAGAGGTTAGACTTTTAAAAATACATTATTAAGAAACAACAAAAACAAAAAAATTAAGAAATATATATGAAGTTTGCCTTAAAAGTAGGTTCCGTTTTTTTTTTTTTTTTTTTTTTTTGGCCAAGTTATAGTGGGTTATAAAAATGAAAATTAAGGAGTTGTAGAGGAGTAGAGAGCACTTTAAAAAA
The DNA here is from genome assembly GCA_020226045.1 of Muntiacus reevesi. Classification (NCBI taxonomy): domain Eukaryota; kingdom Metazoa; phylum Chordata; class Mammalia; order Artiodactyla; family Cervidae; genus Muntiacus; species Muntiacus reevesi. Next base: position 3,967,913 of record JAGTXV010000429.1, on the reverse strand, counting down.
AAGAAAGAAAAATTTCTAATTAAAAATATAATAATAATAGCAAAAATATATCTAGGAATTTCTCTGGACCTGTTGAGGGCAGTGTGGGTTTGTTCAGTTTCACATAGCTCCTTGTTCCAGCTTATACTTCTCAATTTCTATAGGCCCCTTCTGGTGTAGCTGGTATTAACTACAGGGATTTTAATCTGTTGTACTTGTCACTTCTAAAGTGGTTCCCTTTGTTTATTTGAATCTATTTGCAGGTCTCTTCAGTGTCTAATTTCTGCCCTGACACAACCTTGTTTAGGTTCGCTTGTTCAGTCGTGCTGTGTGGAGGGAGGGGCACTGCTAACAAATATCACTGACATATGTGGGGAGTATTTGCAGTGTTCTGGCCACTCTGGGTTTGCCCCTGTTCACGGTGCAAGTGCTTTCCCCATCTACACTGCTCAGGCTCCTGGTTGCTCTACAGGGAGCAAACCCTGAGTTGGGTGCACTTCCCAGGCCCTAAGCCACTCAGGTTCAAGTTCTCAGGTACTCCACAAAGACGCAGACTGGGATGGGCCTGCATTTTGTGCCTTCACCGGCCCCAGCAGCTCATGCAACCAGGAGCTTGACAGTGCACTCTCCCCAGGTACAGTGCACCTTATCCCCTCCCTATCCCAGCCTCAGTTTCCACGCTCTTGTCCGGTGTGCCTTGTGTCTCTTCTGGGAAGCTGATTTCTGTCTGCAACACTCTTGGTGGATATCAACCATCCAGAATCTCAGGAGGTTTGGTTAGAGACTGGAAGTCTGTTTGCAGCTTCGTAGGTGCTCTCTCTGGGGCTGAGTTTGCCCCTTTCCCCTCCCCTTGCCTCCTTCATCTGGCAGGAGATGGGCTGGTCCACAGCCGGTTAGCTCTTCTCTGGTATTTGCTTAGACCTTTGTTCTGGGAACGGGCGGGTAGTGCATCCCAGTTTAAGTTGCTATCTCGCGTTAGCTCCCTCTGATTGCCCTCAGGGCTTTCAGGTCCGGTCTTTACCCTAAGCAAGGCTGCCCGCTCCTCTCCATTCAGCCCCCAGTTGCTGGTGGCAGATGCAAACATCTGGGGTACTTTTCTGCTGGGAGTTGTTTTTAGGCATGTAATCTGTGAGTTTTATTTATTTTTCCTCTTGGAATTTTTCCAAGATTCAAAAACTTCCCCCAGACTCGCCGGTGAGAGGGTTTCCTGGTGTATGGAAGCTTCCTCTGTTAAGACTCCCTTCCCAGGATGGATCTCTGTCCTTAACTCTATTGTCTCTCTTTTTATCTTTTATATTTTGTCATACCTCCTTTCAAAGACAATGGGCTGCTCTTCTGGGTGTCTGATGTCCTCTGCTAGTGATCAGAAGTGGTTTTGTGGAGTTTGCTCTGCGTTCAATTGATCTTTCGATGAATTTGTGGGGGAGAAAGTGGTCTCCCCATCCGATTCCTCTGCCATCTTAGCTCCCTCCTCCTAATTTTCACTTTTATAACTCACCATTACCTTTCTTAAAAATCCCTATTTTAAAACAAATTCCATATATTTTTTCTTTTTAACTTTTATGATTTATATTGCCTTGTATTTTATATTATATTGTATTTTGATAGTCTAATCTCCATTCTAGGCTCCTAATCTTTGCTGTTTGACTTTTTCTAAACTAATTTTTTTGCCTTATAGAGTTATTTTTAGTATTCATTTTCACTTAGGGATTTGATTACTTGATAGCTGTCTTCCCTACGACTCTTCCTTTTTTCATCCTGGTCACCTATATCTCCTTTCTCCCTATTCTCTTCTCCTCTCTATATAACTCTGCTAATCTCTCTGGGTTTTCCTGGCTCTGGAGAGTTATTTCACCATTAACCAGAGGGCTTTGTCTTCAGCGCTGTATGGAGAGAAATGTCTTGAGGCTACTGTAATAGGGAGACCAAAACCAAGAGCCAGGAGACTCAATTCCAGAACTTTAGACCATCATAGAACTCCTGACCTCAGGGAAGATTGATGAGTGAGAGCCCACACAGGCTTCCCTACCTACACTGAGTCTGAGCTCCACTCAAAAGACAGCAAGTTCCAGTGGAAGTCAACTCATTTATTTCTCCAACAAAATAGGAACACAATATTGAACACTAAGAAAAAGGCTGCCCAAAGCCATATCAAACCCACAGACACTACAAAAAGCTCACTACTGGATATTGCATTCCAGAGAGAAGACATACAGATCAATCCACCAGAACACAGACACAAGTTCCTCCAATCAGGAAACCTTCACTAACCACTAGTCCATCTTCATGCCCAGGGAGCCGAGTCCAAAATTAGGAGGAAATATGACCTTCCAACCTACAGAAAGGAGACCCCAAACACAGCAAGCTAAACAAAATGAAAAGGCAGAGGAATATACAGTAGGTGAAGAAATATTATAAAAATACACCGTATCTAACAAAAGAGAAGTTTACCTGAAAAAGAATTCAGAATAAGATAATAAAGATGATCCAATCTTGAAAACAAAATGGAGTACAAATAAATAGATTAGAGATTCGGACTTAACAACAAATGTTTAGCAAGGACCAAGAAGAAATAATGAATAGCCAATCAGTGACAAACAAAGCAATAACTGATTAAAATCACTCTGGAGGGAAGCAACTGTAGAGTTACTGAGGCAGAGTTGAGGTGGAAGATAGAATGGTGGGAATAAATGAGGCAGAGAAGAAAAGAATATAAGTAAACGAGGTCAACCTCAGAGACCTCTGGGGCAATGTTAAATGACCCAAATTCAAATCTTAGATGTCCCAGAAGAAAACAAGAGGAAACGGCATGAGAAAGTACTTGAAGAAGTAATAGTCAAAAGTTTTCCTTGGGAAAGGAAATAGTTACTCAAGTCCAAGAAGACCAGTGTCACAAATAGAATAAACAAGACATATATTAATAAAACTAGCAAAAATTAAACATAAAATGCAAACATTAAAATCAGCATGAGAAAAGCAACAAATAACAGAAGGGTATCCCCATAACAACTGATATTACGGTAGAAACTCTGCATACCAGAGGGAATAGCAGGATCTACTTCAAGTCATGAAAAAGAAAAACCTACAACCAAGATTGCTCTACCCAGTTAAGGAGTTCATTAAAGTTTGAAGGAAAAATCAAAAGCTTTAGAGACAAAGAAAAGCTGAGAAATTCAGTACCACCAAGCCAGCTCTTCAACAAATGCTAAAGGATCATCTCTAGAGAGAAAACACAGAAAACATTTATAAAAACAGCAAAGTAAATGGTTACATGATCATACTTAAATAATTACATTAAATGTAAATGGATTAAATTCTCCAACCAAAAGACAAAGTCTAAATAGATACAAACACCCTATATATGCATCAAAAAGAGATTCACCTCAAACCTAGGACACATACAAACTGACAGTGAAGGGATGGAAAAAGATATTTCACGCATATGGAGACCAAAAAGGAAGCAGGAGTATCAATACTCATATCAAATGAAATAGACTTTTAAATATAGGCCATGACAAAGGACAAAGAAGGATACTACATAACGATTAAGGGATAAATCCAAGAAGAATATATTACAATTGTAAATATATATGCACCCAATACAGGCACACCTCTGTACACAAGACAAATTCTAACAAGTGTGAAGGGGAAATTAATAGTCTCACAATAATAGTGCGGGACTTAAACACACCACTCACACCAATAGATAGATTAATCAACAGAAAATTAAAAAGGAAACACAAGTTCAAACAAAACATAGGTCCGGCTAGACCTAACTGATATCTACAGGGCATTTCATCCTCAAACAATCCCAAAACAATGGATTTCATCTTTTTTCTCGAGTGAACATGAAACATTATCCTGGATAGATCAGTCCTGGGCCACATATCTGGGCTTGCTAAATATTAAAATATTAAAATTGTTTCAAGCACCATTTCTGATCATAGTGCTGTAGGATTAGATATCAACTAAAGGGAAAATTTATATAAAGCACAAATATATGGAGGCTAAACAACCCACTTCTGAATACCCAACAGCTCATTGAGGAAATTAAAAAGGAAATCAAAATATGCATAGAAGCAAATGTTAATAAAAACACAACAAACCAAAATTTGGGGATTCAATAAAAGCTGAAGGAATGTTAGAACGTACAAGCCTATCTCAAAAAATAAGAGAATCTAGGGGATTCTCTTGTTAAAAAAGCTAGGGGATAAGGAAGAAAATGGTGGAGGAGTAGGTGAATATGGAGTACATCTCTCTCCAAGGGTACATCAGGAATACAACTTCATACACAGAAGTGCATGCAGAACACCAGCTGAGAGCAGACAGGAGTACCTGACCAGTGTAAAAGAATATGTAGAACCACAAAATTCGGTAGGACAAAGGAACTAGTGGGAGAAATAGAAGTGTTAGTAGGACTGGACCTGCCCTCAGCGGGTGGGGAACTGAAGCAGGGTTCCACCCCCCACATTTGGACAGTTTCCTGAGTCAGAGGAAAAACATTTATGGCTGAAAGTGAAACAGTTGATCTGTGACAGCCTAAATGGATTGAGAATCAGACAGTCTTTGCCACAGCTATGCAAACCCTGGACAGGGATGCAGGTCCCCTGGAAGGTGCAGAGACTGGGAGCTGGACTTTAGGGATTGTGGAGCAACCCAGGGAGAGGGCTGCTGTTGACAGTGGACAGACTGTTTGAGGGGATGTGAGGGAGGAGGTTGTAGTGGAAAATGCCCATGGAGGAAAACTGGGCAGCCATGGAAGCAAGAGGATGCTTCTGAGTCATGTGTAGTGGGTAGAACCATCACCATAGCCTCTTTCCTCACACATCAGTATCCACAGCTGAACAACAGAGGCTGGTCCATCAAATGCCTGGCTCACTGAACTACAAAATAGGGCCCCACCCAGGATGCTCCTCTGAATGACTGATGCACAAAACTACAGTGTATGACTGCAGTCAAGGGGGTCCCTCTATGTGCCTGATATTGCAAACAACAGATAACTACCCCAGGAAAGGGAGCCCTCTAAGTGCCTGAACAGGCAGAGCTGTGGAGAAAACCTGGCCAAAGAAGCCTCATTGCCAGCTACAAGAGACTTGAAAAAAGACTGTGATAGGGGCAGAGCTCCTTCAGTGGAGGCACTCCGTGAACCTGCACACTTGGAACCACTCAAGGATGATAAGCCAAGAAGCTGCACCACCTTCATGCTCAACTTTTATTGGGGCAGAGCTGCCTCAGGCAAAAAATCTTGCATCTCTGTGCACAGGGTTGCTTCTGTCATGTCCAACTCTTTGTGACCCTGGAGAATGTGGCCTGACAGGCTTCTCTGTCAGGGGGATTCTCCAGGAAAGAATACTGGAATGTATTGACCAATACTAGTTGCCATACCCTTTGAGTGTGCTACATTTCCTGCTGCTCTAGCCAGCAAGTACCTGAGTATCTGGTGCTGCCAGAACTCCTGTGACCCTAACAGCTAAACCATCACCACACTTAGGTTTCATAGGGGCAAACACAAGTCCTCCATAGCAGCATCAGAAACAAATCCCAGTGTACAATCCACATGCCGACGTGGAAATAAAATCGCAATTGAAACCCAGGGGCAGTGTGGCAAAGGAAGAACATCTAAAATCTTCCCGCCAGCTATATACGCTGCAGATTAAATCCACATGATCATCTAGGCGGACTCTGTGTCTATGGAATATATAAAAGGACATTGAGAGCTCACAAAAGTGAAAACACACTAGTTCTGATAGCTGTGGACACTGGTGGCAAGAAAACATAGGAGTAGGACAAGTTTAGAATCTGAGCTGCTCCCACAGCAGGTCCAGAGATCAACACCCCACAGCAGATCCAGAGATCAACACCCCTAGAGAGGTGAGATGACTGATATTTTCAGGACATTCCATCCAATTGCAGAAGAATACAACTTATTCTCAAGTGCACATGGAACATTCTCTAGGATAGACCACATCTGTGTCATAAATCAAACCCCAGTAAATTTAAGAAAATTGAGATCATATCAAGCGTCTTCCCTTATCACAATGCTATGAGACTAAATACCAAATGCAAGAAAAAGGCACTGCAAGAAACACAAACACGTGGAGCTTAAACAGCATATTTATAAATAACCATCAGGAGAATGAAGAAATCAACATGGAAATCAAACATTTTCTAGAAACAAATGACAATGAAAATACAACAACTCAAAACCTATGGGATATAGCAAAAGCAGCTCTAAGAGCGAAGTTTATAGCAATACAGTTCTACCTCAGAAACAAGAAAAATATCTAATAGGCAACCTAACTTTACACCTAAAACAAGTGGAAAAGGAACAAAGCCCCCAAAATAGTAGAAGGAAACAAATTATAAAAATTCAATCAGAAACAAATGAAAAGGAAATGAAAAAAACTATAATAAAGATTAATAAAACTAAAAGTTTGTTCTTTGAGAAGATAAACAAAATTGTCAAACATTTAGGCATACTCATCAAGAAAAATAGAGAAGAATCAAATCAACAAAATTGCAAATAAAAAAGGAGAGGTCAACAGACAATGCAGAAATAAAGGATTATAAGAGACTATCATGAACAACCATATGGCAATAAAATGGATAACCTGAAAGAAATGTACAGATACTTAGATAAGTACAATCTTCCAAGATTGAATCGGGAAAAATTAGAAATTAGGAACAATCCAATTACAAGCACTGAAATTGAATCTGCAATCGAAAATCTTCTAAAAAACAAAAGCCCAACACCGAATGGTTTCACAGGAGAACCTGAAACATTTGGAGAAGAGCTAATGCCTATCCTTCTAAAATTCTTTCAAAAAATTGCAGAGGAAGGAACACTTCCAAACTCATTCCACTAGGCCAGCATTGCACTTATACTGCTTGTGGCTAACAAAGGTTGTGACTGAACCATGAAAGACATCAGGATTCTTGGCCTCTGGAAGAGAAGTATTCCAATCTGTGGCCAGTGGCAAGGCTTGATCACTCAGAGCTTTTTGTAATAAACATTTGTTAAAATATAAATGAGTGAAAGTTTCTGACATAGACATCAGAGAGGGGCAGAAACTGTGCCTCTCATTAGCCTTTAACTAGATGTTATATAGCTACTTGCAGTCTGCTAATTAGAGAAAGAAATGTCTCAAAACTCAGAGAATGGCACCAGGCCCCTTGCCCCCACATGAACTTTGAGATAACATTGGCATCAGGTGGGTCATCCCAGGCCATAAAACAACTGCCATGGATCTTGAAGAAAGGCACGTTTCCAAGTAAACTTAGAGTTTCATTAACATAGAGTAGGAGAACAGTGTATTAATAAAACATTCAGGTTTGGCAAATCACTTCTGAGTCTTAGAAACCGACTTGAAGACAGAGTCTAGGGTAAATACGTAGCTCATTAACATAGCTTAAGAAAAACATATCTGTAAGAAAAGCACATTGGCTAGCTCAAGGGTTGAGAAAAATTAAGTTCAGGTGGAAGCAGGTATCATTATGGCAACAAAGAATTTTAAGAGAAAATTCTTTTTAAATTTGTATCAAGAAGGGGGAAAATCTTAACAGTTGTAGTTTGTTTCCTCCTGCCACTAAAGAGAGATATAAAAAAAAAAAAAGTCTGACTCTTGCAGCCTATTTCTTCTGTTTGGAGACCCCTGGCTTTCCAGCCTGTTACCCTTCCAATACCAAAATCAGATAAAGACAACTCAAAAAAAGAAAACTACAGGCAGTGTAACTGTTGAAAAAGACGCAAAAAATGTCAACAAAACTTTAACAAACAGAATTCAGCAACACATCAAAAAACTCATACACCATGATCAAGTTGGGCTTATTCCAGGGATGCAAGGATTCACAATATACACAAAGGATTCAATATACACAAATCAATCAAAATGATATGCCATAGTAACAAATTGAAAGATAAAAACCATATGATAATCTCAATAGATGCAAAAAAAAAAAAAAAAAAAAAAAAAAGCCTTTGACAAAATCCAGCACCAATTTATGATTAAAACTGTTAAAAAACTGGCATTAAAGGAGCCTACCTCAACATTGGAAAGTGAATATATGAGAAGCCTACAGCAAACATGATTCTCAATGGTGAAAACTGAAAGCATTTCCCCTAAGATCACAAACAAAACAAGGTTGGCCACTCTCACCTCTATTATTCAACATAGCTCTGGAATTCCTAGTTATAGTAATCAGAGAAGAAAAAGAAATAAAAAGAATCCAGATCGGAAAGAAATAAAGTTCTCACTGTTTGCATATGATATGATACTGTACACAGAAAACCCTAAAGACAACATCAGAAAATTACTGGAGTGAATCAGTGAACATAGCAAAGTTGCAGGATACAAAATCAAATCACTTGCATTTCTGTATACTAGCAAAGAAAATACAGGAATAGAAATTAAGGAATCAATCTCATTCACCATTGCAACAAAAAGAATTAAATATCTAGGAATAAACTTACCCAAAGATATGGAAGAAGTATACATAGAAAATTATAAGACACTAATGAAAAAATCAAAGATGACATAAGAAAATGGAGAGAGAGTCCATGCTCCTGGGTAGGAAGAATCAATATTTTGGAAATGACTATATGACCAATTGCAATCTACATATTCAATGCAATCTACATATTCAATGCAATCCCTATCAAATTACCAACGGCATTTTTCATAGAACTAGAACAAAAAATTTCACAATTCATGTGGAAATACAAAAGACCCAAAATAGCAAAAGCAGTCTTGAGAAAAAAGAATGGAGCTGGAGGAATTAACCTACCTGACTTCAGAATACACTACAAAGCTACAGTCATCAAGACTGTATGGTACTTGCACAAAAAGGAATACAGACCAATGAAACAAAATAGAAAGCCCAGAAATAAGCCCATGCACCTATGGGTACCTTATAGTTTCTTATCCAGAGGAGTGGATAAGAAAGCTGTGGTACATACGCCCAAAAGAATATTACTCAACCATTAAAAAGAATACATTTGAATCAGTTCTAATGAGGTGGATGAAACTGGAGACTATTATACAGAGTGAAGTAAGCCAGAAAGAAAAACATCAATGCAGTATACTAACGTGTTGGGGTCCTTTGATGGACCGGAACCTGGTGATATGGAGTCAACGATAAGAAAGTGAAAGAGAGAAAGAGGCTGGTATCCCTTGGTTTACACAGAGGGCCAATAAAGTCCTTGACACAGGACTTGCATCGCTCAAAAGGCACCAGGCGCCCTCTCGAGGGGTTCTTAGAAGCCTGGGCAGAAAAGTAAGCATGATGGGTCTCCACGCTCCAGAGAGCCAGCCAGAAAAAGAGAGAGAGAGAGAGAGAGAGAGAAAAGACCCGGGGACCTAAGCTCTGATGAAGCAAAGGTGCTTTAATGATTTTTCTATGAGTATATATTGGCTGCAGTACAAGAAACTTCTTTCGGGAAAGATAGGGATCAGAAAACCAAACATACAGTAACCGTTACCAAGGGAAAAGGGGTAATCCTAGTCACAAGGTCAGGAGACAATCCATATCTCATGAAGGGGGAGCAAGACTAAGCAATTTTGGCAAAAAGAGAATGTTTACTAAAGGGGACCCTAGCCTGCCTCATACAATGACCTCAGTCCCAGGGAGCAGCATGCTGTTCCGCTTGAAGAGGGACAAAGGACTCATGAGAGACAGCACGTAGGCATCCTCCCGTCAAACATTCACTGACATAACGCATATATATGGAATTTAGAAAGATGGTAATGGTAACTTAGTATAGAAGTCTTTTGGACTCTGTGGGAGAAGGCGAGGGTGGGATAATTTGAGAGAATAGCATTGAAACAGGTATATTATCATATGTGAAACAGATCGCCAGTCCAGGTTTGATGCATGAGACAGGGTGCTCACGGCTTGCGCACCAGGATGATCCAGAAGGAAGGGATGGGGAGGGATGAGGGAGGGGGTGTTCAGGATGGGGAACACATATACACCCATGGCTGCTACATGTCAATGTATGGCAAAACCACTACAATATTATAAAGTCATTAGCCTCCAATTAAAATAAATAAATTTGAAAAAATTATATATCATGAACATTTTATTCCAAGATGAAAGGTTTCTGCAACATTTACAAATCAGTCAATGTGATGCAGCATTTTAACAAATTGAAAGATAAAACCACAAGACTACCACAATAGATACAGAGAATGTCTTTGGCAAAATTCAACACCCATTTATGATTAAAATAACTCTACAGAAGGTAGGCATAGAAGGAACATACCTCATCATAATAAAAACCATGTGTGGCAAACCCACAGCAAATTGTATACTCAATGGTGTAAAACTGAAAGCATTTCCTCTAAAGTTAGAAACAAGACAAGGGTGCCCAGCCTCACCACTATTATTCAATATAGTTTTGGAAGTTCCAGCTACAGCAGTCAGAGAAGAAAAAAGAAATAAAGGGAATAAAGGTTGCAAAGGAAGTAAAACACTCACTATTTGGTGATGACATAATTCTCTACATATAAAACCCTAAAGATACCACAAGAAAATTATTAGGGTTAATCACTGAATGTAATAAAAGTGCAGAATATAAAATTAATACACAGAAATCACTTGCATCCCTATACAGTAACAATGAAAAATCAGAAATAGAAATTAAGGAAACAGTCTCATTCACCATTACAACAAAAAGAATAAAATACTTAGGAATAAATATACCTAAAGAAACATGATATCTGTGTATAAAAAACATAAAACACTGATGAAAGAAATCAAAGGAGACATAAGTAGATGGAAAAATAAACAATGTTGGATTGCAAGAATCAGAGTGGAGCAACCTATAGATTCAATGCAATCCCTACAAAACTATTAATGGTATTCTTCACAGAACTAGAAAAAATAATTTCACAGTTTGTATGGAAACAGAAAAGCCTCAAAGAGCGAAAGTAATCTTGAGAAAGAAAAATGGAACTGGAAGAATCAACCTTCCTGATTTCAGACTGACTGCAAAGCTACAATCATCAAGACAGTATGGTACTGGCAAAAAGAGAAAAATATAGATCAACAAAATAAAATAGATCAACACAATAGAAAGTCCAGAGATAAATCTACACACTTATGGACACTTTATCTTTGACATAGGAGGCAAAAATATATAATAGAGAGAAGACAATCTCTTCGGTATAGGTATTGGGAAAACTGGTCAGCGGCATGTAAAAGAATGAAGCTGAAACACTTTCTAACACCATATACAAAAATAAACTGAAAATGGATGAAAGACCTAAACATACATCAGAAACTATAAGTCTCTTAACAGACAAACAGGCAGAAAACTCTCTGACATAAATCACAGCAAAATCCTATCTGACCCACCCCCCAAAGTAATGGAGATAAAAGCAAGCATAAGCAAATTGTTCCTACTTAAATTTAATATCTTTTGAAAAATGAAAGGAACTATAAGCAAAGTAAAAAGACAGTTTCCAGAGTTGGAGAAAATAACAGGAAATGAAATAACTGGAAAAAAAAAAAAAACCCTCCCAAATATACAAGCAGTTCATGTGCTCAGTAATAGAAAAATGAACAACCTAATCAAAAAGTGGTCAAAAGATCTAAACAGGTATTTTTCCAAAGAAGACATATATATGACTAATAAACACATGTAAATATGCTCAATATCACTCATTTTAAGAATAATGAAATCAAAACCACAATGAAGTACTATCTCACAAAAGTCAGAAAGGTCATCATCAAAAAGTTAATAAATGATAAATGTTGGAGAGAGTGTGGCGAAAAAGCAACCCTCTTTCATTTTTTGGTGTGAATGTAAACTTGTCCAGCCACTATGGGCAACAGTATGGAGATTCCTTAAAAAACGAGAAATAAAGCTGTTGTATGACCCAGCAATCACACTCTGGGTCATACACACTGAGAAAACCAGAACTGAAAGAGATACATGTACCCAATATTCATTAGAGCATTATTTACAATAGCTAGGACGTGAAAGCAACCTAGATGTCCTTTGGTAGATGGATGAATAAGGAAATTGAAGTATATATGTACAATGGAATATTACTCAAATATAGAAAGGAACATATTTGAGTCAGTCCTAATGAAGAGCATAAAACTGGAGCCTACTAAACAGTTAATAAAGAGAGCAACAAATACTATGTATTAACACATATACATGGAATTTAGAAACAGAGTAATGAAAATCCTACAGGCAGGGCAAGAAAGGGGATACAATTTTGGTCTCAGCATGAGAAGGCAAGGGTGGGATGATTTAAGAAAATAGCATTGAAACATAAAGTACCATATGCAAAATAAATGACCAGTGCAAGTTCGATACATGAAGGAGAGCACCCAGTGCCAGTGCTCTGGGACAACCCAGATGGATAGATTTAGGAGGGATTTGGGAGTAGGTTCAGGATGGGGGAACACATGTATATCTGTAGCTGATTCATGTATGGAAAAACAATCACAATATTGTAAAGTAATTATATTCCAATTAAAATTAATTAATTAGTTAACAAAAGAAAAGATTGCCAGGAGAAATATCAATAACCTCAGATAAGTAGATGACACCAACTTTATGGTAGAAAGTGATGAGGAACTAGAGAGTCTCGATTAAGGTGAAAGAGGAGACTGAAAAAGCTGGCTTAATATTCAGAATAGTAATATCATGACATCTGATCCTATCACTTCATGACAAATATATAGAGAAGAAATAGAAACAGTGACAGACTTTATTTTCTTGGACTCCAAAACACTATGGATGGGGAGTACAGCCATAAAAGCCAAAGACATTTGCTCCTTGAAAGAAAAGCTATGATAAACCAGGCAGCGTATTAAAAAGCAAATATACCACTCTGTTGATGAAGGTTCATATAGTGAGAGCTATGGTTTTTCCATTAGTCATGTATGGATGTGAAGCTTGGTCCAAAAAGAAGACTGAGCACTGAAGAATTTATGCTTTTGAACTATGATACTTGAGAAGAATCTTGAAAGTCCCTTGGACACCAAGGAGATTAAACCAGTCAATCCTGCAGGAAATCAATGCTGAATATTTATTGGAAGGTCACTGAAGCTGAAATGCCAGGACTTTGGCTACCTGATGTGAAGCTTACTCATTGAAAAACCCTGATGCTGGGGTAGTCCATGGGGTCTCGAAAGAGTCAGACATGACTGAGCAACTGAAAAAGAACAATTTCATCCTTTTTATTGAAACAGTGAATGGGATTGATTGCCCTTGTTTGTTTTTCTGAGTTTTGTTGCCACTGTATAGAAATCAAAGGGATTTCTGCATTTTTATTTTGTATCATGTTACTTTACTAAATTAGCTCTAGTAATTTTCTGATGGTATCTTTAGGAGTTTTATGGTAGTATCATGTCATCTAATAAGAATGAGCTTACTTCTTTGCCAATCTGAATTCCACTTTTATTTTTCTTCTTCTCTGATTGCCACTACTAGAACTTGAAAACTGTTGATTGATAGTTGTGAAACTGAGAACCCTGCCTTATTCCTGGTCTTAGAAGAAATGAGTTCAGGTTTTCACCATTGAAATTGATGTTGGCTATGGGCTTATCATATATGACTTTCAAAATGTTGAGGTAGTGTCCTTTTATTCCCATTTTGTGAAGAGTATTTTTTTTAAATCATAAATGGTGCCAGTTTTTTTAAAAGTTTTTCTGCAACTATTGAGACTATCATATGATTTTTATCTTTCAATTTGTTAGTATGGCATTACATTGTTGATTTGTATATCTTGAAATATCCTTGCATAACTTGGAAAAACCTGCTTGATCATGTTTCTTTCAATGTGTTGTTAGATTCTGCTTGCAGACTTTGCTAAAGATTATTGAATCTATGTTCATCAGTGATTTTGCTGTTGTTTAACTGCTAAATTGTATCTGAAGCTTTTGTAACCTCATGGACTGTAGCCTGCCAGTCTCCCCTGTCCATTAGATTTCCCATGCAAGAACACTAGAGTGGGTTGTCATTTATTTGCTCACGCATCGTTGTGAACAAGGGATTCAACCTGTATCTCTCGCTTGACAGGGGGATTGTTTATCATTAAGCCACCTAGGAAGCACTCATCCATAATATTGGCCTGTAAATTTCTTTGTGTATGATATCTTTGTGTATTTTATTATTAGGGTGATCCTGATCTTGTAGAATTATTTTGGAGATGTTGCTTTCCTGCAATTTTTTGAAGAGTTTGAGAAGATAGACATTATCTCTTTTCTAAATATTTGTTAGAATTTACCTGTGAAGCCATTTGCCCCTGGACTTTTATTTGGGGAGATTTTTGATCATGGTTTGAATTTCAGTCCTAGTGAGTGGCTTCTTCATGTTTTCTGGTTTAGCTTTGTAAGTTTGATCTTTTCTAAGAACCTGTCCATTGCTTTCAGTTTGTACATTTTATTGGCATAGAGTTGCTCATGATAATCACTTATGATCCTTTCTATTTCTGCATTTTTGTTGTTGTCATTGTAATGCCCACTTTTTAATTTCTAATTTTATTAATTTTGGTCTTCTGTTTTTCCTGATGAATCTAGTTAATTGTCAATTTTATCTTCTCAAAATTATAATCTTTTAGTTAATAACTGTTTACTATTGTTTCTTTCATTTCTTTTTCATTTATTTTTGCTTGATCTTTATGATCTTTAAGATCTTTGATCTTCCTTCCATTCTACTAATTTGGGGGATTTTACTCTTTTTCACTTCCTTTAGGTGTAAGGATAGGTTGTCTATTCAATGTTTTTCTTGTTTCCTGAGGTAGGATTGTATTGCTATAAACTTCCCTCTTAGAGTTCCTTTTGCTGCATCACATAGGTTTTGAATTGCCATGTTCTAATTGATATTTGTTTCTAAGTACTTTGTGATTTCTTTTTAGTTTTTTTTTTTTCTCCATAACTCGTTGGTTACTTAAAACTGTATTGCTTAATCTGTCCATCTTGTGTTTTTTAGAGGCTATTTCCCCTGTATTTGTTATCTAGTCTCACAACATTGTGGTCAGAAAAGATAGTTGATGCAATTTCAATATTCTTAAATTTACCAAGGCTTGATTTGTGACCCAAGATGTGATCCATCCTGAAGAAGGTTTTATGTGTACTTGAGAAGACAGTATATTCTTTTGCATTTAGATGAAATTTCCTAAAGACATCAATCAGATCCATTTGGTATAATGTGTCCTTTAAGGCCTGTGTTTCCTTATTAATTTTCTGTTTTGATGATCTGTCAATTGGTGTAAGTAGCATGTTAAATTTCCCTAATACTACTTGTGTTACTGTCAATTTCCTCTTTTTTTCATTTGTCTTGTGTATTGAGGTGCTTCTTTTTTGGATGCATAAATACTTACAACTGTATTTTCTTTTCCTTGGATTGATTTCTTTTCTTTTTTTCTTTTTTTTTTTTTTTTTTTTTATTAGTTGGAGGCCAATTACTTCACAACATTTCAGTGGGTTTTGTCATACATTAACATGAATCAGCCATAGAGTTATACGTATTCCCCATCCCGATCCCCCCTCCCACCCCCTCCTCCACCCGACTCCTCTGGGTCCTCCCAGTGCACCAGGCCTGAGCACTCGTCTCATGCATCTCACCTTGTGCCAGTACCATACTGTCTTGATGACTGTGGCTTTGTAGTAGAGTTTGAAGTCAGGCAGGTTGATTCCTCCAGTTCCATTCTTTCTCAAGATTACTTTGGCTATTCGTGGTTTTCTGTATTTCCATACAAATTGTGAAATTATTTGTTCTAGTTCTGTGAAAAATACCGTTGGTAGCTTGATAGGGATTGCATTGAATCTATAGATTGCTTTGGGTAGAATAGCCATTTTGACAATATTGATTCTTCCAATCCATGAACACGGTATGTTTCTCCATCTGTTTGTGTCCTCTTTGATTTCTTTCATCAGTGTTTTATAGTTTTCTATGTACAGGTCTTTTGTTTCTTTAGGTAGGTATACTCCTAAGTATTTTATTCTTTTTGTTGCAATGGTGAATGGTATTGTTTCCTTAATTTCTCTTTCTGTTTTTTCATTGTTAGTATATAGGAATGCAAGGGATTTCTGTGTGTTAATTTTATATCCTGCAACTTTACTATATTCATTGATTAGCTCTAGTAATTTTCTGGAAGAGTCTTTAGGGTTTTCTATGTAGAGGATCATGTCATCTGCAAACAGCGAGAGTTTCACTTCTTCTTTTCCTATCTGGATTCCTTTTACGTCTTTTTCTGCTCTGATTGCTGTGGCCAAAACTTCCAAGACTATGTTGAATAGTAATGGTGAGAGTGGGCACCCTTGTCTTGTTCCTGATTTCAGGGGAAATGCTTTCAATTTTTCACCATTGAGGGTGATGCTTGCTGTGGGTTTGTCATATATAGCTTTTATTATGTTGAGGTATGTTCCTTCTATTCCTGCTTTCTGGAGAGTTTTAATCATAAATGAATGCTGAACTTTGTCAAAGGCTTTCTGTGCACCTATTGAGATAATCACATGGTTTTTATCTTTCAATTTGTACATGTGGTGTATTACATTGATTGATTTATGGATATTAAAGAATCCTTGCATTCCTGGGATAAAGCCCACTTGGTCATGGTGTATGATTTTTTTAATATGTTGTTGGATTCTGTTTGCTAGAATTTTGTTAAGGATTTTTGCAACTCTGTTCATCAGTGATATTGGCCTGTAGTTTTCTTTTTTTGTTGCATCTTTGTCTGGTTTTGGAATTAGGGTGATAGTAGCCTCATAGAATGAGTTTGGAAGTTTACCTTCTTCTGCAATTTTCTGGAAGAGTTTGAGTAAGATAGGTAGGTGTTAGCTCTTCTCCAGTTTTTGGTAGAATTCAGCTGTGAAGCCATCTGGTCCTGGGCTTTTGTTTCCTGGAAGATTTCTGACTACAGTTTCGATTTCCTTGTTTGTGATGGGTCTGTTAAGATCTATTTCTTTCTGGTTCAGTTTTGGAAAGTTATACTTTTCTAAGAATTTACCCATTTCTTCCATGTTGTCCATTTTATTGGCAGAGAGCTGTTGGTAGTAGTCTCTTATGATCCTTTGTGTTTCAGTGTTGTGTGTTGTGATCTCCCCATTTTCATTTCTAGTTTTGTTAATTTGATTCTTCTCAAATTTGTTAATTTGTTTCTTAATGAGTCTTGCTAATGGTTTATCAATTTTGTTTATTTTTTCAAAAAATAGCTTTTAGCTTTGTTGATTTTTGCTATGGTCTCTTTAGTTTCTTTTGCATTAATTTCTGCCCTAATATTTAAGATTTCTTTCCTTCTACTAACCCTGGGGTTCTACATTTCTTCCTTCTCTAGTTGCTTTAGGTGTAGAGTTAGGTTATTTGTTTGACTTTTTTCTTGTTTCTTGAGGTAAGCCTGTAATGCTATGAACCTTCCCCTTAGCACTGCTTTTACGGTGTCCCATAGGTTTTGGGTTGTTGTGTTTTCATTTTCATTCATTTCTATGCATATTTTTATTTTCTTTTTTGATTTCTTCTATGATT
This sequence comes from Muntiacus reevesi, assembly GCA_020226045.1. Lineage (NCBI taxonomy): Eukaryota > Metazoa > Chordata > Mammalia > Artiodactyla > Cervidae > Muntiacus > Muntiacus reevesi. Next base: position 3,950,449 of record JAGTXV010000429.1, on the reverse strand, counting down.
TGTTGGTTATTCAGAAGCGTGTTATTTAGCCTCCATATGTTTGAATTTTTAACAATTTTTTTCCTGTAATTGAGATCTAATCTTACTGCACTGTGGTCAGAAAAGATGACTGGAATGATTTCAACTTTTCTGAATTTTCCAAGACCAGATTTATGGCCCAGGATGTGATCTATTCTGGAGAAGGTTCCATGTGCACTTGAGAAAAAGGTGAAATTGATTGTTTTGGGGTGAAATGTCCTATAGATATCAATTAGGTCTAGCTGGTCCATTGTATCATTTAAGGTTTGTGTTTCCTTGTTGATTTTCTGTTTAGTTGATCTATCCATAGTAGTGAGTGGGGTATTAAAGTCTCCCACTATTATTGTGTTACTACTAATTTCCTCTTTTATACTCATTAGCGTTTGCTGTACATATTGCGGTGCTCCTATGTTGGGTGCATATATATTTATAATTGTTATATCTTCTTCTTGGATTGATCCTTTGATCATTATGTAGTGTCCTTCTTTGTCTCTTTTCACATCCTTTATTTGAAAGTCTATTTTATCTGATATGAGTATTGCGACTCCTGCTTTCTTTTGGTCTCCATTGTGTGAAATATATTTTTCCAGCCCTTCACTTTTAGTCTGTATGTGTCTCTAGTTTTGAGGTGGGTCTCTTGTAGACAGCATATATAGGGGTCTTGTTTTTGTATCCATTCAGCCAATCTTTGTCTTTTGGTTGGGGCATTCAACCCATTTACATTTCAGGTTCAACATTATATAGAGTCATCCTCATCTCTTTTAACATTTTTTAGGTCTATTTTGTCTGGTATTGAGAACTGTCTGGTGTTAGGTCAAATTTGTCTGGTATGAGAATTGCCACTCTGGCTTTATTTCTATTTGCAAGGAATATCTTTTGCCACCCTCTCACTTTTGGTCTGTATGTGTCTCTAAGTATGAAGTGGATCTCTTTATAGAGAATATATATGAGTATTATTTTACTCATTCAGCCTGTCTCTGCCTTATAATTGGAGCAATTAATCCATTTAAATTTAATGCAGTTTTTGATATATATGTTCTTATTTTAATTTTCTTAATTGTTTAGGGTTTGTTTACATAGGTTTTTTCCTTCTCTTATGTTTCCTGCCAATAAAAGTCCCTTGAGCATTAGTTGTGGTGGTATTGAATTCTCTTAAATTTGGCTGTCATAAAGTTTTTTAATTCTTCACTGATTTTGAATCAGATCCTTTCTTGGTAGAGAAATCTTAGTTGCAGATTTCCCCCTTTTCTTTATTTAAATGTACCCTGTCATTCTTTTCTGACTTGCAGGGTTTCTGCTCATGTATCAGCTATTAATCTTATGTGGTTTCTATTTTATGTTACTTATTATCATTATTTTTCTACTTTTAATATTTTTCTTTGTTTAATTTTTAAATTACATTAGTATGTGCCTTGGTGTGTTACTTCTTGAGTTTATTCTGGGACTTGCTGCACTTCTTATATTTGGTTGACTATTTTCTACCCCACGTTAGGAAAGTTTTCAACTATAAGCCCTTCAAAATTTTTCTCAGATCTTTCCTTTTTCTGTTCTTCTGTTACTGCTATAATTCACGCTGGTACTTTTCATATTATAACAGCACATGTTCTGGGACCACCTCAATTCTTTTCATTCTTTTTTCCTTATTCTTCTCTTCAGTAGCAATTTCTACCATTCTATCCTCTACCACTGTTAGTGGTTTTCTGCATCAGTTATTATGACATAATAATAATCAGCTGATACTGTTATTGATAACTTCCAGTGTATTTTTAATTGACTGCATTTGTCACTGTTTATTTATCATTTATTTCTTCTAGATCCTTGTTAAATGTGTTAAGTGATTCCTGTATTTTCTCCATTCCATTTTTGAGATTTTGGATCATCTTTGCTATCATTTCTCCAACTTCTTTTTCAGGTAGCTTACCTATTTGCTCTTTATTTATTTGGTCTTGTGGATTTTTATCATGTTCTTTCTTTGTGCAAGATTTCTCTGTATTTTAATTCTTTTCTCTCTCTGTCTTTAACTGGAGAATAATTTCTTTACAGTATTGTGTTGATCTTTGCCACATATCAACATGAATTATCCACAAGTATACATATGTACCCCTCTCCTGAACCCTCCTTATATCTCCCACCACATCCCACCCCACTAGGTAGTCACAGAACACTGCTTGAGCTTCCTGTGTCATGTAGTAATTTCCCACTTACCATCTATTTTACTTATGGTAATGAATACATTTCCAGGCTATTGTCTAAATTCATCCAACCCTCTCTTTCCTCCAATGGCCACAAGTCTATTCTCTATGTCTGCATCTTCTTTGCTGTCCTGTAATTAGGCTCACTAATACCATCATTCTAGTTTTCATACACATGGGTTAATATGTAATATCTGTCTTTCTCTTTCTGACTTACTTTACTCAGTATAAAGGACTCTAGGTTCTTTCTATAATAGTCCTCTTTAGGACTGAGTTAAATGCATTCTTTTTTTATAGCTTAGTAATATCCCCTTATATGTATGTACCACAATTTCTGTTTCCATTCATCTGTCAATGGACATGTAAGTTGTTTTCAAGTCATAACTACTGTAAAAAGTGCTGCAGTGAATCTGGACTACATGTGTCTCTTTCTTTTATGCTTTTTATCAGGACACATGTCTTACAGTGGGATATTTTGCATCATATAGCAGTTCTATTCCTAGTTATCTAAGGAATCACCATACTGTATTCCAGATTGGTTGTATCAATTTGCTTTCCTATCAACAGCATAAGAGGGTTTCCTTTTCGTCCTCTCCAGTGTTTGTTTGTTTGTAGATTTGAAATGATGGCCATTCTGACAAAAGTGACATGATACCTCAGAGTAACTTGATTTATATTTCTCTAATAATGAGCTATGTTGAGTATTTTTCATGTGCTTATTGGCCAACTGCTTGCCTTCTTTGGAGAAATGTCTATCTGAGTCTTCACAGTCCCTTCTTTTTTAAGGTTTATTGTTTTTTGTTTGTTTGTTTGTTTGTTTTTGACATTGCACTACATTAACTGCTTGTATATTTTAGAAACTGATATTTTTTTCTTTTGCTCTTGTTTCATTTGCAAGTATTATTTCCTCTCTCCCATTCTGAGGTTGTCTTTTATTCTTGTTTGTTTTCTTTGCTATGTTTTTTGTTTGTTTGTTTGTTTTTGGCATTGCACTACATTAACTGCTTGTATATTTTAGAAACTGATATTTTTTTCTTTTGCTCTTGTTTCATTTGCAAGTATTATTTCCTCTCTCCCATTCTGAGGTTGTCTTTTATTCTGTTTGTTTTCTTTGCTATACAAAAGCTTTAGTGTTCCATTTGTTTACTTTTGATTTTTTTCCCCATTATCCTAGAGAATGCTCAAACAACCACACAATTGCACTTATCTCACATGCTAGTAAAGTAGTGCTCAAAATTCTCCAAACCAGGCTTCAGCAGTACATGAACCGTGAACTTCCAGATGTTCAAACTGGTTTCAGAAAAGGCACAGGAATGAGAGATCAAATTGCCACATCTGCCGGATCATTGAAAAAGAGAGTTCCTGAAAAACATCTACTTCTGCTTTATTGACTATGCCAAAGCCTTCAACTGTGTGGATCACAATAAACTTTGGAAAATTCTGAAGAGATGGGAATACCAGACCACTAGACCCACCTCTTGAGAAACCTATATGCAGGTCAGGAAGCAACAGTTAGAACTGGACATGGAACAACAGACTGGTTCCAAATAGGAAAAGGAGTACATCAGGCTGTATATTGTCACCCTGCTTATTTAACCTCTATGCAGAGTACATCATGAGAAACGCTGGGCTGGAAGAAGCACAAGCTGGAATCAAGATTGCCAGGAGAAATATCAATAATCTCAGATATGCAGATTTCACCATCCTTATGGCAGAAAGTGAAGAGGAACTAAAAAGCCTCTTGATGAAAGTGAAAATGTTGGCTTAAAACTCAACATTCAGAAAACTAAGATCATGGCATCTGATCCCATCACTTCATAGCAAATAGATGGGGAAACAGTGGAAGCAGTGTCAGACTTTATTTTGGGGGGCTTCAAAATAAACAACTGCAGATGGTGACTGCAGCTATGAAATTAAAAGATGATTACTCCCTGGAAGGTAAGTTATGACCAACCTAGATAGCATATTAAAAAGCAGAGACATTACTTTGGCAACAAAGGTCCATCTAATCAAGGCTGTGGTTTTTCCAGTAGTCATGTACGGATGTGAGAGTTGGGCTGTGAAGAAAGCTGAGAGTTGAAAAATTGATGTTTGTGAACTGTGGTGTTGGAGAAGACTCTTGAGAGTCCCTTGGACTGCAAGATCCAACCAGTTCATCCCAGAGGAGATTAGTCCTGGGTATTCATTGGAAGGACTGATGCTGAAGCTGAAACTCCAATACTTTGGCCACCTCATTCGAAGATTTGACTCATTGGAAAAGACCTTGATGGCTGGGAGGGATTGGCGGCAGGAGGAGAAGAGTACGACAGAGGATGAGATGGCTGAATGGCATAACCAACTCGATGGACATGAGTGAGTCAACTCCGGGAGTTGGTGATGAACAGGTAGGCTTGGCATGCTGCGATTCATGGGGTAGCAAAGAGTCAGACACAACTGAGCGACTGAACAGAAACTGAACTGAACTGAAAGGTGGTAGGTCAAAGAGGATCTTGCTATGATGTATGTCAAACTGTTCTGCCTGCTTTTATAAGAGCTACATAGTTTCTGGCCTTACATTTAAATCTTTAATCCACTTTGAGTTTATTTTTGTGTGTGGTGTTAGAAAGTGTTCTAGTTTCATTCTTTCACAGGCAGCTGTTCAGTTTTCCCAGCACCACTTATTGAAGACACCACCTTCTCATTTTTGTATATTCATACTTCCTTTGTTAAAGGTAAGATGTTCATATCTCTGACCTATCTTGTCCCAATAGCCATATTTCTTTCTTTCTTTTTTTGGCAATACTCTACTCTCTTAATTACCATATATTTTTAGTATATTCTGAAGTCAGGAAGGTGGATTACTCTGGCTTCATTCTTCTTTCTCCAGATTGCTTTGGTATTTGGGGTTTTTTGTATTTCCATCCATATTGAGAAATTTTTTGTTCTACTTCTATGAAAAACGACATTGATAGTTTATAGATTCTGCATTGAATCTGTCGATTGCTTGGACAGTATAGTCATTTTCAAAATAATGATTCTTCCAATCCAAGAACATGGTATATCTCTCCATGTGTTTGTTACATTTTTTATTTCTTTCATCAGTGTCTTATACACTTTTGCACACCAGTTCTTTGTCTCTTTAGGTTGGTTTATCTCTAGATTTCTTGTTCTTTTCTGTTGCAGTAGTAAATGGGCTTATTTCCTTAACTTCTCATTCTGACATTTCATGGTTAATGTTTAAGAATGCAAGATGTTTCCTTTATTTGTTATTTCAAAAGAGATTTAAATGCCTCATTAGAAATTCACTTAGTTTCTCACTTCTCATGCAAAAAAAAGTGAGATGTTTGGACTCTATGTATCCACCTTGGTTGGGTATCAGATTAATGTTGGGGCTTTTTGTTTGTTTGATATCTTTTAAAAATTAATTCACTTCTTATTGAAGGATAATTGCTTTGCAGAATTTTGCTCTTTTCTGTCAATTCTCAACATGAATCTGCCATCGCTTTTTAAATGAACTCACTCCCAGGCTCCTGCCCAGTCTGCATGATCAAATTTTCTAGCTGTAGGTCAGGCCAGTGAACTAGAATGAGAATACAGAACTAGTGGACTAGATGAAGTTTGAAGACCCTAGCATCTTCAAGAGTTTCAAAAATGAAAATTCTTTAATGCTTCTAAGGGTTTATTTGTCACTTACTTTCATTTTTTATTTTTAAAAAAATTATTTACTTAATTAAAGGATGATTACAATATTATGAAGACTTTTGCATGCCTCAACATAATTGGCCATAGACATACATATGTCCCCTCTTGCAACTCCCTACCCCCTTTCTCCCCTCTCCATCCCTCCAGATTGTCACAGAGCACCAGCTTTGGGTGCCCTGCATCATACATCAAAACCCCACTGGAAATCCATTATATATATGGTCACATGCATGTTTAAATGCTTTTCTCTCATATCACACACCCTCTCAGAGCCCAACTGAGTCAGAAAATCTGTTCCTTATGGCTGTATTGTCTACCATGTTGCCCTATACATTGGATCATCAGTACCATTTTTCTAAATCAAATATATTTCTAAAGAAAATATAAATACATGGTATTTTCTTTCTCTTTTTTGATTTACTTCAATCTGTATTCACCTACCTTATTAGAATTTACTCAACTGCATTCCTTTTTATAGCTGTGTAATATTCCGTTGTGTATATGTACCACCACTACCATATTCATTCATCTGCCAGTGGACATCTAGCTTGCTTCAATGTGCAACTCTTTAACTCTTGTAAATAGTGCTGCAATGAACATCAGAGTACATATGTCTCTTTTAGTTCAGGGTTTCTTGGGGCAAACTGCCCGGTCCAATTTCTGGGTCCTATGGTAGTTTTATTTCTGACATTTTTTCTATTTAAACGGGTATTTATTTTTAATTGACGGATGATTGGTTTGCAATATTGGCTTGACTTCTGTCATACATAAACATGAATTAGCTATAGATATACATATGTTATTTTCCTCTTGAAACTTCCTCCCACTTCCTGCCAATCCCAACCACTCTTGGTTAATACAGAGCCCCAGTTTGAGTTCCTGAGTCATATCGCAAATTTTCATTGGCTGTCTATTTACATATGTAACTGTATATGCATCTTTGCTCCCCTCTCCATTAATCTTACCCTCTTCCTCTTCAGTCCCGCCCTTCTCCATAATTCTATTCTCTATGCCTGCATCTCAATTGCTGCTCTGTGAACAGATTTGTCAGTAACATCTTTCTAGATTCCATATATTTGCATCAATACATGATATTTGTTTATCTCTTTCTCACTTACTTCACTCTGTATAATAGAGTCTAGATTCATCAACCTCATTAGATCTGACTCAGATGCATTCCTTTTTATGGCTGAGTAGTATTCCATTGTATATATGGACCACCGTTTCTTTATCTATTCATCTGTTGATGGATATCCAGGTTGCTTCCATGTCTTGGCTATTGTAAAGAGTGCAATGAACATTATGGTACATGTATTTTTCTCAGTTTTGATTTCTTCAGAATTTATGCCTATATGTAGTATTGTTAGGTCATGTGGTGGTTCTATTCCTAGTTTGAAAACAGTCTCCATACTGTCCTCCATAGTGAGGGCTATATCAATTTACATTTCAACCAGTAGTATAAGTGGGTTCCCTTTTCTCCAGACCTTCTGTGGATTTTTCTTATTATGGCCATTCTGTCTGGGGTGAAATGATATCTCATGGTAGGTTTGATTTGTATTTCTCTAATAATGAGTAATGATGAGCATCCTTTCATAATTTTACTATCTATCTGTATGTCTTCTTTGGAGAAATGTCTGTTTAAGTCTATTGCCTACTTTTTTGATTGGGGTGTTTGCTTTTCTGGTATTGAGTTGTATGAGTCGCTTGTAGATTTGGAAGTTAATTCTTTGTCAGTTGTTTCATTTATTATTATGTTCCCCCATTCTGAGTAAACTTTAATTAAAATTTCCTTTGCTGTGCAGACGTTTTTAAGTTTAATTGGGTGACATTTATTTCTTTTTTTTCTTTCAGCTACTCTGTGAGAAGTGTCATAAAGGATCTTGCTATGATTTATGTCATTCAGTGTCCTGCCTATGATTTCCTCAAAGGACTGTATAGTTTCTGGTCTTACATTTAGGTCTTTAACCCATTTTAAGTTTATCTTTATGTATGGTGTTAAGAAGTGTTCTAATTTCTTTGTTTTACACAAAGTTGTAGAGCTCTTCTAGTACCACTTATTGACGAGGCTATCTTTTTTCCATTGTGTATTCTTGCCTTCTTTGTCAAAGATAAGATGCCCATAAGTGTGTGGGTGTACCCCTGGGATTTTTGTCCTGTTCCATTGGTCTACTTATGTGACAGTATCACATTGTCTTGAACATTGTCACTTTTCACTGTAGTCTGAAATCAGGTAAATTGACTTCATCAACTCTATTCTTCTTTCTCAAGATTGCTTTGGCTATTCAGGGTTTTTTGCATTTCCATAAAAATTGTGAAAATTTTTGTTCAAGTTCTGTGAAAAATGCCACTGATAATTCGACAGGGATTGCATTGAATTTGTAGATTGCTTTTGGCATCTACACAATATTGATTCTTTCAATCCAGGAGCATGGAATATCCCTCCATCTCTATATGCTGCTTTTGATTTCTTTGATCACTGTCTTTATTTTTCTGTGTAAAGGTCTTTTGTCTCCTTAGATAGGTTTATTCCTCGGTATTTTATTCTTTTAGTTGTAATGGTAAATGGGATTGATTTCTCTTCTGATTTTTCGTTGTTAGTATAAAGGAATGCTGTGTTAGTATAAAGGAATGCTGATTTCTGTGTATTGATTTTCTCTCCTACAAATTTGCTAAATTTACTGATTAATTATAGTAATTTTCTGATAGTTTCTTTAGGGTTTTCTGTGTACAGTATCTTCTTATCACCTGCAATTAATCAGAGTTTTATTTATTCCCTCTGACCTGCATTCCTTTCATTTCTTTCTCTTCTCTGATTGTTGTATCTAGGACTTCCAAAATTATGTTGGGTAATAGTGGTGAGCATGGGCATCCTTATCTTATTTCTCATCTTAGAGGGAATGATTTCAGTTTCTCCCCATTGAGAATAATGCTTGCTGTGGGTTTGTTTTATGTGGCCTTTAATATATTATATTGGACTTTTCTTGAGGCTCAGCTGGTAAAGAATCCACCTGCAATATGGGAGACATTCCCTGGGTTGAGAAGATTCCATGGAGAAGGAAAAGACTACTTACTTCAGTAATCTGGCCTGGAGAATTCCCTGGACTTTATAGTCCATGGGGTCACAATGAGTCGGACACGAATGAGCAACTTTCACTCTCATTAATATGTTAAGGTAGGTTCCCTCAATGCCCATTGTTTGAAGAGTTTTTATCACAAATAGGTGCTGACTTCTATTAAAAGATTTTTCTGTATTTATTGAGATTATCATATGGTTTTAATATTTTGAATTGTTAAAATGGTGTCTCACATTGATTTGTATATATTGAAGAATTCTTGCATACTTGAGATAAACAGATTTTGATCATGATGTGTGATCTTTTTAATGTGTTGTTGAATTCTATTTGGTAGAATTTTTTAAAATTCTTGTATCTGTGTTAATCAGTGATGCTAGCCTGATATTTCTCTCTCTCTCTCTCTCTCTCTCTCTCTCTCTCTCTCTCTCTCTTTCATGAAATCTTGGTTTGGTTTTAGTATTAAGGTGATTGTGGCATCATAGAATGAGTTTGGAAGTGTTCCTTCCTCTGCAATATTTCTGTAAGCATTTCAGAAGAATAACGTTAGCTCTTCTCTAAATGTTTGAAAGAATTACCTTGTGAAGGCATCTAGCCCTTGGCTTTTGTTGTTGGGGAGAATTATTATCACAGTTTGATTTCAGTGTTTGTAATTGGCTTGTCATAATTTATATTTCTCTTTGGTTCAGTCTTCAGAGGTTGAACTTTTCTAAGAATCTGTCCATGTCCTCTAGGTTGTCCATGTTGTCCATTTTATTATCATGTTGTTTCTCATAATATTCTCTTATGATCCTTTGTATTTATGTGCTGTCTGCTGTAAGATCTCTTTTTTCATTTTGCTGTTTTGATTTTTCTCCCTTTTTTTTTTTTTTTCTTGATGAGTCTGGCTAATGGCTTGTCAATTTTGTTTGTTTTCTCAAAGAAGCAGTTTATAGCTTTATTAAACTTTACTATTGCTTCCTAAATTTCTTTTTTTTAATTTATGCTCTGATATTTATGATTTCTTACCTTCTGCTGACTTGAGTTTTGTTCTTTTCCCTGCTGCTTCAGCTTCAGAGTTAAGTTGTCTATTTGATGTTTTTCTTTCCTCTTGAGGTAAGGATGTATTGCTACAGACTTCCCTACTTGAACTCCTTTCACTATTTCCCATAGGTTTGGGGTCATCATGTTTTCATTTTTACTTGTTTCTAGGAATGCTTTGATTTCCCTTACTATCTCTTGTTTAACCTCTTTGTTGTTTAGGAATGTATTGTTTAATCTCCATGAATTTGTGTTTTTTACAGGTTCTTTTTCCTATAGTTGACAACTAGTCTCATATCAAGGTGTTCAGAGAAGATGCCTGATACAAATTCATTTTTCTTGCATTTACTGAGGCTTGATTTGTGACCCAAGATGTGGTCTATCCTGGATAATATTACATGTGAAGAATGCATATGTCTTGGATTGATCCCTTGACCGTGATGTATTGTCCTTCTCTATCTTTACTTTCAAGTCTACTTTACCTGAAGTAAGAGTTGCCAGTCCAGCTGTCTTTTGGTTTCCATTTTCCTGGAAAATCTTTCTCCTTCCTTTACTTTCATTCAGTCTGTATGTGTCTCTAGATCCAAAGTGGGTCTCTTGTAGGCAGCATAAATATGGATCTTGTTTTATATCCATTCACTCAGTTTAATTGTTTCAGTTGTTGCTTTAATCTGTTTACATTGAAAGTAATTAATGACATGTATGTACATATTTTCTTTTTCTTAATTGTTTTTGGGTTTGTTTTTGTAGGTCTTTATTTTCTCTTGTGTTTACTGCCTATATAATTTCCTTTAGTATTTGTTTTAAAACTGGCTTTGTGGTGCTAAGTTCTCTTAACTTTTGATTGTCTTTGAAGCTTTTGACTTCTCCATCAATTTTGAATTGAGATCCTTCCTGACTATAGTATTCTTGGTTGTAGTTTTTGTTTCTTTCTGTACTTTAAATATATCCTGCCATTCCCTTCTGGCCTGCCAAGTTTCTGCTGAAAGATCCACTGTTAACCATCTCTGTTTTTCCTTTTATATTTCTTGTTGCTTTTTCCTTGATGTTTTTAATATACTTTCTTTGTTAGGTTGGTTAGCAATTTGAAAAGTACTTTTTACAGTATTATTAGTCTAGTTCCTAGGGACAATCATTACTCATGACTTCCTAAAATATTAAAAGTTTTGATTTTACAGTTTGATCTTCACCTGTCCCCGTAGTTAATTAGTCTGAATACAATGGTCAGCCCATTTAAATTTACTCCAGGAGAAATAAGGACCAGAATACGATAACTAAAATGACCCATCCTAAAACTAAGTAGTAAGACCATCACAGGTCCTAATAAGGCAGATAACTGCTTTAATGAATTTAAATAATAAAAGTTTTCATACACTTCCCCCATCCCTGGGAGCCTTCTAAAGTCCTGTGAGATCAGGGATTTGGAATCTAGTGAAATATCTCTCTGCTGTGACTTAATAAGGGAGAAGCCAACTAATATCCCACAGCCAGTTGATGCAAAAGATTCTGCCCCCATTTGACACAGCTACTATTTACTAGTTTATTGCCTTAGACTCTCTGTTGCCCAACTCTACATCTATGCATAGGTTTGGAGGATGAATTTGTTTGGGGGGGAGCAGTGAGAGGGATAGGAGGTCCATGGTTTGCCCAAAATAGTACATATGCATACTTTTTGAAGAAAAACTCTGTAGCTTACTCTAAATCATCAACAAGATCCAACAAAAGTTAGGAACACAGTTCTAGGTTAACTAAATTTTACCCCTGGCCCAAATAAAATCTTCAGAGAACTGGCTGTATATTTAGACTGCATTGCTTTGATCCCCTCTTAGAATAGTTTCTCTTGAATTTTGTTTTTTGGTTCTGCCCTTGACTTACATTGAGAGGTGCAACAAAAAATAGTAACAGGAATCTAGTAATGAAAAATGATTAAGGGTGAGGACAATGAAGCCAGATAGATTTGTCCATTTTTAAATCCTTTCTCCCACTTACTATGTGATTTCGAGCAAGTCATTTAACCTCTTGGGGCCTAAGTTTCCTAATCTGAAAATAATTACTTCACAAAGTTACTGTATAGAATTGAATGAGAAAATAGACATAAAGGACTTATTCCTCATCCCTAGTAAATGCTCAACCATTATAAATAGTTGTGGATACTTTCTACATCAATCGGTGCTCTCTATAGTAGGGTCCCCAGGAAACATCTGTCTTGTATACTCCTTTGAAAGGAAAAGCTCAATGTTTTCACCATGAGGATCCTGGGAGGCTTCATTGAACACATCTCCACTTTAGCTCTGGCTGCCAGCAAGTTTATAGCTGAATCTACATTTTATATCTACCTCCTGTGCAGCAAAACCCTACTAGCAATTTTTTGTGAACTAACTTTAAATCTTCACCCTTACTTTCCCATGGCCCTGAATAGTTTATTTTTTATAACATTGTGTTGCTACTGTTATTTTGAGCTTGTCTGAATTCTTTCTTGGAATGAGGTAAGAGGTGCCTGAAAATAAATTAAGTAACAAGCCAATGGAAAATAAAATAAAATAAAATCCTAAAAGAACTTTCTATTAAAGTGCTGCATTCAATATGTCAGCAAACTTGGAAAAAACAGTAGTGACCATAAGACTAGAAAAAAAAAAATCAGTACTACTTCTGGGCATACCCACTGAAGAAACCAGAAAAGAGACACTAATACCCCAATGTTCAATGCAGCACTGTTTACAATAGCTAGGACATAGAAGCAACTTAGATGTCCATGGGTGGACAAATGGATAAGGACATTGTCATACACATACACAATGGCACATTAGTGTCAGTTCTAAAGAGGTGTCATCATACATTCAGTTTTAATGAGGTATTAGAGTGAGGTAGTCGAGAAACACCAGTACAGTATATTAAGACATATATATGGAATTCAGAAAGACAGTAACAATGACCTTATATGCAAGACAGCAAAAGAGACACAGATGTAAAGAAGAGAGTTTTGGACTATGTCCATGAAGGCAAGGGAGGGACGACATGAGAGAATAGCAATGAATCCTGTATATTACCATTTGTAAAATAGATGACCAGTGCAAATCCAGTGCGTGAAGCAGAGCACCCCAAACTGGTGTCCCAGTACAGCCCAGATGGGTGGGGTGGGGAAGGAGGTGGGAGGGGGGATCCAGGAAGGTGGGACACATGCACACTCATGGATGATTCATGTTGATGTATGGCAAAAATCACTACAATATTGTAAACTAATTAGTCTCAAATTAAAATAAACAATTTAAAAAGCTAAAATAAATATTTAATGTCAGAATTTTGAAAATAAAAAAGTCAATGCTCACTCACACTAATTCTTAAGAATGACCATGCTAAAGAGTGCTCAAACCCTGACGGTTGCACTCATCTCCCATGCTAGTAAAGTTATGCTCAACCTCCTTTAAGCTAGGCTTCAGCATTACTCGAACCAAGAATTTACATACGTTCAATCTGGGTTTAGAAAAGAGAGAGGAACCATGGTCTACTTGCCAGCATTCATGGGCTCTTAGAAAAGGAAGGTAATTTCAGAGAAACATCTATCTCTGTTTCATTGACTATGCTAAAGCCTTTGACTGTGTGGATCAAAATAAACTGTGGAAAACTCTTTAAAAAATGTGAACAGCTGCCCATTTACCCATCTCTTAAGTAACCTATAGGGAGGTCAAGAAGCGACAATGGAAGAAACTGACTGGTTCAGGATTGAGAAAGGAATATGGCAAGGTTCTTTATTGTTACCTATTAATTCAATTTATACTTAGAGCACATCATGTTAGATGTCAGGCTTGATGAGTTACAAGATGGTATCAAGATTTCTAGGAGAAATATCAGCAACCTCAGACACGCAGATGATACTCTCTAAAGGAAGATAACAAAGAGGAACTAAAGAGTCTATTGAAGGGCATAAAGGAGGAGAGTGAAAAAGCCAACTTAAATCTCAATATTAAAGAATCAAAGAGCATAGCATTCAGTCCATAACTTTATGGCAAGTAGAAGGAGAAATGGTGAAATGGTGATAGATTTCCTTCTCTTAGGCTCTAAAATCAATCCAGATAGTGACTGCAGCTATGAAATTAGAAGATGATTGCTTCTTGTTAGAAAAGATATGTCAAACATAGACAGTGTCTAAAGAGCAAAGACATCACTTTGCCAACAAATGTCAAGGCTATGGCCTTTCCAGTAGTCATGTAGAGGTGTGAGAGCTGGACCGTAAAGAAGACAGAGAACTGAATATTTTATGCTTTCAAACCGTGGTTCTGGAGAAGACTCCTGAGAATCCTTTCGTCAGCAAGGAGATGAAACCAGTCAGTCTGAAAGGAAATCAACCCTGAATACCATTAGTATGAGTAATCCAATGCTCAAACTGAAGCTGAGATTAAAGCTGAAGCTCTAAAACTTTAGCCCACTGATGTGAATGGCTGAGTCACTGGAAAAGACCCTGATTCTGGGGAAAATTGAAGGCAGGAGAGAAGAGGGTCACAGAGGCTACGATGGTTGGATGGCATTACCAACTCAATGGACATGAACTTGGGGAAACTTCAGGAGATAGTGAATGTCAGGGAAGCCTGGAATGCTGGAGTACATGGAGTTGCAAAGAGTTGTACACGACTTTGGAACTCAGCAAAAAACAGAGGAAGAAGGCAAAAATAAAAAGTCTAAAAAAAATGAAGAGATTATATTCATTTACCAACATGGGAAAGGAAAGAGTCAATCAAATCCAAAAAGTGCAGAGTTCAATTCAGGATAAACCAAAGGAGAAACACATTCAGACACATAGTAATCAAGCTAGCAGTGATTAAACACAAAGAATATTAAAAACATTAAGGGAAAAGCAACAAGAAATATACAGGGGAAAACACATGTGATTAACAGCATATCTTTCAGCAGAAACTCTGCAGGCCAGAAAGGACTGGCAGGATATAATTAAAGTACTGAAAGAAAAAAAATCTGCAACCAAATTTACTGTAAACAGGAAGGATCTCATTCAAAACTGGTGGAGAAATAAAAAACTTTACAGAAATTAGGCGAATTTAGTACCACAAATCAGATTCACAAAAACGTTAAAAGGATTTATAAATGCAGGAAACATGAGAGAAGGGAAAGATCTACAAAATCAAACCCAAAACAATTAAGAAAATGGCAATAGGAACATATATATCAATAAGTACTTTAAATTTAAGGCGATTAAACACACCAACCAAAAGAAACAGGCCGGTTGAATGGATACAAAAGCAAGATGGTATATATGCTATATTCAAAAGAATAACATCAGACCTAGAGACACATAAAGACAGAAAAATAAGGGGATGGGGAAAAGTATACCATGCAAATGCAAATCAAAGGAAAGCCAGAGTGACAATTCTCATTTTGGCCTAGATTTTAAAATAAAGAATATCATGAGAGATAATGAAGAACACTACATAGAAGTAAAAGGATCAAATCAAGAAGAAGATCTAAAAGTAGTAAATATGCACCCAACATAAGACCATCTCAATACTTAAGGCAAACACTAACAGACACAAAAATGGAAATTGACAGTAACACAGTAATAGAGGACATTAGCACCCTACTTACACCAATGGGCAGATAATCAAAACAGAGAATTGACAATGAAACATAGACATTAAATAAAACATTAAGTCAAAGAGACCTAATTGAGATCTTCAGGACTTTTCATCCAAATGCAGAAACATACATTTTCTTCTCATGTGCTCATGTAACTACATCACACCTTTGGTCACAAATAAAGACTCAGTAAATGCAAGAAAAGTGAGATGATGTCAAGCATCTTTTCTGACCATGACACTATGACACTGGTATTAGTTACAGGGAAAAAAAGACTGTAAAAAGTACAAACACATGAAGATAAAACAAGAAAAGCCTAAGTGACGAACAGGTTACTGAAGAAATAAGAAACAAAAATTCCCAAATTTAGTAAAAGGAATGAAATCATAAAGATCAGAACAGAAAAAGTGAAAAAGAAATGAAGGAAACAATAGTAAAGATTAATAAAACTAAAAGGTGTTCTTTGAGAAGATATACAAAATTGACAAAACATTAGCCAGACTTATAAAGGGGGAAAAGTGCATGTTGGTGGGGGTGGGGTGGGCGGGTGGTGGCGGGAATCAAATCAACAAAATTAGAAATGAAAAAGGAGAGGTTACAACAAAGAATACAGAAATACAAGGGATCATAAGAGACTATTATGAGCAACTATATGACAATAAAATGGACAACCTAGAGGAAACGGGCAGATTTTTAGATGCATTCAAGCTCCTAAGCCTGAACCAGGAAGAAACAGAAATTGAACAAGCCAATTATGAACACTGAAATTTAAACTGTGAACAAAAATCTGCACCCCGCCCCCACCAAAAAGCTGACGACCTGATGGCTTCACGAGTGAATTCTATCGAACATAAGAGCTAATGCCTATCCTTCTGAAACTCTTTCAAAAAGTTGCAAAGGAAGTAATAATTCCAAACTCATGCCACAAGGCCACTATCATGCTGATATCAAAATCAGGCAACGACATCACAAAGAATCATCGCAGATCTGTATCACTGATGAAGAGAGATGAAAAAATCCTAAACAAAATTCTAACAAACAGAATTCAACAACACATTATAAAGATCATGTACTATGCTGTGCTTATTAGCTCAGTCATGTCTGACTATTTGCGACTTCATGGACTGTACCCTGCCAGCTTCCTCTATCCGTGGGATTCTTCAAGCAAGAATACTGGAGTGGTTTGCCACTCCAGGGTATCTTCCCAACCCGGGTATTGAACTAGGTCTTCTGCACTCGTGGTGGATTCTTTACTACTGAGCCACCAAGGAAGCCCACAATTATGATAAACTCTCTTAAGAAAATGGGTGTAGAAGGAACTGCCTTAATATAACAAAGGTCATATACAAAAAGCCCACAGGAAACACAATTCTCAGAGATGAAAAACTGAAACCATCCTCTCTAAGATCAGGAACAGGACAAGGGTGCCCACTCACTACTACTACTCAGATTATTTTGGAAGTCCTAGTTATGGCAATTAGAGAAGAAAAAGAAATGAATACAAGTTGGAAGAGAGAGTGTATTAGTTGATTAACTGTGTCTGACTCATGAGGGCTATAGCAAACCAGGCATCTCTGTCCATTGAATTCTCCAAGCAAGAATACTGAACTCAGTTGCCATTTCCTTCTTCAGGGGATCTTCCCAACCCAGTGATTGAATTCAGGCCTTCTGCATTGTAGGTGGATTCTTTATCTTCTGAGCCACCACTCAGAAGATTTGAAAGAAAGAAGTAAAACTCTCACTATTTGCAGATGACATGATTCTGTACATAGAAAACCTTAAAGAATATATCAGAAATTTACTAGAACTAATCAGGTTGGTAAAGTCACAGGATTCAAAGTCAGTACACATAAATCACTTGCATTCCTATAGACTAACAATGAAATATCAGAAACAGAAATTAAGAAATTAATCCCATTTACCATTGTAAAAAAAGAATAAAATATATAGGAATAAATCTACCTAAGGAGAAAAAAGAAATGTTAAAAAAAAACTATGATATACTGATAAAAGAAATCAAAGATGATATAGACAGAGGGAGAAACAGTCCATGCTCCTGGGTTGAAAGAACCAATATTGTGGAAATGACTATACTACCAAACGAAATCTACAGATTCAATGCAATCTATAAAATTACCAATGACATTTTTCCCAGAACAAAAAATTCCAGAATTTGTATGGATATATATAAAATCCCACATAGCCAAAGCAACCTTGAGAGAGAAGAATGGAGCTGGGGAAATCAGCTTACCTGGTTTCAGACTATATTACAAGGCCATTTAAAGTGTAGAAATAAACCCACCATATGACCCAGCAATACCACTTCTAGACATATACCCTGAAGAAACCAAAACTGAAAGGACACATGTACCCGAAAGTTCATTGTAGTAATACTTACAATAGCTTGGACACGAAAGCAACCTAAATGTTCATCAACAGATGGATGTATAAAGAAACTATAGTTCAGTTTAGTTCAGTCGCTCAGTCCTGTCTGACTCTTTGCGACCCCATGAACTGCAGCACACCAGGCCACTCTGTCCATCACAAACTGTCTGAGTCCACCCAAACCCATATCCACTGAGTCAGTGATGCTATCCAACCATATCAACCTCTGTCATCTCCTTCTCCCCCTACCTCAATCTTTCCCAGCATCAGGGTCTTTTCAAATGAGTGGCAGATTCATGTCAATGTATGGCAAAACAACCATAATATTGCAAAGTAATTAGCCTCCAGTTAAAATAAATAAATTTGTTTTTTAAAAAAGAAAATAAATTAAATGAGTCAGCTCTTCGCATCTGGTAGCCAAAGTATTGGAGTGTCAACTTCAACATCAGTCGTTCCAATAAACACCCAGGACTACTATCCTTTAGGATGGACTGATTGGATCTCTTTGCATTACAAAGAACTCTCAAGAGTCTTCTTCAGCACCACAGTTCAAAAGCATCAGTTCTTCATCGCTCATCTTTCTTTATAGTCCAACTCTCACATCCATACATGACTACTGGAAAAGCCATAACCTTGACGAGACAGATATTTGTTGACAAAACAATGCCTCTGCTTCTTAATATGCTGCCTAAGTTGGTCTTAACTTTGCTTCCAAGGAGTAAGCATTTTTTAATTCCATGGCTACTATCACCATCTGCAGTGATTTTGGAGCCCCCCCTCCCCAAATAAAATCAGCCATTGTTTCTGCATCTATTTGCCATGAAGTGATGGGACCAGATGCCATGATCTTAGTTTCCTGAGTGTTG
The DNA here is from genome assembly GCA_020226045.1 of Muntiacus reevesi. Taxonomy (NCBI): domain Eukaryota; kingdom Metazoa; phylum Chordata; class Mammalia; order Artiodactyla; family Cervidae; genus Muntiacus; species Muntiacus reevesi. The sequence continues at coordinate 3,931,633 of JAGTXV010000429.1, read as the reverse complement.
AGCTTTAAGTCAACTTTTTCACTCTTCTCTTTCACTTTCATCAAGAGGCTCCTTAGTTTTTCCTTGCTTTCTACCATAAGGGTGGTGTCATCTACATATCTGAGTTTACTGATATTTCTCCTGGCAATCTTGATTCCAGCTTGTGTTTCCTCCAGTCCAGTGTTTCTCATGATGTACTCTGAATAGAAGTTAAATGAGCAGGGTGACAAGATACTGTCTTGACTAACTCTTTTCCCTATTTTGAAAATAGGGAAAAGAGTTGTTGTTGCTCCAGTTCTGTTGTTCCATGTTCAATTCTAGATGTTCCTTCCTGACATTCATACAAGCTTCTCAAGAGGCAGGTCAGCTGGTCTGGTATTCTCTTTCTTTCAGAATTTTCCACAGTTTATTGTGATCCACACAGAAAAAGGCTTTGTCATATTCAATAAAGCAGAAATAGATGTTTTTCTGGAATTCTCTTGCTTTTTTGATTATCCAGCAGATGTTGGCAACTTGACCTCTGGTTCCTCTGCCTTTTCGAAAAACAGCTTGAACATCTGGAAGTTCACAGTTCACGTGTTGCTTAAGCCTGACTTGGAGAATTACTTTACTAGCATGTGAGACGAGTGCAATTGTTCGGCAGTTTGAGCATTATTTGACATTGCCTTTCTTAGGGATTGGAATGAAAACTGACCTTTTCCAGTCCTGGGGACACTGTTGAGTTTTCCTAATTTGTTGACATATTGAGTATACCACTTTCAGAGCATCATCTTTCAGGATTCGAAATTGCTCAACTGGAATTCCATCACCTCCACTAGCTTTGTTCATAGAATACAATAAAATGCTACTCAGGCATAAAAGGAACACATTTGAGTCAGTTTTAATGAGATGAATGAATTTAGAATCTATTACACAGAGTGGAGTAAGTCAGAAAGAGAAGGTCAAATATTGTATATGAGCACCTATATATGAAATCTAGAAAGATGGTACTGATAAACCTATTTGCAGGGCAGCATTGAGGAGACACAAACATAGAGGACAGGCCGATGGACAAGGACATGGGGAATGAAGGAGAGGCTGAGACAAATGGAGAGAGGAGCAGGGAAGCAGAAACACTACCATATGTAAAATAAATAGCCCATGGAAATTTGCTGTATAGGTCAAGAAACTCAAACTGGGCTTCTGTTAACAACCTAGAAGAGTGGGAAAGGATGAGAGGTGGATGGGAGATTCAAGACAGAAAAGATATATGTACACCTATGGGAAACTCATATTGATGCATTGCAGAAATCAAACCAATACTGTAAAGAAACTATCTTTCAATTAAAAATAAATATATCATTTCTTAAAGTTCAAGAAAAGAGAATTGAGGGGAGACGGGGCATATTTTAGAGGAAGTGGAGACTAGAAAATAACAGTAAAATCGTAAGACAAAGGGGCCTTAGGGTTACATTGTTCAGGGGCAAGATGCATGGAAGAATTTGTGTTTCCATTTGGAAAGTCACACACACACAAAATGCATGTGGTTTACAGAATAAAATACACATTTTATGTATGGTTTTCTCAGTGTGCATATGTAAGTGTGAAAACTGACATAAAAGACAGGTGAATATCTTAAAAATATAAAATGTTTCTTTCTTCAGAAAGGTAAAAGTAGACGATAAAAATAAACAGGCAAGAAGGTAAAAGAAAAATAATAAAGTAAGAAAATTAAAGAAGCCCAAAATATGCAATACAGAAAAGAATATCTATTTAACAAGTGGTGCTGGGAAAACTGGTCAACCACCTGTAAAGAATGCACTGTGAACACTTTCTAACACAATACACAAACACAAACTCAAAATGGACTAAAGATTTAAATGTAAGACCAGAATCATTAAAACTCTTAGAGGAAAAATAGGCAGAACACTCTGACATAAATCATAGCAAGATCCTTAATGATACACATCTCAGAGTAACAGAAGAAAAAAAATTGGACCTAATTGAACTTAAAGCTTTTGCACAACAAAGGAATCTATGAGCAAGGGGGAAAGGCAGCCTGAAGATTGGGAGAAAAAAATAGCAAACAAAGCAACTGACAAAGAATTAATCTAAAAAATATACAAGCAGCTCATGCACATAATCAGTTAAGTTCACTTCAATCACTCAGTCGTGTCTGACTCTTTGCAACCCCATGGACCACAGCACGACAGTCCTCCCTGTCCATCACCTACTACTGCCAGAGTTTACTCAAACTCTTCTCCATTGAGTCAGTGATGCCATTCAAACATCTCATTCTCTGTCTTACCCTTCTTATCCTCCCTTAAATCTTTCCCAGCATCAGAGTATTTTCAAAAGACTCAGCTCGTCACATCAGGTGGCCAAAGTATTGGAGTTTCAGCTTCAACATCAGTCCTTCCAATGAATACCCAGGACTGAGCTCCTTTAGGATGAACAGGTTGGATCTCCTTGCAGTCCAAGGGACTTTCAAGAGTCTTCTCTAATACCACAGTTCAAAAGCATCAATTCTTCTGTGCTCAGCTTTCTTTACAGTCCAACTGTCACATCCATACATGACTAATGGAAAAACCATAGCCTTGATGAGACAGACCTTTGTTGGCAGAGTAATGTCTCTGTTTTTTAACATGCTGTCTAGGTTGGTCATAATTTTCCTTAGAAGGAGTCTTTTAATTTCATGGCTTACAATCACCATCTGCAGTGATTTGGGAGCCCCCAAAAGTAAAGTCAGCCACTGTTGCCACTGTTTCTCCATCTGTTTCCCATGATGTGACATGACTAGATACCATGATCTTAGTTTTCTGAATGCTGAGTTTTGAGCCAACTTTTTCATTCTTCTCTTTCACCTTCATCAAGAGACTTTTTAGTTCTTCAATTTCTGCCATAAGGATGATGTCATCTTGCAAATCTGAGGTTATTCATATTTCTCCCAGCAATCTTGATTCCAGCTTGTGTTTCCTCCAGTCCAGCATTTCACATGATGTACTCTGCATAGAAGTTAAATGAGCAGGGTGACAATATACATCCATATGTAACTACTGGAAGAACTAGAGCTTTGATTATACTGACCTTTGTCAGCAAAGTAATATGTCTTCCTTTTAACATGCTGTCTAGAGTTGTCATAGCTTTTCTTCCAAGGAGCAGTTCAGTTCAGTTCCAAGGAGCAGTCTCTCAGTCGTGTCTGATTCTTTGTGACCCTGTAGACTGCAGCGAACCAGGCCTCCCTGTCCATCATCAACTCCTGGAGTTTACCCAAACTCATGTCCATTGAGTTGGTGATGCCATCCAACCATCTCATCCTCTGTTTTCCCCTTCTCTTCCTGCCCCCAGTCCCTCCCAGCATCAGGGTCTTTTCCAATGAGTTAGCTCTTCCCATCAGTAGCCAAAGTATTGGAGTTTCCGCTTCAGAACCAGTCCCTCCAATGAACACCCAGGACTGATCTCCTTTAGGATGGACTGGTTGGATCTCCTTGCAGTCCAAGGGACTCTCAAGAGTCTTCTCCAACACCACAGTTCAAAAGCATCAACTCTTTGGCACTCAGCTTTCTATCTACTATAAGCCAAACTAATTCATTATGTTTGAAGAGTTGCTACTAATAATTACTACTCCTTAGGAAAGTATGTTTTACACTGTTGTCTTATGGATCTCATACTAGAGAAAGCAAGTAGCTAATAAAAGCAGAAATAGTTTCAACTTTTGGAACTTTTCCAGTACCTCAGTAAATTTTTGTTTCCTTTCTCAGATAAACAACCCAAGGATATAATCTCTTGCTATTATTTCTTATAACTGTATATGAATCCACAATCTTCTCAAGATAAAGAACCCAATTTTTAAAACTATTTCTAAAGACTAGACTGCTTATCCTTTGACTATTGATGTGATAGGAAAACTGGAAAATGCCTATTTTCCTCTGTGCAATGAGCTTGATATAAAGTGTCATCATAAAAACACTGTAACTTCCATAACTCTGGAGGTAGAAAAGGACTATATATGTAACTGTGAAGCACCTGTGCTGTGAAGCAATTATCCTTCAATAAAATTTAAATAAGTTTTAAAAAAGCAAAATTATACTCTTCATATTTGTTGTGGGTCAAGTCAGAATTAAAAGTCCAACCCTGAAGATAGCTAGAAGGTCTAGGCAGTGGTCAGTCATATTACAACTGTTACCTGCCCTACATATAGAAAAGCCTCAATGCTCTATGAAGCTGGAGAGTGTGGCAACAGAGATAAACCCATTCTCTTTCCTTGTTCAAATGTTAACCAGCAACAGAACATCCAGTCATCTAGGGAGGAAAAGTATTTTGAAGAGAAAGTTGGAAGCCATCAGGGAAATTACAAACCCAAACAAGTGCAAATCTTCTTCACCAGTCCACATTCAGTTTCATTCCATAACTGTACAGTTGATCTCCTTTACCCATTTCACCTTTTAGATCATCCTTTCACTCTGGAAACCACTACTCTGTATCTACATGCTTGTTTTAGCTTCATTTGTTTATATATTTTGATTTTATTGGTTAGATTTTTATAGTGCACAAATGAATGAAATCATGTAGTATTTGTCTTTATTTTATATGAGTTATTTTATATATGATCACTCATATATGTTGTCACAAATGACAGTATTTTCCTTTTTTTTCTGGGTGCATTCCATTGTAAATATACAAATAGATGGTGAATAGATAGATTTATAGATAGATAGATGACAGATAATCACTTCTTATTTATCCATTTATCTTTGGGTGAGCACTTAGCTTATTACCATATCTTGGATAATGTAAATATCCAAGAGGGATGCAGATAACTTTTTGAATGAGTGTTTACACATTCTTTGGATAAATACTCAACATTGAAATAGATGGATTTTATATATATATGTATATATATATATATGTCTATTTTTCATTTTTGAGGAAGTTCTACATCATTCTCCATAGTGACTACACAAAATTATATTTGGTAATTACATACCGACAGGGTAGGAGTGTTACCTTTTCTTTAGACCCTCTCCAATACTGGTGATTTTTCTTTATGCATTTTGTGATAACAGTAAATCTATGGATTATAAAGTGGTATTTCATCATGATATCTATTTGAGTTTTCACAATTAATTGGTGATGGTGAGCAACTTTCATGTGCCTATTGGTATTATCATGTCTTATGTGAAAAACATGTCCATTTACCTTCTTCATACATTTTTATTGGGGAATGTACGAGGTATTTGAATGACAGATACATAGATGTGTGAACAATACATAGATATACAGATATTAACTCTTCACTGGATATGTGACTTACAAATACCTTCTCTAATTCAGTACTTTGTTCTTTTCTATTGTTCATAAGTTTTGGCTATGCAGAAATTTTTAGTTTGAATTAGTCACATTTCTTTCCTTTTGTTTTTGATTCATTGCTAAAGGAGTTATATCTAGAAATATATAGTTAATTACAGACATGAAAATGAGGACTATCAATCAGATAGTTTTCAATAGAAAACACATCAATCAGAATAGCCACAATCAAAAAAGTGCACAGATTACAAATGTTGGAGAGGATATGGATAATGTTGGTGAGAATGTAAGGTGGTCCAGACACTATGGAGAACAGTATGGAGGTTCCTTTAAGAATAAATTAATTAAAAAAAATAAAATAATATCACCTTTCCAAGAAAACAAAAACTAGAAAGATACCATAATGTCCAGCAATCCCACTCCTGGATGTATATTGAAAAACATTCTAACTCAAAAAGATGCATGCATCCCTGTTAATGGTAGCACTGTTCACAATAGCCAAGACAAGGAAACAAATTAAGTTGACCCAACTCTCAAGCGACAAATGGTTGCATGCATATATGTAATATTCCATAGACTATTACTCAACCAAAAATGAAATAGAATCATTGCCAGCAACATGGATGGACCTAGATATGATCATATTAAACAAAGCAATTCATATAGGGAAAGACAAATACATGGTATCACTTATAGACACAGAAATGATTACACAAATAAATTCATCTATAAAACAAATAGATTCAAACATGGAAAAAAAATTCATGGTTACCAAAGGGAGTGTGAGGGATGGTGCATGGATAAACTAGGTGTTGGGAATTGACACACACATACTACTATATATGAAATAGGTAAACAACAATGATGTATGTATAGCATGGGGATATCAATCACTCCACTGTACACCTGAAACCTAACTGAATTATGATGAACTGTATTTCATTTTAAAGAAAGATATGGCTAAGACAAAGTGTTCTATCTATGCTTTCTTTAAGAGTTTTATGGTGTCAGGTCTTACTGTCAAGTTTTTAATGCATTCTGAATTGACTTGTATATGGTATGGACTAGTATTTTGGTTTTATTTTATTTTCATGTAGCTATCCAGTTTTCATAACTATTTATTGAGAGATTATTCTTTTTTTGTATTTTCTTTGCTTCTTTGTCATAAATTAATTGCATATTTGTGAATGTATTTCTGGGTTCTCATTCTGTTTGTTTAAACTGTGTCTTTGTTTATTAGAATACCATGTTGTTTTGATCATTATAGTTTTGGAATATCAGAGAGAATTACTTCCTGCCATTTTTACTTATTTCTCAGAATTGCATCAATTATTTGGGATAATTTGCGACTCCATACAAATTTTAAAGAACCTCTTAATGAAAGTGAAAGAGGAGAGTGAAAAATGACTTAAAACTCACTGACAGAACAGCATGTATATTATTTATGGTGAAACAGATCACCGGCCCAGGTGGGATGCATGAGACAGTTGCTTGGGCCAGGTGACTGGGAGGACCCAGGGGAATCAGGTAGGGGGGAAGGTGGGAAGGGGAATCGGGATGGGGAATACATGTAATTCCATGGCTGATTCATGTCAATGTACGAAAAAACCCACTGCAATGTTGCAAAGTAATTAGCCTCCAACTAATAAAAATAATTGGAAAAAAATGAAAGAAATATATAAAAACTGAAGACCATAGCATCTGGTCCCATTACTTCTTGGGAAATAGATGAGCAAACAGTGGAAAGAGTGACAGGCTTTATTTTGGGGGGCTCCAAAATCACTGTACATGGTGACTACAGCCTTGAAATTAAAAGATGCTTGATCTTTGAAAGAGAAGCTATGACAAACTTTGACATCCTATTAAAAAGCAGAGACATTACTTTGCCAACAAAGTCCATCTGGTCAAAGCTATGGTTTTCCCAGTAGCCAGGTATGAATGAAAGAGTTAGATGTAAAGAAGGCTGAGTGCCAAAGAATTGATGCTTTTGAACTGTGGTGTTGGAGAAGACTCTTGAGAGTCTCTTGGACTGCAAGGAGATCCAACCAGTCAATCCTAAACGAAATCAATCCTGAATGTGCTCTGGAAGGACTGACGCTGAAGCTGAAGCTCCAACACTTCAGCCAACTGATGTGAATAGCTGACTCATTGGAAAGGACTCTGATGCAAGGAAAGATCAAAGGTAGTAGGAGAAGGGGATGACAGAGGATGAGATTGTTATATGGCACCACTGACTCAATGGACATAAGTTTGAGTGAGCTCCAGGAGATGAAGGGCACAGAAGCCTGTTGTGCTGAATTCCATGAGGCTACAAAGAGTCGGACATGACTGAGCAACAGAAAATTGACAACAACAAAATTTAGTGTTTGTTTTCTTTCTGTGAAAACTACCCTTGCAGTTTGGTAAGGGTGGAATTCAATCTATGGGTTGTTCTAGGTAGTTAAAATATATTTAACATGTTTTTCCAGTCTATGTGAACAGAGCATTTTCGTGTCTTGTGGTTTTTAAAATATAGGTTTTTCTCCTCTTTCAGTTAATTATACTTCAAAGCATTTTATCCGGACATGAGTTTGAGTAAACTCCGGGAGTTGGTGATGGACAGCGAGGCCAGGCCTACTGCGATTCATGGGGTCGCAAAGAGTCGGAGACAACTGAGCGACTGAACTGAACTGAAGCATTTTATAATTTTGTGAGATTGTAAATGTGATTGTTGTCTTAATTTCTCTTTCTGCTAACCCATTAGTGTGTAGGAACACAAGATATTTTTTAATATTTAGGTTTGGAGTTCCCAAATGCACTGTCTTCTTAAATTATTTCTAGTAGTTTTTTGGTATTGTCTGTAGAGTTCTTTATGTCATCCTCAAATAGCCAGATGCAGTTCTTGCTTTCCAAGTGTATTTCCTTTTTCCCCTTTCTCTTGAATAATTTCTATGGTTAGGACTTCCAATATTGGGTGAAATAAAAGTGGGGAATGTGGACATCCTTGTCTTTTTCCTGAATTTATATTTTAGCTTTTTTTTTTTTTAACTGCTGAGTATGATGTTTATCTCTGAGTTTAGTATAGTTCTGAGTTTGTTATATAAGATGTTTAGTATATTGAATTACTTTTCTTCTATATCTAGTTAACATTTTTTTTTAATCAGAAGTGGAAGCTGAAATTTGTAAAATGCTTTTTGACCTGTTGAAGTGATTGAATTTTTTTAATCCTTTACCTAGTTAACCTGTTATGTTGTTATTTGTAAGTATTAAACTATCCTTGCATACTTGGAATAAATTCCACTTTGTTGAATCATGGTTTATATCGTTTTAAGGTATTTGTTGCTTTGAAAATTTTGCATTCTTATTAATCATAGATTTGGGTCTGTAATTTTCTTTTTTGGTTGAGTTTTATGGTTTGGGCATCAGGATAACTGTGGCCTTATGAAATATTTCATAAACTGGCCCCTACTCTATAGATTTTGAAAGAGTTTGAGAAGTATTAAATATTCACTGCTTAAGCTACCTGGTCCTGGAATTTTTTGTGTTGTGAGATTTTGATTAAATATTTTTAATCTTCATATCGATTTCTACTCAGATTTCCTAAATCTTCCTGATTTGTTTTGGAACGTTGAATGAAAACAAGACTTTTGTTGAATAGTTGAAATTTTCTGACTCTATTTATATCTTAATCATTAGTTTTATGTTCTTTTCCTTTTGTTTCTGTTAGAAGAGCTCCTTTCTACATTTCTTGTAAGACAGAGAGAGTGTTCATCTGCATTTCTTTGCTGGATGCAGTATTTATGACTAAATTTAAAAATATAATTTTAGTTGGAGGATAACTGCTTTAAAATATTGTGTTGGTTTTTGATATATATATCAACAGGAATCAGTTGGTTAACAGTTTTTACTCTCATTATTTTGACAGAGTCGTTTTAGTCACTCCTGGCCTGTAGAGCATCTACTGAGAAATGTTCTAGTCAACAAATAGAGGTTCATATGTAGGTGGCTATTGTTTTCCTGGCTAACTTTAAAATTCTCTCTTTGTCATTGACTTTTCATGATTTCAATATATTGTGTCTTGGAGAAAGAATTTTTGCATTGCAGTAATTAGGTTTCATTGAGTTTATATATCCAGATCCTTCTCCAGGTTTTGAAAAGCTCTGAGCTTTTATTTCTTTAAACTGTTCCTTTTCACCCCTCTTCTTCTTCCAGCATATTCATTTTCTTAATGTTGTGCTTTGTGACAGAGTTGGATAGCTCTTGTAGAATTTCTTCTGGGATTACTGGTGTCATTTTTCTCCTTGGTTCCCTGACATGGCCACCTGGCAAAGTGAGATGATGGGCTCTTCTGCTGTGTCTGAGATGCCCTGAATCATGGGAGTCACAGGCTCTACCCCCGGGGGTGCTCTAGCAGACCAGGGGTGACCCAGGGCCACAAAGTTGAATCTTCCATGTACAGCACTGTCAGAATTATCACATTCATAAGCTCTCTGGGTATGAGTTGAGTCTGTGAGGGAGCATCTCCATAGTCACATGGACAAGATCCTAGGCTCCATGGAGTTCTGGTAGTATCCTAAGCACACATTGGAATAAACTACCTGAATTCAAATAGACACTCAGGATTTAGTTGCCACATAATCTTAGGACCCGAGTTAACCTGTGTCTTCATTTTCTCTTTAAAAAAAAGGAAATAGGCTAAAGTTATTAGGATTTCATTGAATATTAGAAACAATATTTTAAGTTAACTCAGATAGGAGTAGGTAAGGCTATTATAATATTAGATTTATAAAATGCCTCTCTCATCAAAGCACATGAAACTGTCACCTGCACAGTGATATACAATCTGACATCTATATACCACTATAACCTATCCACTCAGATACAGATTATTTATTCCTTAGCTTGCTCTTCATTTCCTCTTTTTCACAGTTGGTATTATCTTTTAATTCATCCTTTATTTGCTAATTTACTATGATTATTATTGTTGTTGTTTAGTCAGTACATTGTGTGTGACTTTGTGTGATGCCATGTACTGCAGCACACTGGGCTCCCCTCCCCTTCACTATCTCCTAGAGTTTATTTAAATAATGTCCATTGAATCAGTGATGTTTCTAACTATATCACCCTCTGCTACCCTCTTCTCCTATTTCCTTCAATCTTTCCCAATATCCAGGTTTTTTTTCCAATGAGTTGGCTCTTTGCTTCAACTGACTCTGTATTGGAGCTTCAGCTTTATCATCAGTCCTTCTAATGAATATTCATGGTTGATTTCATTTAGGCTTGATTGGTTTGATCTCCTTGCCATCCAAGTGACACTCGTGAGTCTTCTCCAGCACCATGTTAAAAAAGGATCCCTTCTTTGGAACTCAGTCTTCCTTATGGTCCAACACATGTCTGTGCTGTGCTTAGTCACTCAGTCTTGTGCCATTCTTTATGAACTCATGGGCTGTAGCCCGCCAGGCTCCTCTGTCCATGGGGGTTCTCCTGGCAAATATATTGGAGTGTGTTGCCTTGCCTTCCTCCAGGGATCTTTCCAATTCAGGGATAGAAGCCAGGTCTCCCACATTGCAGGTAGATTCTTTAGCATTTGAGTCATCAGGGAAGCCCAAGAATATTGGAGTGGGTGGCCTATCCCTCCTTCCCCAGGGGAACTTCCCGACCCAGGAATCGAACCGGGGTCTCATGTCTGTGCATGACTATAAAACATGGCTTTGACTGGATGGACTTTTGACAGCAAAATAATGTCTTTGCTTTTAATATAATGTGTAGATTTGTCATAGCTTTCCTTCCAAGGAGCAAGCATCATTTACTTCTTGGCGGCAGTCATCATCATCTGCAGTGATTTTGGAGCTCAAGAAAATAAATTTTGTCACTGCTTCCATTTCTTATGCTTGCATTTGCCATGAAGTGATGGGATCATATGCCATGAGTTTAGTTTTTTCAATGTTGAGTTTTTTTGCCAGGTTTTTCCACTCTTCTCTTTTCCCATCTTTGGTTCCTCTTCACTTTCTGCCATTAGGGTGATAGCATCTGCATGTTTGAGATTACTGATAATTCTCCCAGAAATTTTGATTCCAGCTTGTGATTCCTCCAACTTGGCCTTTCCCATGATGTACTCTGTATATAAGTTAAGTACAGAGAGTGACAATATACAGCATTGATGTAGTTCTTACTAATTAGTAGCTCTTACTAATCAGTTTGTTGCAATCCACAGAGTCAAAGGCTTTAGCCCAGTCAATGAAGGAGATATATTTCTGGAACTCACTTGCTTTCTCCATGATCCAATGAATGGTATCAACTGGATCTCTCATTTCTCTGCATCTTTGAAACTCAGCCTTTATAACCAGAATTTCCCAGTTCACATACTGTTGAAGCCTAGCTTGGAGAATTTTGAGCATTACCTTGATAGCATGTGAATGAGTAAAATTTTATAGTAGTTTGATTACTCTTTGGCATTGCCCTTCTTTGGAATAGGAAAGAAAATTGACTTTTCCTAGTCCCAAGGCCACTGGTGAGCTTTCCAAATGTGCTGACATATTGAGTATGACACTGTAACAGCAACATCTTTAAGGATTTAGAATAGTTCAGTTGGAGTCCTTTATCTCCACTAGATGTGTTTAGAGTACTGTTTCCTAAGGCCCACTTGACTTCATATTCCAGGATGTCTGACTCTAGGAAAGTCATGTCATTATGGTTATTCAGGTTATTAAGGCCTTTTGTATAGTTCTTCCATGTATTCTAGCCATATCTTCTCAATCTCTTCTGCTTCCTTTAGGTCCCTACCACCTGTTCCTTTATCATGTCCAATCATGTGTAAAATGATCCCTTGGTATCTCAAATTTTCTCGAAGAGACCTCTAGTCTTCCTGTTCAGTTATGTTCCTCTATCTCTTTGCACTGTTCATTGAAGAAGGCTTTCTTATCTCTCCTTGCCACTCTCTAGAACTCTGCATTCAGTTAGACATATCTTTCCCTTTCTCCCTTGTTTTTACTTCTCTTTTATCAGCTATAGGTAAGACCTCCTCAGATAACCACTTTGCCCTTGCATTTATATTTCTTAGGGGTTGTTTTGGTGTCCACCTCCTGTACAATTTCATGACCCTCTGTCTGCAGTTCTTCTGGCACTCTGACCCCTGTATCTAGTCCCTTGAATCTCTTCATCACTTCCACTGTATAATTAAAGGATTTTATTTAGGTCATACAACCTAGAAAATTCAAAATTTTTTTTCAATTATTTTTATTAGTTGAAGGCTAATTACTTTACAATATTGTAGTGGTTTTTGCCATACATTGACATGAATCAGCCATGGATTTGCATGCGTTCCCCAAGAGCACACTTTTTTTTTTCTCCCCACAAACATATTCAAACTCTTTAGAATAGCATTTGCCAGATAGTTCGCAGATGTTCAGACATCATTTGTTTAAAAATACTAGCTCTCCATTACTTGGAAAAGCCATTCAGAGTACGTTTATATTTGATTTAGTAACCATGATTCTTAGATGTGAGGCCAGAAAGCTCAGTCAGTAGAGCATCAGACTGTTAACCTGAGGGTTCAGGATTCAAGTACCTGTTCAGGAGCAGTGATCCTTTATGGGCTTTCCTTGTGGCTCAACTGCTAAAAATCTACCTTCAATGAGGGAGATCCCTGGGTTGGGAATATCCCCTGGAGAAGGTAAAAGTTAGTCACTCCAGTACTCTGGCCTGGAGAATTCCATGGACTGTATAGTATTTGGGGTCTCAAAGAGTTGGACACAAATGAGCCACTTTCACTTTCCCTTTCACCCTTAGATATTAAGTCATTATCCTTAAATCATTATCTTCTTTTTGTATATTCACAATAATTTGAAAACATAAAATTATATTTTCTAAGCACATTGGAGATATACATAGGAGCAACCACTTGTATCATTATTAGCAGAAACTATTCACTGCCTAAGTAATTGAAAATAAGTGTTCTGAAAATGGTTGATGCAAATTTGAGAAAACTTATCACTGCTCTTGACCTTCAGAACAGAGTGAAGTAAACAGTCAAGTCATTCTAAGGGTTGATATTACATGATTCCTACTACAGTTTCTTTTTAAGAGATGGAAAAACAATAAAAAGTCACCACTTTATAGATTGGTTGACTGCAGTGAAAACACGGGAACCAAAACTGGTACATTCCCTTTCAGCCTGATAGTCAGCCTATTCTGTGTACCAGCGGAAAATAAATTGATAATTTCAAATTTCAAAAGAGTCAGAGATCATGATTAGGATTCCAAATTAGAAGGCAAGATTTATGTTTTTGTTACCTCTATGCAAATTAAACTTACTAAAGTTACTTTGCAAGTCAAGTCAAAAGGATATAATACTAGTGATCTAAGTAATAAAAAAGAATAATATTCCTACCAACAAATTCAGATAATTATCTGTGGTTTCTATTTCCTAATTTATAGTGTAATGGAAATAACCAGTATTTACTTACTAGGGCTAGTAGTGAAATACATCACTAGAATATTTATGATATACTACAATTTAATGTGGAGTAACCCAAGATGCTTTCACAGTGATGCACAACAGTGTGGTACTGGTACAAAAACAAACCTATAGATCTGAACAGAAGTAAACCTACATGCATATGATCATTTAATCTTTGATAAAGGAGGCAAATCTCTGAAGAGAGGGAAAAGACAGTCTCTTTGGCAAGTGGTGCTGGGAAAGCTGGCCAGCTGCATGTAAATCAATGAGGTTAGAACACACATTCACATCATGTACACAATAAACTCGAGATGGCTTAAGGACTTAAACATAAGACAGGACACCATGACATAAAACTCCTAATAGACAGACAGGCAAAACATCTCTCACACAAATTTTACAAGCATTTTCTTATGGCAGTCTTCCTAAGCAAAAGAAATAAATATTAAAAATGGGACCTAATCAAATTTACAAGTTTTTTCTCAGCAAAGGAAACCATAAATAAGATGAAAAGAAAACTTACAGAATGGGAGAAGATATTTGCAAATGATGTTACAGACAAGTGTTTAATTTCCAAAATATATAAACAGATTAAACAACTCAACACTAATCTCCAAAATATATAAACAATTTAAACAACTCAACACCACAACAATAAAAAACAAAACAAGCAAACAAGCAAAAAAGAAAAAATCAATCCAAAAAATAGGCAGAAGATTTTCATAGACATTTCTCCAAAGAAGACAAAGATGGCCGTACATGACAAGATGCTCAGCTTCACTAATTACTGAGATATGTAAATCAAAACTACAGCAAGATATCAGCTCACACCAGTCAGAATGGCCATCATTAAAAAAATCTGTAAAAAAACAAATGTTGGATAAATAGAAAACCTACACTGTTGGTGAAAATGTAAACTGTTAAAACCACTATCTAAAACAGTGTGAAGGTCCTCAGAAAACTAAAAATAGAGTTACCATAGGATCCAGGAATCCTATTTCTGAGCTTCAGTTCAGCTCAGTTCAGTCACTCAGTCGTGTCCTACTTTTTTTCCCCCACGGACTGTGGCACACAAGGTTTCCCCGTCTATCACCAATTCCTAGAACTTGATCACACTTATGTCCATCAGTCTGTGATGCCATTCAAGCACCTCATCCTCTGTCATCACCATATCCTCCTGCCTTCAATCTTGCCCAGCATCAGGGTTTTTCCAATGAGGCAGTTCTTTGCATCAGGTGGCCAAAGGATTGGAGGACAGCTTCAGCATCAGTTCTTCCAATAAATAGTTAGGATTTCATTTTCTTTATGATTTATTTCCTTTCAGTTCAGTTTAGTTCAGTCGCTCAGTCATGTCCGACTCTTTGTGACCTCGTGAATTGCAGCACACTAGGCCTCCCTGTCCATCACCAACTCCTGGAGTTTCCTCAAACTCATGTCCATCGAGTCAGTGATGCCATCCAGGCATCTCATCCTGTCATCCCCTTCTCCTCCTGCCCCCAACCCCTTCCAGCATCAGGGTCTTCTCCAATGAGTCAACTCTTTGCATGAGGTGCCCAAAGTATTGGAGTTTCAGCTTCAATATCAGTACTTCCAAGCAATACCCAGGGCTGATCTCCTTTAGGATGGACTGGTTGGATCTCCTTGCAGTCCAAGGGACTCTCAAGAGTCTTCCTCAACCCCACAGTTCAAAGTCATCAATTATTCGGCGCTAGCTCCTTTAAGATTGACTAAATCTCAAAAGCCTTCTCACTACAGTTCCAAAGTATCAGTACTTACGCATTCGGTGTTTTTATGGCCAACTCTCACAGCCATACATGACTACTGGAAAAACAAGAGATTTGACTAGACAGAACTTTATTGGCAAAGTAGTGTTTCTGCTTTTTAATATGCTGATCATATATTTTCTTCCAAGGGACAAGCACCTTTTAATTTCAGAGCTGTAGTCGCTATCTGCAGTGATCTTTATAGAATCCAAGAAAATAAAGTTTATCACTGTTTCCACTATTTTCCCATATGTTTGCCATTAGGCGATGGGACTGGATGACAAGATCTTCATTTTTTGAATGTTGAGTTTTAAGCCAGACTTTTCACTCTGGTGTTTCTCCTTCATCAGGACATTCTTTATTTCCTCTCAATTTCTGCCATAAGGGTGGAGCCATCTGTATATCTGAGGTTATTGATATTTCTTCTGGCAGTCTTGATTCCAGCTTGTTCTTCATCCAGCCTGCATTTCATGTGATGTACTCTGCATATAAATTAAATAAGCAGGGTGACAATATACAGCCTTGATGTACTCCTTTCCCAATTTGGAACCAATCTGTTGTTCCTTGATTGTTCTAACTGTTGCTGCTTGACCTGCATATAGATTTCTCAGGAGGTAGGTCAGGTGGTCTAGTATTCCCATATCTTGAATAATTTTCTGCAGTTTGCTGTGATCCACATAGTCAAAGGCTTGGGCATAGCCAATGAAGCAGAAATAGATGTTTTTCTCTTGATTTTTCTCTGATCCAGTTGATATTGGCAATTTTATTTCTGTTCCCTCTGCCTTTTCCATTCTAATTTTAACATCTGAAGTTCTCAGTTTACTTACTGCTGAATCCTAGCTTGGAGACTTTTGAGCATTAATTTACTAGCTTGTAATAAGTGACTGCAATAAGGGGGCAGGTTGAACATTCTTTGACATTGCCTTGCCTTGGGATTGGAAAGAAAACTGACCATTTCCTAGCCTGTGACCACTGTTGAACTTTCCAAATTGCTGGCATATTGAGTACAGCACTTTAACAGTATCACGTTTTAGGATCTGAAATAGTTCAGCTGGAATTCCATCATCTCCACTCGCTTTGTCCTGAGTGATACCTCCAAGGCCAACTTGACTTTGTACTCTAGGATGTCTGTCTGTATGTGATTGATCACACCATTGTGGTTATCTGGGTAATTAATATCTTTTTTGTATAGTACTTCTGGGTATTGTTGACACCTCTTTGTAATATCTTCTGCTTCTGTTAGGTCCATACCATTTCTGTCCTTTATTGAGTCCATCTTTTCATGAAATATTCCCTTGGCATCTCTTATTTTCTGAAAGAGATCTCTGATCTTTCCTATTCTACTTCATTTCCTATTCTAATTCATTTTCCTCTATTTCTTTGCATTGGTCACTTAGGAAGGTTTTCTTATCCCCCCTTACTGTTCTTTGGAATTCTTCATTCAGATGGATGCATATTTCCCTTTCTCCTTTGCCTTTCACTTCTCTTATTTTCTCTCTCTCTCTCTCTCTCTCTCTCTCTCTCTCTCTCTCTTGTCTTTGAATTTTTATTTTTATTTTTATTTAATTTTTTTCATTTATTCATATTAGTTGGAGATCAAAGTTATTTGTAAGACTTCCTTAGACAACCATTTTGCTTTTTTGCATTTCTTCTTCTTGCAGATGGTTTTGATCACCACCTCCTGTACAATGTTAGGAACCTCTGCCCATAGTTCCTCAGGCACTCTATCAATCAGACCTAATCCCTTGAATCTATTTGTCACACTGTATAATCATAATTGATTTGATTTAGGTCATACATTAATGGTAGTAGTGGTTTTCCCTACTTCCTTCGACTTAAGTCTGATTTTGCAATAAGGAGTTCATGATCTGAGACACAGTCATCTCCTAATCTTGCTTTTGCTGATTGTATAGATCTTCTCCAACTTCAGCTACAAAGAATATAATCAATCTGATTTCAATATTGGCCATCCAGTGATGTCCATGTGTAAAGTCGTCTCTTATGTTGTGGCAAGAACGTGTTTGCTATGACCAGTGAATTCTCTTGGCAAAACTCTGTTATCCTTTGCCCTGCTTCATTTTGTACTCCAAGGCCAAACTGACTGTTACTCCAGGTATCTCTTGACTTTCTACTTTTGTATTCCAGTTCCTTATGATGAAAATAATTGTGTGTGTGTGTGTGTGTGTGTGTGTTAGTTCTAGAAGGTCTTGTAAATCGTCTTAGAACCATTCAGGTTCAGCTTCTTCAGCATTAATGTTTGGAGCATAGGCTTGTATTAGATATTGAGTATTTTGCCTTGGTAGTGGACAGAGATCATTCTGTCAGTCTTGAGATTACACCCATGAACTGCATTTCAGTCTCTTTTGTTGACTATGAGGGTTACTCCATTTCTTCTAAGTTATTCTTGGCCACAGTAGTAGAAATAATGGTCATCTGAGTTAAATTCACCCATTCCAGTCCGTTTTAGTTCACGGATTCCTAAAATGTCTATGTCCACTCTTGCAATCGCCTGTTTGACCACGTTCAATTTACCTCGATTTATGGACCTAACATTCCAGGTTCCTATGCAATATTGTCCTTTACAACATCAGACTTTCCATCCATTACAATAGCCTCAACAACTGGGCAGTTTTCATTTTTGCTTTGTTTTTTCATTATTTCTGCAGCTATTTCTTCGTTCTTGTCCAGTAGCATAATGTGCACCTACTGACCAGGTGGGTTCATCTTTCAGTGTCATATCTTTTTGCTTTTTCACACTGTTCATGGTTTATGAGATTCTCAAGGCTAGAATACTGAAGTGGTTTGCCATTGCATTCTCCAATGGACCACATTTTGTCAGAACTCTCCACCATGGGATGGCCCTATATGGCATGGATCATTGTTTCATTGAGTTAGAAACAGACTCTTGGAGGACACAAACAAAACCTTGTACCCCTTGTGTACACCAAGACCCAGGAGAAAAGAGCAGTGACCCACAAGGGGCTGAATCAGACCTACCTCTGAGTGTCAATGAGTTTCTGGTAGAGGCGTGGGTGGACCATGGGATCAAGACCACTGAATACAGCAGTTCTGGTTAAACCCATTTTGAAGGAGTTCGCCATTTGGCCTCAGGCCAGACTATAGGAGGGAACACAGCCCCATCCATCAACAGAAAATTGGATTAAAGATTCACTTCTGGGCATATAACTGGACAATTCAAAATATACATATACACTTATGTTGACAGCTCCATCATTTCAAAACCAAGACTTGTGATTAACCTATGTCCATCAATAGACAAATTGATACAGATGCACAATTATGTTAAACATTTCCCTTATTATCAGACCCTGGTTGTTAGATGATAATTTTAGGTTGCTGAAAGTCGAGGGCTAAGGGGGGAAATGTCCGTAATTTTACATGGTTCTTCCACATTGAAATGACACTCAAGTGAAGTAATAAACCTTTTACATGAATTCTGCTAATTATGAAAAATCATTTGTCCTGTGTCTTTCACTAGGAAGTAGTAGCAGCAGCATTTACTACTTTAAGTGAGCAACAGGTAAGAATGTCCTGTGCTTTCCCAGTTTCCCAAGATCCCCGTGGCAAGGATGTCCCTATACAGAGTATATAAACCAATTCTATTTCTTGTCTTTCTCTCTGACTCCCAGGTTCCTATGGAGACATTTTTGAAAGTGGTTCCCTCCACTTGGGCCCTTGTCTCAAGGCCACCTTCCCCCACCCCCCTCCAGTTGGTGAGAGTGGCAGGGGAGTCCCACAGAAACTGGACAGCAGTATGCAGGACATTTGAAAGACTCTGATCATGATCCTGGTGGCTGATGGCAGAGCACATGTCCATGGCTAGTGTCTGCAGTGTTCCCCATATCCAGGACAGCGAGCAACTGGCACCAAGTCCAACATGTTAGGGGATCCCAACTGGCTTGGCAGGCAGAAGACTGGTGGAAGATCTGGGAGCTCCTATCCACCACCAAGTCCGATGCCCTCCCAAATCACTCTTCTGAGCTTCCCATACTCTGTCTTCACCTCCCAAACAGCCCCTTTTACTCAGTAGGGGGAAAAGTTGGTGTTGGTCATTGGGGCACTTGCTTACTTTTCATCTTTTACACTAAAAAAAAAAAAAGGCACAAGAGAAAAGCCTATACACTTAAATATATAGAGACTAGGACTTTGGTCAATTAAAATAAAGTTCTATTTTTATAGCCAGTCTGAACATGAAAACAAAAATGTATGCTAATCTCTAATTAAATGCTGTTCCTATTGGCTCTGTAGAAGATAAATTCTCACTTTTGTAAGCTTCATTGCATTTATATGTCTTCCGTTTTGACTCTGTATATTCTGTAAATTTCCAGATGGCACAGTGATTTAAAAAAAAAAAAAAAAAGAAAGCCACCATTTAGCCTAATACAGAAGCCACAGGAGATGGGGGTGCCATCCTTGGGTCAAGAATATCCCCTGGAGAACGGTATGGCAACCTCCTCCAGTTTTCTTGCCTGGGAAATTCCATGGACAGGGGAACCTGGCAAGCTGCAGTCCAAGGAGTTATGGAATCAGGTTCAATTGAACACTAGCACACACTTTATATTACATGACAGACTGAAATCATAATAGACTAATATCAGTTAAATCATTCAAAGTTGAAATTAGGCAGACATTGGTGATTTAATCTTGGACCCATCCCTCTACCACTGAAACCTCAACTTTCTCTGAAGTCTACAAAGTCCAAAACACCACCAGTCATAATCAGAACAGCTCCCCCTTACAACCTATTGTCTTAAAGTCTCTCCTTGTAACTAGGCAATTCCCCCCATCTCTACTTAACAAGAATCCTTGCTTGCTTCCAGCTCCAGTCCTAATAGATAACTTGTATAACTCACTATGACCTTGAACTTTTAACTTTATAAACTTCTATTCCTGCAGCAGCATGTAACTTAAGTGCTTGAATCTGTGTCTACTGGGCTGCAATCCTTACAAACACCAAACAAGTCTCTTTATTATTTCAGTATTTGCTGAAATTTTGGTAAATGGTAACTTTACATATATGCATATTCATAGCAAGAAAACGAATGCTTTGATAACTTCATTCTTTAATGAAAGTAAGTGAAAGTCACTCAGTTGTGTCTGATTATTTGCAACCCCATGGACTGTACCCTGCCAGGGTACTCTGTCCATAGACTTCTCCAGGCTGGAGATACTGGAGTGGGTAGATATTCCTTTCTCCAGTGGATCTTCCTGATGCAGGAATTGAACTGGGATCTCCTGCATTGCAGAAAGATTTTCTTTTTTTTTTTTTAAACCAACTTAAGAGAGTAACAGGCAGGAAGGCCAGGGGCCCCAAATGGAGGAAATAGGCTGCAAGCGTTAGCTGTTTCTCTCTCTCTCTCTCTCTCTCTCTCTCTCTCTCTCTCAAGTGGCTAGAGGAAACAAACTCCAAGTGTCAGATGTTTAATCCCTTCTCTCTGTAAAATTGAAAGGAGGTTTCTGTCGAGTCAAGCTCAACAGCACAGGTTTCCAAAGGCAAGGCATGGTGAAAGAATGAGAAACACTCAAGAAAGTTACAGTGGGGCTCAGGGGACCCAACACCCCACGAGATGAAGGTGCCCAGACTGATCTCAAATCTGCTTTATTATACTTTTTGAGACTTGCTTGTACGTGTTTACATGAGCATAACTGGACAGGTGGCCTTCAGTGATAATCCTGTGCAGTTAACATTTAACATTTTTGTAAGCCTGTTTTTCTGCCTCAAGGACAAAAACCCAGTTAATCTCATGTGCCTCCCAGGTGACAAAGACAGGAGCAGTCTGTGGATGGCTTTCCATTCCCAGGTGTACATCTTGTTTTCAAGATGCTTTTTGTCCCCTCTTGGATTCCTTCAGAAGTCATATACTGAGCAATATCCTTTCAGCACGATTGTTTAATTCTTTTGCCAGGTCTTTTAGTAGACTCATCTCCTATATCTTCTCCCCCTTTTTTTTTGTAGATAAGTGGAAATAGGCAAGAAGGCTAAATGTTGTTGCTGCTGCTTCTTTCTTGTTGTTTTTCTCCATACTATACAGAGACAAAACAGAATGATTAATAAAACACTGCAACTAATCTTAAATTCACAACCATAGGATTTGATTTGTTTGAGAGGATTTAAGGAAGACAGTCCATCAGGTACAACATTAACCAAAGAAGAGCCAGTATCACAACAAGTTTTTTATTAAATGTGTCTAGAATGTGATGTTATAACTCTTGTATATCTAAAGCAATATTTTCTTTATTTAGTAAATATCATTTATCTCAGTTAAAAGTTGACTGATTGCATGTACGTGTGGTCACATAGAATGATGTGTCGTTCCAGTCACACTTCAGTCTTAATTTTTTTTTTTTTTTTTGGAGTTACCAATTGATCTCCTAATAGAATAACAGATTATGGTAAGTCAGCCACTTGTGAAGCCAATATTCTATTTTTTGTTCAGCGGACCAAATAAAATTTGCATCCTTATGCCATTCTGTACAAAATGAACAGTTTTAATACATTGATGTAATGCTACTCCAGCCAGTGCTGCAGTGGTTGTGATTGCTATAATTCCCAGAATAGCTGTTACTAACATACCAATAAATCTTTCTGTTCTTTTTAAATTGTATAAAAATTTTAAATTATATAATTTATAAGTTCTTTAATAATTTCTTTTATGGCATAAAGAGTAGGGCTTTCTTGCCAGTCTCTTTGTAAATCTACTGGTATCTAAACACCTGTCCAAGTTTTTAAAACATAAATGTCTTGTCAAGATTCATTGAAAGGAATGGTATTGTTTAAACAAGTATAAAATGAACAATTTACACAATTTATAAGACCAGTAGAGATGTGATATAACACTGGCTCTAACCTAAACACAAAATGTAATCTTACACAGGCCTGAATGGTATGAGTAGAATTTTTAGTAAAAAAATAAAAAAAGTTGCCTTAGGATCATTTAAGATATGTTCAGTATAACAGCCTTTCCAAGCTTTAAGGCTTTTAACGCCATAGGTATCTTCCCAACCTCATTATGTATTGGGTGATGGATAAATTGAGGAATGGGGGGGCAACCCCCCATACCATATCAAACATGCATTTCCATATTTACTAAGGGTGTAATTATGATATATCTTTGGATTAGAAATATTTGTTCCTTTAATCTTAGGTGTTCCTCTAGGGCCCCAATCTATTAACTGTCCCTCAGGAATATTGAATAACAGATGACCTTCATACCCTCTACAATTTTTCCATTGGATCCAGTCTTCAATACTACGTCCTATTCTTAAAGCACAGCCTGGAAGATTAGGAGAACTATAATGTAGAGTGGAATTTTCTCTTTCTTTAAAAGTAAGCGTTGTTAATAAAAAAAAAAGTATTCTTATTCTCTCTAGGCTTTCTCACAATAGAAAGCCATCCCTGAAATCCTATCTTTAAACAGAATTCTTCAAATCTTATCCAAATGGATGTGCTGTCACTTTCTATTGTATAATTTTTTAGAGATTGTCCTTCCTCTTCCTTTTTTAAAGGAAGGTTTTGATCAAAATGACCAGGAAGCCAGGCCAAATCATTGACAAATATGGGAATGACTGAATCTTTGCATGTGATGGATCTTAATAGAGGAGGATTGGAAATATATGCCCAAGAATGATGACTGGAATCAGCTTGACTACTTACCGCCATTGTGATAATGGTTACTGTGGCCAGTAGCAGATTGGCAGATGCTTTTGGAAGGCCACGATGATGAACTGGGCTTTCAGCTTCCTGTGATAACTTTTTTATTGTCCCCAAGTGGGTATTGTAGTGGTTCACATTTGCTTGATCTGGACAGACCCAGGTTCTAGTATAAGCTGTGGCAGGGCATGCATTGGAGGTCCCAGGGTGCACCTATATCAAACCATGTTCTTTTCATTCCAGTATTGGATTTTCCTCCTCAGGATCCGTCAGTGTTCATGTTCCTCTGTTAAGATAATTGCATACCCTCTTTCTTGTTTAAGCATGATCCCCTGCTTCCATTCCCTGTCATCTTTACACAGTATTTCTTGTCAAACTTCCTGTAAGGGAGAAACATTAAGGGAAGTATCTTTAGTCTGTTGTGAAAATTTCCAATGAACCTCTGCTGCTGGTTTCTCATATGGCCTTCTCATGTCCAAAATATTTAGAGTAAAAAGAGCTAGAGCTATTTTATTCTTAGGGGAAATAGGTCCCAACCCACACCATTCTGCCCTCTTTTGTTTTTGTAGCATGTTTTAGAGTTCGGTGGGCATGTTTGATGATGGCTTGTCCTTGAGGATTATAAGGAATGCCTGTGATATGTTTAATAGACTAGTCAGCTAAGAATTTTTGAAAGATATGAATTTTATAAGAAGGCACATTGTCAGTTTTCATAGTTTTTGGTAGGCCCATATAGGCAAAAACTTGATACAAATGAGAGATACATGGAACAGTTGATTTTCCCTTATGAAGTGAAGCAAAAATCATTCCACAATAGGTGTCAGTGGAAACATGTATTAAACATTAATTACCAGGGTGGTCCTAATGGTGGAGGAGTAGGATGGGGAGACTACTTTCTCCCCCATAAATTCATGGAAAGACCACCTGAACGTCCCACAAATTCCACAGAACAACTTCTGAATGCTGACAGAGGACATCAGGCGCCCAGAAAGGCAGCCCATTGTCTTCGAAAGGAGTTAGGACAAAATATAAAAGATAAAAAGAGAGACAAAAGAGGTAGTGATGGAGATCCATCCCAGGAAGGAAGTCTTAAAAAAGAGAGACGTTTCCAAACACCAAGAAACACTCTCCCTAGCTGGTCTGTGGCAAGCCTTGGAATCTCAGAGGGCAAAATAACTGGAAGAAAAAATAAATAAATAAATAAAACTCACAGATTACCTGCCTAACAGCAGCTCCCAGCAGAGCAGCAGCCCAGATGCTCTCATCCCCCACTAGAAAGCAGGGGAGGGACAGGGAGGAGCGGGCTGCATTGCTTAGTGTAAGGACTGGGCCTGAATACCCTGAGGGCAAGCTGAGAAACGAACTTGAGATAGCAACCAAAACTGTGGGATAGCTATCCCATGATCCCCGCGAAAATCCCTCACCTAGGACATGGTCAGGCCTGCTCAGAGAACAAGGGGCTGAGCAGAGTAGCCAGCTGCGGACCGGCCCATCCCCCACCTGAGACAGGCAGGATAGGGCAGCCAGAGCTGGAAGGGGGCAATAGGCCCCAGAGAGGCATCCTATACCAAATTGCAAACAGACTTCTCTGCTAACCAAGACTTCTTGGGACTCTGGATGATCAACATCCGCTGCGAGGGTTGCAACCAGAGACCAACTTCCCAGAAGAGACACACAGCACACCTAAGCCGTCACTCCCATTGTACACACAGACAACAAAGCGGATGGGATGGGGGAAGGGATAACCCTCAGCCTTAAACCAGGGGTGATTCCATGAACCAAGCACCTGGTCATCTGAACTGCTCAAACCTGACACGGGCGCAAAACGCAGGCCCAGCCAAGTCTGCATCTTTTTGAAGGACCCGAGAACCTGAACCTAAGTGGCTTAGACCTGGAAAGTGCATATAAACCAGGGCCCACATCAGACAGTTCCGGGCAGAGCAATCTAGAGTCTGAGCAGTGTAGACGGGGAAAGCACACACGTAGTTAGCAGGGACAAACCCAGTGTGGCTGAATCACTGTGAGCACATGCCAGGGATTTTTTTTCACAGTGTTTCTCCCTCCCCAAAGCACGACTGAACAAGTGAGATTAAAAAAAATTGACCACCACCATGCCCCTTGTGGCAGGGTGGAAATTACATGCTGAAGAGACCAGCAAACAGAAGTTAAAATAAATAGAGGGAACCACTTTGGAAGTGACAGGTGCAATAGATTAAAACCAGGTAGTTAGCACCGACTACATAGGAAGGGGCCTACAGATCTTTGAGAAGTATACACTGGACCAAGGAACTATCTGAAGATGAACAGACCCCACACTGTCTGCAACAGTGCCAGAGAAAGTCTTAGATATATTTTTATTACTATCATTTTTAAATTAAAAAAAAATTTTTTTAATTTACCTTATTTTATTTTTTTATTTTTAAATGCCAATTACTTCTTTAATTTTCATTTTTATAACCTTGCAAAAAAAAAGACCCTATTTTTAAAGCAATCTAATATATATATATATTTAATATATATAATATACTATATATATAATATAAATATATAATATATAATAAATATTTTATATTATATGTATATAATATATAATATATATGTTATATACATATAATATATAGGTATATTATATATATTATAATCTCTGTGATTTTCTTTTTTTGTTTGCTTGTATTTTTGTTTGTTTGTTTTGTTTTTTAATATTGTATTTTGGGGAATCTAAATCCAACTCCAGATTTTTAATCTTTCCTTTTTGGTATTTGTTGTCAACTTTGTACCTTTAAGAACCCATACTTCAGTACCCATTTTTACTGGGCAGTGGGATCACTAGCCTGATGCCTCTGTACCACTTTTAACTATCTTTTTTCTTCACCAGGTCACCTCTATCTCCCCCTTCCCCCTTTCCTTCTCTACCCACTCTGTGAAACTCTTTCTGTGTTCTGGGCTGTGGAGAACACTTAGGGAACTGATTACTGGCTGGATCTGTCTCTTTCCTTTTGATTCCACTTTTATTCTCCTGGCCACCTCTGTCTCTTCCCTCCCTCTTCTCTTCTCTTTGTAACACCATGAACATTTCTGAGTGACCCAGACTGTGGGGAGCACATAGGGAAGTGATTAGCAGCTAAGTTGGCCTCTCCTTTTTTGATCCCCCCTCTTCTCTTCCTGGCCACCTCTATCTCCCTCCTCCCTATTCTGTTTTCTTCTCCATGTAACTCTGTGTACCTCTGTGGATGTCATTCACTGGAGAATCTTTTCACCATCAACCTAGATGTTTTATCATCGGTGCAGTATAGATGGAGAAGTCTTGAGGCTACTGTAAGAATAAGACTGAAAACCAGAGGCGGGAGGCTTAAGTCCAAATCCTGAGAACACCAGAGAAATCCTGAATCCAGGGAACATTAATCAATAGGAGCTCATCAAACTCCTCCATGCATAAACTGAAACCAAGCACCACTTAAAGGCCAACAAGATCCAGAGCAAGTCATACCACGCAAATTCTCCAGCAACAAAGGAACATAGCCCTGAGCTTCAGGCTGCCAAAAGTCACACCAAACACACTGATATATCAAAACCCGTTACTGGACACTTTACTGCACTCCAGAGAGAAGAAATACTGTTCCATCACCAGAACACCGACACCAGCTTCTCTAACCAGGAAACCTTGACAAGCCACCCATCCAACCCCACCCATGGCGAAGAACCTCCACAATAAAAAGGAACGACCAACTGCCAAAATACAGAAAGGCCACCCCAAACACAGCAATATAAACAAGATGAAAAGGCAGAGAAATACCCAGCAGGTAAAGGAACAGGATAAATGCCCATGAAACCAAACAAGAGAGGAAGAGATAGGAAATCTACCTGATAAAGAATTCCAAATAATTATAGTGAAGATGATCCAAAATCTTGAAAACAGTTTGGAGTTACAGATAAATAGCCTGGAGACAAGGATTGAGAAGATACAAGAAAGATTTAATGAAGATCTAGAAGAAATTTTCAAAAAGTCAATATATAGTGAAAAATGTAATGCATGAGGTCAAAAGCACTCTGGAGGGAACCAATAGTAGAATAATGGAGGCAGAAGACAGGATAAGTGAGGTAGAATGTAGAATGGTAGAAATAAATGAAACAGAGAGGAAAACAGAGAAAAACAATTAAAAGAAATGAGGACAAGCACAGAGACCTCTGAGACAAGGTGAAATGCCCCAACAATCAAATCATAGGAGTCCCAGAAGAAGAGAACAAAAAGAAAGACCATGAGAGAATACTTGAGGAGATAATATTTGAAACTTCCCTAAAATGGGGAAGGAAATAATCACCCACGTCCAAGAAACCCAGAGAGTCCCAAACAGGATAAACCCAAGGTGAAACACCCCAAGACACATATTAATCAAATTAACAAAGATCAAACACAAGAACAAATATTAAAAGCAGCAAGGGAAAAACAACAACTAACACACAATGGAATTTCCATTAGGATAACAGCTGATTTCTCAACAGAAACTCTTCAGGACAGAAGGGAATGGCAGGACACACTTAAAGTGATGAAAGAAAATAATCTACAGCCCAGATTAATGTACCCAGCAAGGTCTCATTCAAATATGAAGGAGAAATCATAAGTTTTACAGACAAGAAAAAGCTGAAAGAATTCAACACCACCAAAGCAGCTCCCCAACAAATGCTAAAGGATCTTCTCTAGACAGGAAACACAGAAATGGTGTGTAAACTCAAAGACAAAACAATAAAGTAAATGGCAACAGGGTCATACTTATCAATAATTAGTTTAAATGTAAATGGGTTGAATGCCCCAACAAAAAGACAAAGACTAGATGAATGGATACAGAAACAAGACGCTATATATGTTGTCTACAACAGACCCACCTCGAAACAAGGGACACATACAGATTGAAAGTGAAGGGCTGGGAAAGGATATTCCATGCAAATAGAGGCCAAAAGAAAGCAGGACTAGCAATACTCATATCAGATAAACTAGACCGTAAAACAAAGGCTGTGAAAAAGAAAAAGATGAACACTATACAATGATCAAAGTATCAATCCAAGAAGAAGATATAATAATTGTAAATATATGTCCACCCAACATAGGAGCACCACAATATGTAACACAAATGCTAACAAGTATGAAAGGGGAAATTAACAATAACACAATAATAGTGGGAGATTTTAATCCTCCACTCACACCTATGGATAGATCAACTAAAAAGAAAATTAACAAGGAAACACAAACTTTAAATGATACAATAGACCAGTAAGACCTAATTGATATCTATAGAACAGTACACCCCAAAACAATGAATTTCACCATTTTCTCAAGTGCACACGGGACGTTCTCCAGGATAGATCATATCCTGGGCCATAAATGTAGCCTTGGTAAATTTAAAAAAAAAAATCATTCTAAGCATCTTTTCTGACCACAATGCAGTAAGATTAGATGTCAGTTACAGGAGGAAACCTATTAAAAATTCCAACATATGGAGGCTGAACAACATGCTGCTGAACAACCAAAAACTCACAGGAAAAATAAAAAAAGAAATCAAAATATGCAGGGAGACGGATCTACGGGACACTGTAAAAGCAGTGGTAAGGGGAAAGTTCATAGCATTACAAGTTTACCTCAAGAAACAAGGAAAAAGTCGATTAAATGATGTAACTCTACACCTAAAGCAACTTGGAAAGGAAAAAAATTATGAACTCCAGTGTTAGTAGAAGGAAAGAAATCTTAAAAATTCAGGGAGAAATAAAAGCAAAAGAAGCAAGGAGACTATAGCAAACATCAACAAAACCAAAAGCTGGTTCTTTGAGAAGATAAATAAAATTGACAAACCATTAGCCAGACTCAGCAAGAAACAAAGGGAGAAAAATCAAATCAACGAAATTAGAAATGAAAATGGATAGATCACAACAGACAACACTGAAATACAAAGGATGATAAGAGACTATTTTGAGCAACTATATGCAAATAAAATGGACAACTTTAAAGAAATGAACAGATTCTTAGAAAAGTACAATTTCCAAATTGAACCAGGAAGAAATAGAAAATCGTAAAAGACCCATCACAAGCACAGAAATTGAAACTGTAATCAGAAATCTTCCAAGAAACAAGAACCCAGGACCAGACGGCTTCACAGCTGCATTCTACGAAAAATTTAGAGAAGAGCTAACACCCATTCTACTCAAACTCTTACAGAAAATTGCAGAGGAAGGTAAACTTCCAAACTCTTCCTACGAGGTCACATCACCCTCATATCAAAACCTGACA
Source organism: Muntiacus reevesi (assembly GCA_020226045.1). NCBI lineage: Eukaryota > Metazoa > Chordata > Mammalia > Artiodactyla > Cervidae > Muntiacus > Muntiacus reevesi. The sequence goes on along the minus strand of JAGTXV010000429.1, from coordinate 3,902,219 downwards.
AAGATGCCACAAAAAAGAAAACCATAGGCCAATATCACTGATGAACATAGATGCAAAAATCCTTAACAAAATTCTAGCAAACAGAATCCAACAACATCTTAAAAAGATCATACATCATGACCAAGTGGGCTTTTTCCCAGGGATGCAAGGATTCTTCAATATCCACAAATCAGTCAATGTAATACACCACATTAACAAACTGAAAAATAAAAACTATATGATTATCTCAATAGATTCAGGGAAAGTCTTTGACAAAATTCAACATCCATTTATAATAAAAACCCTCCAGAAAGCAGTAATAGAAGGAACATACCTGAACATAATAAAAGCGATATATGACAAACCCTCAGCAAACATTATCCCCAATGGTGAAAAATTGAAAGCATTTCCCCTAAAGTCAGGAACAACAGAAGGGTTCCCACTCTCACCACTACTACTCAACATAGTTTCAGAAGTTGTGGCCACAGTAATCAGAGCAGAAAAAGAAATATAAGGAATCTAGATTGGAAAAGAAGAAGTAAAACTCTCACTGTTTGCAGATGACTTGATCCTCTACATAGAAAGCCCTAAAGACTTCACTGGAAAATTACTAGAGCTAATCAATGAATATAGTAAAGTTGCAGGATATAAAATTAACACCTTGCATTCCTATACATTAATGAGATAACAGAAACAGAAATTAAGGAAACAATTCCATTGATCATTGCAACGAAAAGAATAAAGTATTTAGGAGTTTACTGATGAAAGAAATAAAAGAGGACACAAATAGATGGAGAAATATACCGTGTTCATGATTGGAAGAATCAACATTGTGAAAATGACTATACTACCCAAAGCAATCTATAGATTCAATGTAATCCCTATCAAGCTACCAATGATATTTTTCACAGAACTAGAACAAATAATGTCACAATTTGTATGGAAATACAAAAAACCTCGAGTAGCCAAAGCAATCTTGAGAAAGAAGAGTGAAACTGGAGGAATCAACCTGCCTGACTCCAGTCTCTACTACAAAGCCACAGTCATCAAGACAGTATGGTACTGGCACAAAGACAGAAATATAGATCAATGGAACAAAATAGAAAGCCCAGAGATAAATCCACAAACCTATGGACCACTTATCTTCGACAAAGGAGGCAAGGATATACAATGGAAAAAAGACAACCTCTTCAATAAGTGGTGCTGGGGAAACTAGTCAGCCACTTGTAAAAGAATGAAACTAGAACACTTTCTAACACCATGCACAAAAATAAACTCAAAATGGATTAAAGATCTAAACATAAGACCATAAACTATTAAATTCCTAGAGAAGAAGATAGGCAAGATGCTCTCCGACATAAACCACAACAGGATCCTCCATGACCCACATCCGAGAATACTAGAAATAAAAGCAAAAATAAACAAATGGGACCTAATTAAAATTAAAATCTTCTGCACTGCACAACAAAAGAATCTATAAGCAAGGTGAAAAGACAGCATTCAGAAGTGGAGAAAATAATAGCACACGAAGCAATGGAAAAGAATTAACCTCAAAAATATACAAGTAACTCCTGCAGCTCAACTCCAGAAAAATAAATGACCCAATCAAAAAATGGGCCAAAGAACTAAACAGACATTTCTCCAAAGAAGACATACAGATGGCTAACAAACACAAGAAAATATATTCAACATCACTCATTATCAAAGAAATGCAAATCAAGACCACAATGAGGTACCATTTCACGCCTGTCAGAATGGCTGCTATGCAAGAGTCTACAAGCAATAAATGCTGGAAAGGGTGTGGAGAAAAGGGAACCTTCTTACACTGTTGGTGGGAATGCAATCTAGTACAGCCACTATGGAGAACAATGTGGAGATTCCTTAAAAAACTGGAAATAGAGCTGTTATATGACCCAGCAATCCCGCTGCTGTGCATACACACCAAGGAAACTAGAATTGAGAGAGCCATGTGTACCCCAATATTCATTACAGTACTGTTTATAATAGCCTCTGTTTATATAACCTAGATGTCCATCAGCAGAGGAATGGATAAGAAAGTCTTGGTGCATATACACAATGGAATATTTATTACTCAGCCATTAAAAAGTATACATTTGTGTCACTTCTAATGAGGAGGATGAAACTGGAGCCTATTATACAGAGTGAATTAAGCCAGAAAGAAAAACTCCAATATAGTATACTAATGTTAATGAATGGAATTTAGAAAGATGGTAACCATAACCATGTATGTGAGACAGCAAGATAGACACAGATTTATAGAATAGTCTTTTGGACTCTGTGGGAGAGGGCGAGGGCGAGATGATATGGGAGAATGGCATTGAAACATGTAAATTATCATATGTGAAATGAATCTCCAGTCTAGGTTTGGTGCATGATATAGGATGCTCGGGGCTGATGCACTGGGATGACCCAGAGGGATGAGATGGGGAGGGAGGGGGGAGGGGGGTTTAGGTTGAGGAACACATGTACACCCATGGTGGATTCAAGTCAATGCATGGCAAAAACAATATAATGTTGTAAAGTAAAACAAATATATAAATTAATTAAAAAGATAAATAAATAAATAAAAATAAATACATAACACATAAATTTCCATAAGTCATTAGGACATTTCCCACGAGGATTTACACCTTCCTGATTTATGGGCATTACTGGGGAAGTAACAGGTAGGGCATTGAGAAACAATATTTTTAGCTTATTATTAAGATAATTGAAATTGATGTTGTAACCCTTTAATGTTAATGTGAATTAAATCATGAAACTTAGGGGTAGTAAGGAATGTAGTTAATTTAAAATCAATCTTATAATTCTCTTCTGATAAAGGTCTTGGTAATTGATAAGGAGACAAGATTTGAGTAATATGAAATGGGAATTATCTATTCCTAACTATGTCTTGCAATTTCAAAAATAACTAATGAATGGGAAGGTCTGAGACAGGAATATGAATAGCCCCTATCTGGGAAGTTACCTTAACAGCATATTGAGAATCTGAGATAATATTAATGGGTGTTATAATTTTGGATAGGACAGCAATTATGGCATCTAATTCAGCTTATTGTACTGATGAATATGATGATTTTCAAATTATCATGGCTATACCATAATATCTAGCTTTACATTCTTTATTTGTATCTGTAAAGTAGATAAGAGCACACTTGATGGGTTGTGTTTTAGCTATTTTAGGCAATATAAAAACATGTTTTTAAGAAAATTAATTTAGAAAATGGATAGTGGCAGTCAATAATACCAATAAAATTAGATAATGCTATTTGCCACTCCACGTTTTGGACAAAGCTGTTCTATCTGATCTTTTGTTAAAGGAACTATTATAAATTTGGGATCATATCCTGAAATTTGTGGAATGTGAGTCCTTAATTTAAAAATAAATTTAGTGAAGAGAACAAGATAGCAGAGGAATAGGTGGATGTGGAGTACATTTCTCACCAGAGAGACATCAGGAATACACCTTCAGACACAGAAGTGCAAGCAGAACATCAGCTGAGAGCAGAAAGAAGTACCTGACCAGTGGAAAAGATTATATAAAACAATGCAAAATTCAGTAGGATGAAGGAACTAGGGAGAAAAACAGGAGTGCTAAAAGGACTGGACCTGTCCTCAGCAGGTGGGGGAACTGAAGCAGGGGCCTGATCCCCACAGTGGGACAATTGTCTGTGTCAGAAGAGAAACATTTTAAGGCCAAGAGTGAAACAGCTGATCTGTGGCAACCTAAATGGAATGAAAATCAGACCATCCTTGCTGCAGGCATACATATGCCAGCCAGGAACACAGGTTTCCTGGAAGCGGCAGCGGCGGGGAGCTGGAGTTCAGGGATTGTGGAGCAATCCCAGTGTGAGGGCTGCTTTTGACTCTGGAGAGATAGATAGATGGGATATGAGGGAGAAGATCGTGGTGGGAAATGTCTGTGGAGGAAAGCCAGGAAGCCATGGAAGCAAGGTGATACTGCTGAGTCATGCATAGGGGGTGGAGCCATCACCATAGTCTCTTTGTCTCCAGAAACCAGCATCTGCAGCATCTGCAGAACAACAGAAAGGCTGGCCAATCAAATGCCTGATGCAGTAAACTACACAGTAGGGCCCCACCTAGGGTGCCTCTTTAAGTGCATGATGTGCAGATCTACATAGTAGGAACCCCTCTACAACAAACAGAACAACAGAGAAGGAGCCCAGGCAAGGGAGCCCTCTAAGTGCCTGAATGGGCAGAGCTACAGAGAAACACTAGTCAAAGAGACCTTTTGATAGCCAGCTACAAGAAGCTCAAAAACAAACAAACAAACAAAAAACCACTCTGATAGGGCCATAACTCCTGCCGCAGAGGCATTTGTGTCCCTGAACACTTGGTGCAGCTAGGGTCCCTGCAAGCCAAGCAGTTACACCACCTTCATGCTTGACTCTCACTGGGGCAGAGCTGCCACAGGGAAAAAAAAAAAAAAAAAAAAGGAAAGCAAAAATGTCTTGCGTTTAAATACACAGGGTTGCTTTGGTCCTGTCTGATTCTTTGGAACCCTGTATACTGTCCTGCCAGACTTCTCTGTCAGAAACACGGTTCTCCAGGCAAGCATACTAGAGCATATTGACCAATATTCATTGCCATACCCTTCTAGAGCATTATATTTCCTACTACCTTAACGGCCAACCCACATGGGTATCTGGTGTTGCCAGAACCCCTGTGACCCAAGCAGCTTCACTACTTCCACACCTGACCCTCACAGGGGCAAACCCAAGCCCTCCAGGGCAGACACAGGAGTTAGACCACAGTGGACGGTCCACATGCAGAGGTGGAAATAAACCACAATTGAAACCCAGGGCAGAATGATCTCTGTTCGTTTCCAAGTCAAACCATTCAATATCATGGTAATCCAAGTCAATGCCCCAACCAGTAACACTGAAGAAAGTGAAGTTGAGTGGATTTATGAAGACCTACAAGATCTTTTAGGACTAACACCTTAAAATGTGTCCTTTTCATTGAGGGGACTGGAATGCAAAAGTAGGAAGTCAAGAAACACCTGAAGTAACAGGCAAATTGGACCTTGGAGTACAGAATGAAGCAAGGCAAAGACTAATAGAGTTTTGCCAAGAGAACACACTGGCCATAGCAAACACTCTCTTCAAGAACACAACAGAAGACTACACGTGGACATCACCAGATGGTCAACATTGAAATCAGATCAATTATATTCTTTGAAGCCAAAGATGGAGGAGCTCTATACAGTCAGCAAAAACAAGACTGGGAGCTGACTGTGGCCCAGATCATGAACTCCTTATTTCCAAATTCAGACATACATTGAAGAAAGTGAGGAAAATCATTAGACCTTTCAGGTATGACCTGAATCAAATTCCTTATTGTACAGTATAAGTGAGAAATAGATTTAAGGGACTAGATATGATAAACAGAGTGCCTGATGAACTATGGATGGAGGTTCATGACATTGTACAAAAAACAGGGATCAAGACTATCCTCAAGGAAATGAAAAGCAAAAATGCAAAATGACTGTCTGATGAGGTCTTACAAATAGCTGTGAAAAGAAGAGAAGTGAAAAGCAAAGGAGAAAAGGAAAGGTATATGCATTTGAATGCAGAGTTCCAAAGAATAGCAAGGAGAGATAAGAAAGTCTTGCTCAGTGATCAATGCAAAGAAATATAGGAAAATAATAGAATAGGAAAGACAAGAGATCTCGTAAAGAAGATAAGAGATACCAAGGGAACATTTCATGCAAAGATGGGCTCGATAAAGGAAAGAAATGTTATGGACCTAACACAAGTGGAAGAGATTAAGAAGAGGTGGCAAGAATACACAGAAGATCTATACAAAAAAGATCTTCATGACCCAGATAATCATGATGGTGCTATCACTCACTTAGAGTCAGACATCCTGGAATGTGAAGTCAAGTGGTCCTTAGGAAGTATCACTATAAACAAAGTTGGGGTGATGATGGAATTTCAGTTGAGCTATTTAAAATCCTAAAAGATGAGGCTGTGAAAATGCTGCACTCAATATGTCAGCAAATTTGGAAAACTCAACAGTGGCAGCAGTACTGGAAAACGTTAGTCTTCATTTCAATCCCAAAGAAAGGCAATGCCAAATAATGATCAAATTATCATATAATTGCACTCATTTCACACGCTAGTAAATTATTGCCCAAAATTCTCCAAGCCACGCTTCAGCAAAACGTGAACCATGAACTTCCAGATGTTCAAGCTGATTTTAGAGAAGGCAGAGGAACCAGAGATCAAATTGTCAACATTCGCTGAGTCATCAAAAAACAAGAGTTCCAGAAAAACATCTATTTTTGCTTTATTCACTATGCCAAAGCTTTTGACTGTGTGGATCACAATAAACTGTGGAAAATTCTGAAAGAGATGGGAATACCAAACCATCTGACCTTCATCTTGAGAAACAACACAATTACTGAAATTAAAAATACTGTAGAAGGAACAAATAGCAGAGTATCTGAAGCAGAAGAATGAATAAGTGAGCTGGAAGATAAAATAGTGGAAATAACTTCTGAATAGCAGAAAAAAGTACAAAGAATGCAAAGAACTGAGGACAATCTCAGAGACATCTGGAACCATATCAAACGCACCAAAATTTGAATTGCAGGGTTCCCAGGATAAGAAGAGAAAACGAAATTGTATCAGACAATTTTTGAATAAGTTTATAGTTGAATATTTCCCCATGATGGAAAAGTAAACAGCCAATCAAGTTCAAGAGGTACAATAAATCCCAAAGGATAAACCCAAGGAGAAACACAGAAAGACATATACTAATCAAACTAACAAAAACAAAACACAAAGAAAGAATGTTAAAATCAACAAGGGAGAAACAACAAATAACATATACTTAACAGATGATCTTAAGCAGAAACTCTGCAGGCCAGAAGGGAATGGCAGAATATTTTTAAAGAACTGAAAAGGGAAAAAAAAAATCTACAAACAAGGTTACTGTACCCAACAAGGATCTCACTCAAACTTCATGGAGATGCAAAAAGCTTTTCAGACAAGCAAAAGTTAAGAAAATTCAGTACCACCAAACCACATTTACAACAAATGTTAAACAATTAATACACCATATTAACAAACTGAACGATGAAAACCATATGATCATCTCAATTGATGCAGAAAAAGCCTTTGACAAAATTCAACAATATTTATGATTAAACTCTTCAAAAAATGAGCATAGAAGGAACCTACCTCAACATAGTAATGTGCATATAAGATAAGCCTACAGCAAACATTATTTTCAATGGAGAAAAACTGAAAGCATTTCCCCTAAGATCAAGAAAAAGATAAGGATGTTCATTTCACCACTATTATTCAACATAGTTCTGGAAGTCCTAGACACAGCAATTAGAGAAGAAAAAATAATAAAAGGAATGTAGATCAGGAAAGAAGAAGTAAAGCTCTCACTTTTTGCAGATGGCACGATACTGTACTTATGAAATCCTAAAGAGATCATAAAATTACTATGCTAGTAAGTGAATTTAGCAAAGTTGCAGGATACAAAATCAATAGACAGAAATTACTTGTACTTCTATATACTAACAACAAAAATCAGAAAGAGCAACTAAGGAATCAATCCAATTCACCATTGCAACAAAAAGAATTAAATATCTAGGAATAAACACCTAAGGAGAAAAAAGAACCATACACTGAAAATTACAAGATATAAATGAAAGAAATCAAAGATGACATAAACAGGTGAAGAGATAGTCCATGTTCCTGGTAGGAAGAATAAACACTGTGAAACTGACAATTCTACCATATGCAATATACAGATTAAATGCAATCTCTATCAAATTACCAATGACATATTTCACAGAACTAGAACAAAAAATTCCATAATTCATATGAAAACACAGAAGACTCCAAATATCCAAAGCAGTATTGAGAAAGAAGAATGAGGCTTGAGGAATTATTCTTCCTGACTTCAGAATATAAGGCAAAACTACAGTCATCAAGACAGTATGGTACTGGGAGAAAAAGAGGAATATAGACCAATGCAACAAAATAGAAAGCCTAGAAATAAACCCTAGCACCTGTGGGTAACTTATTTTTGATGAAGGAGGCGAGAATATACAAAGGGGCAAAGACAGCCTCTTCAATAAATGGGGCTGGGAAAACCGGACAACTGCATGTAAAATAATGAAATTAGAACACTTTATAACATCATACACAAAGATAAATTAAAAATGAATTAAAGACCTAAATGTAATACAAGAAACTATACAATTCTTACAGGAAAATATAGGGAGGACACCCAGTGACACAAATTAAAGCTATGACCCACCTCCTAAAGTAAGGGAAAGAAAAACAAAAATAAACAAGGAGGACATGATTAAACTTAAAAACTTTTGCCCAGCAAAGGAAACTATAAGCAAGGTGAAAAGACAACCCTCAGAATGAGGGAAAATAATAGCAAATGAAACAACTGACAAATTTCCAAAATATAAAAGCTATACAACTCAATACCAGAAAAACAAACAAAGAACAAGTGGGGGGAGGGGGAAAGCAGACATTTCTCCAAAGAAGACATACAGATGGCTAACAAACACATGAAAAGATGCTCAATATCACTCATTATTCACTTCAGTTAGGGTCACTCGCTCAGTCGTGTCTGACTCTTCAAGACCTCATGGACCACAGGCATGCCAGGCCTCCCTGTTCATAACCAACTCCCGGAGTTTACTCAAACTTATCTCCATTGAGTCGGTGATGCCATCCAACCATCTTATTCTCTGTCATCCCCTTTTCCTCCTGCTTTCAATATTTCCCAGTATCAGGGTCTTTCCAGTGAGTCAGTTCTTCGCATCAGGTAGTCTAAGTATTGGAGTTTCAGCTTTAACATCAGTCCTTCCAGAGAACACTCGGGACTGATCTCCTTTAGGATGGGCTGGTTGAAACTCTTTGCAGTTCAAGTGACTCTCAAGAGTCTTCTCCAACACCACAGTTCAAAGGCATCAATTCTTTGGTGCTCAGCTTTCTTTATACTCCATCTCTCACATCCATACATGACTTGGAAAAACCATAACCTTGACAAGATGGACCTTTGTTGACAAAGGAATGTCTCTGCTTTTTAATATGCTGTCTAGGTTGGTCATAACTTTCCTCCCAAGGAATCTTTTAGTTTCATGGCTGCAGTCACCATCTGCAGTGATTTTGGAGCCCCCAAAATAAAATCAGTCACTGTTTCCACTGTTTCCCCATTTATTTCCCATGAAGTGATGGGACGGGATGTCATGGTCTTAGTTTTCTGAATGTTGAGCTTTAAAACAACTTTTTCACTCTCCTCTTTCACTTTCATCAAAAGGCTCTTTCGTTCTTTGTTTTCTGCCATAAGTGTGGTGTCATCTGCATATCTGAGGTTATTGATATTTCTCCTGGAAATCTTGATACTAGCTTGTGTTTCATCCAGCCCAGCATTTCTCAAGATGTACTCTTCATATAAGTTAAATCACCTGGGTGACAATATACAGCTTTGATGTTCTCCTTTTTCTATTTGGAACCAGTGTGTTATTCCATGTCCAGTTCTAACTGTTGCTTCCTGACCTCCATACAGATTTCTCAAGACATAGGCCAGGTCATCTGGTATTCCCATCTCTTTCTGAATTTTCCACAGTTTATTGAGATTCTTACAGTCAAAGGCTCTGGCATAGTCAGTAAAGCAGAAATAGATGTTTTTCTGGAACCCTCTTGCTTTTTTGATGACCCAGTGGATCATCAATTTGATGGCAATTTGATTTCTGTTTCCTCTGCCTTTTCTAAAACCAGTTTGAATATCTGGAAGTTCATGGTTCGTGAACTTGAATATCTGGAAGTTCAGGCTGATGCCTGGCTTGGAAAATTTTGAGAATTTCCTTACTTGTGTGTGAGATGAGTGCAGTTGTGTGGTAGTTTGAATATTCCTTGACATTTCCTCTCTTTGGAACTAGAATGAAAACTGACCTTTTCCAGCTTTGTGGCCATAATTGAGTATTTCCAAATTTGCTGGCATATTGAGTGCAGCAGTTTCAGAGCATCATATTTTAGGATTTGAAATAGTTCAACAGGAATTCCATTGCCTCCACTAGCTTTGTTTGTAATGATGCTTCCTAAGGCCACGTGACTTCACATTTCAGGATGTCTGGCTCTAGGTGAGTGATCACATCATTGTGATTATCTGGGTTGAAGAATTTTTTTTGTAGAGTTCTTCTGTGTGTTGTTAATATCTTCTGCTTCTGTTATGTCTATAACTTTTCTTCAAATGTACAATGAGATATCTATCACCTCACACTAGTCAGAATGGTCCACATCAAAATGTCTACAAACAATAAATGCTGGAAAATGTGTGGAGAAAAGAGAACACTCTTGCACTGTTGGTGGGAATGTAAATTGGTACAGCCATTATGGAAGACACTATGGAGATTCCTTAAAATCTAGGAATAAAACCACAGCAATCCCACACCTAGGCATATACCCTGAGGAAACCAAAATTGAAAGAGACATATGTATCCCATTTTTCATTGCAGCACTATTTACAATATCTAGATTATGGAAGCAACCTAGACGTCCATGGACAGATGAATGGATAAAGAATTTCCCTTTATATACACAATTGAATATTACTCAGCCATAAAAAGGAACACATTTCATTCAGTTCTAATGAGGTGGTTGAATCTAGAACCTATTATGAACAGTGAAGTGCATCAGAAAGAGAAAGATAAATACCATATTCTAACACATATGTACAGAATCTAGAAAAATGGTACTTAAGCATTTATTTACAGGGCAACAATGGAGAAAGAGACATACAGAATAAACTTATGGACATGGGGAGTGGGAAGGAGAGGGTGAGATGTATGAAAAGAGTAACGTGGAAACTTACATTACAAATGTAAAATAGATAGCCTTTGGGAATTTGCTGTACAGTTCTCAAAGAGTGTCTCTGTGTTAACCTAGAGGGGTGGGATGGGCAAGGAGATGGGAGGGAGTTTCTATAGGCAAATTATATATGTATATCTTTGGCTGATTCATACTGAGGTTTGACAGGAAACAGGAAGATTTCATAAAGCAATTATCCTTCAAATTAAAAAAAAAAACTTTAAAAAAAAGAAAAAAATCAATTTACTAATAGTGTCTACATAGGTAGTCAATAATTTTGTTTGTTTATGGGGTAAAAACGCCGATTCTTACAGATTCATATTGCCATATTATTTCTGTAAGAGAATGAAGTGTAGGCATAATTAAAGCAGTTCAGTGATGTTGAATATCAATTAGAGATCATTGTTTTTCTTGCATGGCTTGATTAATTTGTTGTAATTCTTGATTAGGTGCAGCTGTGAGTGTTCTGGATTATTGAGATATGTATCTTCTTTTAGAATATTAAATAAATTTCTCAAAGCTTATTTAATGATGTCCAGTGTAGGTTGTAACAAATTAATATCTCTTAATAATTTTTGGAGGTTATTGGGAATCGCCTTAATATTAAGGCGATCTGTTTTCATTTGTATCTTTTGAGAGGATACTGTATGAAGATTAAGAATCTATCCTAAATAAATATAAGGTGCATCTTTCTGTAATTCATCCAGGACAATTATTAAACCAAATTCTTTTGATATATTTTAAGTGTCTAAAGATATACAGTGCAATAACTGACTATTGGATGAACCAATAAAATTGCCACATAATATGTAATATAAACGGGGATATTTTTGTCTAGTGATAGATAAGGGTTGATTAACAAAAATTTGACATAAAGTAGGATTGTTCATCATTCCTTGAGGTAAGATAGTCCATTGATATCTCTGACTGGGTCCAATATTATTAATGCTAGGGACAGTAAAACCAAACTTAGGAGCATTAGAAGGATCTAAAGAAATAGTTTAAAAAATCTTCTAAATCTATTATTGTAAGATGCCATTTATTAGGAAGCATTAATAGTATGGGAATACCTGGCTGTAAGACTCCCATGGATTCCATTACAGCATTAAGTTTTCTTGGGTCTGTTAACATTTTCCATTTACCTGATTTTTTTTTTAATAACAAAAACTGGGGAATTCCAGGGGCTAGTAGATTCACTTAAAACCCCCCCCCCCACTTTTTTTTGGCCCTAATGTTAGCTCAGATAATGCTTCTAATTTTTCTCTGGTTAAGAGCATTTACTCCACCCATATGGATTTCTTTAAAAGCAAAATCAGTTTTAATGTAATCTTTTTTGAAGTAGTGGTACCTAGGGTAAATTTGGGTTATGGAAGGGGTTATATCTCATAGTGACCATAATTTATTTATTTGTGGGGATATAGTTAGTATGGTTACATATGCTCCCCATTGCCTTAATAAATCTCATCCATATAAATTGATTTATGGAGATCAACCTCAGTTTGCAATGTGGCAGCTTGTTCTGGGCCTTTAGAGAGCATAGGTTGAAAGCTTTGAGAGATATCATTCATAGTCCCTATTCCTGTTATAACAGTAGGAACTGATTTTAACAGCCAGGAATGAAGCCAATCTTTTGTAGTTATCACTGAAACATCACCTCCTGTTTCCATTAGGCCAGAAAATCTCTTTCCCATTATTTCTATATCTAGTTTTGGCCTCTCATCAATCAGTAACATAGGTCTGCCAATATACTTGTTCTCCTGTACTTCCAAATTCTCCTTCTCTTTTTCTAGGAGAATTATTAATCTTTATGTAAGGCAAGAAAATGAGTTGTACAGTTTGGTTTCCCTTATTTATTTAATATGGAATATTAGTGCTCATTATAACCTGAATTTCTCCTTCAAAATATTCAGCAAGAATTTCAATTTGTACTTGAATGCCCTGTATAGTAAGACTATGTCTACCAATCATAAGTCCAACAGTATTTTTTGGAAGAAGACCCCATATTCCCATAGGAATTTTATATATTCCCATAAATGCCATCAATAATTGATTATCCAGGGCAGGAATATCTACTGTTCCACTGCCTGAGGTTTCTGGGAGTAAATCATAAATTGATTGTTTTCTAATGTTGGAGTGGCATATGTGAATGAGACTGCATTCCACGAGCTCGGATTGTTTTGGAGGAACTGAGCTGGGTCCCACAAGGCATTTTGCAACAGAGGAGTCCCATCTTGAGGAAATTTGGAATGGCACTGATTAGCCCAGTGATTTCCCATTTGACGTTTGGGACATAGTCCAGGGGTTTAGCTTCCCCTTTTTGATTATCATTATTTTTTATTTTACAATCTTTTTTCATATCCAGTTTTCCACATCCATACATTTACTTTTATTGTCCTTTTTTCCTTTTTAAAGGGCCTGTGCCAATAATTTAATCTTATATGGTTCTGATCCAATACTGTGACACAACTTTATATAATCTTCCAAGATGCTTCCCTTAGTTTTTAAAGGTTGGAGCACCTTTTGGCATTCTGAGTTAGCTTATCATAAGCCAATAGCCGTTAAAGCGTGTCCCTCAGATTAGATTGAGACACCACCCTCATTAAATTTTGTTCAAGTCTGGCTATAAAGTCAACATAAGGTTCTCCATTAGATTGTATAATTTGTGTAAATGATGGAGTAGTATCTCCAGGATGATTAAATTTTTCCCAAGCTCTTAAACATAGGTATCATACCTGGGAGAGGACCTGATCATCAAATTGTAATTGAGCCTGTGTTCAGTAATATCCTCCTGACCCCATCAGCTGTTACAAGGAAATCTTATTAGATAGATTTGAAGCAGCATTTTAATGAGCTTGTTGATTTGTTTCATCTTGCCACAAGGTTTTAAATTGTAACTTGCAACCATATCCCAGTCAAAAGGGATCAGCCTTTCAGCTTGTGGAAGTCTTTGAATTAAACCCATGGTATATGGAGAGTTAGTACCATATTTTGTACATGCTTGTTTTATCTTTGGCTGTCTTAAGAGGAAGAGGATGATAATCATAAGTAATGGCACCTTGTGGATATTGTGGGCCAGGGAGAATCTGAGTGACTACCCACATGGAGGGTAAGATATCTCATCCCCACTTACCCACAGGGAGGGTAAGATATCTCATCCTCTTGTAGTTGTACCTGTCTAATTCCCCTTTGAAAGGGAGAAATATGGTTTGGCACTGTCAGACAGTTTCAAAATGTCGTCATACCATGGAGTCTCTGGATCCAAAGGGGGTGGTTCATTTAAGGATGCTGAAGGATGAACCACATTAACTATGGAAAAAGTGATCATTACTCCCATATGATTTTATTCTCTTTCACTCTTATTTTGGGGGTGCAGAGGTGCTTTCTCCCCTTTAGAACTACTATCTTCATATAAACAAGATTCATTCTCCAACTGTTCATGTATTGTCTCTACATGAGAATCTTCAGAATCAGAGGCTTTCTGGTGCAGTGTTAATAAGATTCTCCAATGACCAGACAAAGGAATATGTTTCCCCACTATGACAAGCTCTGTGTAGGCAAAACATAACTTCATACCATTCTTTATACCTTAAAGATCCTCTATCTGGATCAAGCCAGTAGCAATGTTTTTCAATAGCAGAAAATAAGTCTTTAAAAGCAGAATGAAACACTTGCACTCCCAACCTTTTCAACAAAGTCGTTAAGACCTGGATATACATGGTATGCTTAGAAGGATTTTGTTCCATTTTTACCCTGATTGAATTATCTGCAGTGGGTATACTCACCAGGTACTTTCTACCTGTACCTCTTCTGTTGGAATTCCCCACACTTGTGGCTGCCTGGGAAAAAGATTGGAAATCTGGTTTCACTTTCGGGTCCCTGTTTGGGCACTAGTTGTCGAGTCCAGCTCGAAAGCACAAGTTCCTGAAAGCATGGTTTGGGAACCAATGAGAAACACTCAAGAAAGTTACAGTGGGGCTCCGTGCACAAACTGCTGGGGTCTAGCCTTGGCAGGACCCCGGGGGTACCCTCGGGATGAATGGCGTTTGTGAGAGAAGACACATGAGACCAGCCTTGATAGGGCCAAGTCTGTGAGGGAGAGAGAAAGAGAGAGAGAGTGACCAAAGTGTGGTGCAGCAGAGTCTGGCAGGGTGTGGTAGAGTCTGGCAATTCTTTATTTTTTACCATAGCTTTTATAACCTAAGTTAGTACATTTCTAAAGGAAAGATAGTTTAACATCACATCAACTTGTCTTTCATGAAACCAGGGTGTTTTCTGCATACTTCTTTGTTTATGAGGGTCTTGTACATTATCTTCTGACCATGGGGCCTATTAACATTTTATGCTAGCCAGGTGAAAGTAAACCTATTTTCTGTTTCTATGGTGACCTTAACTGAAAGGTAGCAGTCTCATAGGGCAATAGTACAGGGTAGAAGTATAACCTTGTTAACACAAAAATTAATCCTTTTGCAGAAGTTGTCAGTTGCATTTATCCAAGAAGTTTAGCCCACACAGATTCGGCGGCTTCAGTGAGGCAGCCTCTGCCTAGCACTCCTGGCTGACAATTAACAACGATCTCATTATTACTACACTAAGGCTAAACTCTTATTTCTCTAAATCTTTAACTATATTAACAATGGTTTCTATAACACAACCTTAGCATATTAAGAGTAAAAACACAGCAAGCAAATGTTAACCCAATAATCATTTTTAGAATAATTTTTCTTATGTTTTCTAATAGGGCTCCTTCACCCCTCAAAAAAGCTCTATATCTATTAGTACCTTTATATGATCAGTTTCTCTATGCTATTTTATGATTAGGATATTATAAGCAATCATGCATATTAGTACCAAGGGCATAAATGCATTTGGCAAACAAACTACCAGCAAAGGAGTTTAAATTAAAACACTCCTTTCACCTTGGATAATCTCATAAAACATCACCACCAGGGAAACTTATTGATTAAAGTTCTAAATTGATTCTTATTCGGAAAGAGATCAGGGAAGGCCTTTTGCCTGTGTCACAGAAATTAGGGAGTAGTCTATTGAAGCAAGCATCAGAAAGACAGATATCATCTTTAAGGTGAGTGGCAGGGGCAGCTTCTTGGAATCCCTGAGAACCTGATCCACCTTGCCTGTCAGGTTTTCTCCTCATGACCTTGTCATGGGTGGGATCTCGTGAGCTGGCCTTTTTGAAACCCCTGAAAACCTGATCCGCCTTGCCTGTCAGGTTTCTCCCTCATGACCTTGTCATGGGTGGGATCTCGTGTGCCGGCTCCCGGCAACCAACACCCCCATGAGGTGAAGGTGCCCAACTGATCTTAAGTCTGCTTTATTATACCTTTTGAGACTTGCTTGTACATGTTTACATGAGCATAGTAGTCCAGGTGGCCTTCAAGGATAATCCTGTGCAGTTGACATTTAACATTTTTGTATCCCTGATTATCTGCCTCAAGGACAAAGACCCAGTTAACCTTCATGTGTCTCACAGGAGCCAAATATACGAATAGTCTGTGGATGTCTTTCCATCCACAGAGACATTTCCTTTTACTAATTAGCACCCTAATTATATAACTTACTGCTAAAGACTATCATGGGGGCCCTCTTTCAGCCTCCTTCTTATGCCTTTGTCAGAAGTTTTCTCTATCTCTTTTATACTTTAATAAAACTTAATTACACAAAAGCTAGGAATCAAGGCTAGTCACAGGCCTTGAATTTCTCTCCCTTGGAGGCCAAGAATCTTGGTGTCTTTCATGGCTTAGCCTTTCAAGCTGAGGTACCAGGGAAGCCCTCAGGCTTTACTAAGCAGTGCAATATACTAAATAATGGGATACTATAAAATGTCCTAGAATGTTACATAATCAAATTTCTGTGCTTAGCAATAGCTGTTCAACTAAGGTAATTCTTCCTTTAAAGAGTTAAAAGCACACTTAAAGTATTGGGGAAGTAATCTTTGTACATGACAGTGAGATTTGAAAAATGCAGTCACTGTATTTTTCCACACTAAATATGTTTTATTGATTTAGAAAACATATTTTTTAGGTCCCAAGATGGTGAAGGAATAGGATTGGGAGACCACTTTCTCTCCCACAAATTCATCAAAAGATCAATTGAATGCTGAGCAACTTCCACAAAACAACTTCTGAACACTTGCAGAGGATACCAGGCACCCAGAAAGGCAGTCCAATAGCTTTGAAAGGAAGTAGGAGAAAACAAAAGACAAAAATGTAGACAAAACATTTAGGGATGGAGACTTTGTGGGTGTGTCTGTGGGGAGTTTTGAAATCTCACAGGGCAACATAACCAGGAGGGGGTGGGACACCCAGATTTCACATCTAACCACCTTCTATCAGAGAAAAAGCACAGATGCTCATGTCTGCCATCAGCGAGTGGAGGCTGGTCAGAGAGGCACGGGCTGCATCATTAGTCCTTAGCATAAGGACAGGGCCTGAATGCCCTGAGGACAATCTGGGGAAGCTAATGTGATAGCACCCCAAACTACAGAATCACCAGAGAGACAGAAAGAAAAAGAAAAAAAAAAAGACTTCTCTCGTGAAATGCTCTATTGCCATATAGGGAGCACAGGTGTCCTCAGAAAACAAAGGATAGAGTGAGTACCCAAGGAAAACAAGCCAACTGTGTAGGGCCTGCCTCCCTGGAGGCAGAAAGGCAGGTATGCCACAACCAGATATGGAAGGCAAGGGGATGCTGCAATCTTGGATGGAGATACCACATCTTACACCAAATTCTGAGCAGTCTCCTAGTTGCTAACATCATCTTCCCGGGAGCATGGATGGTTGACATCTGGTGGGAGTATTGCAGCTTGAGATCAGCTCCCCAGAGGAGGCACACAGCACACCCAAGAACCCAAGTGGCAGACACAGGGCAGGTGAATAAGATGCATGGCCCTCATGGGACACTGTGCTTTCTTTATAGTTCAACTCTCACATCCATACATGACTACAGGAAAGACCATAGCCTTGACTAGACAGACTTTTGTTGGCAAAGTAAGGTCTCTGCTTTTTAATATGCTATCTAGGTTGGTCATAACTTCTTTTACAAGGAGCAAGCATCTTTTTATTTCATGGCTGCAATCACCACTTGCAATGATTTTGGAGCCCCCCAAAATAAAGTCTGACACTGTTTCCTCTGTCTCCCCATCTATTTCCCATGAGGTGATGGGACCAGATGCCATGATCTTAGCTTTCTGAATGTTGAGCTTTAAGTCAGCTTTTTCACTCACCTCTTTCACTTTCATCAAGGGGCTCTTTAGTTCTTCTTCACTTTCTGCCATAAGGGTGGCATCATCTGCATATCTGAGGTTATTGATATTTCTCCTGACAATTTTGATTCCAGCTTGTGCTTCATCCAGCCCAGGGTTTCTCAAGATTTAGCTCTTTATTACTCCTTTAACTTTCATTTTTGGATAAGGGAATGGCAACCCACTCCAGTATTCTTTCATGGAAAGTTCTATGGAAGGAGGAGCCTGGTAGGCTACAGTCCATGTGGTCGTGAAGAGTCGGACATGACTGAGCGACTTCAGTTTCACTTTTCACTTTCATGCATTGGAGAAAGAAAAGGCAACCTAGTCGAGTATTCTTGCCTGGAGAATCCCAGAGACAGAGGAACCTGGTGGACTGCCATCTATGGGGTCACACAGAGTCAGACACCACTGATGTGACTTAGCAGCAGCAACTTTCATTTTTATAGCCCACTATTACCTTTCAAAAAAAAAAAAAAAAAGAAGCCCTATTTTAAAAGGAAAATCCACGTATTTTCAAAATCATTGTGACTGATTATGTTCTGTATTTTTATATTGTATTTTTGAGAGTCTAAGCTCTATTCTAGATATTTAATCTTTGCTTTTATATATTTGTTATCAATTTTGTACCTCTAAGAATCTAATCTTCAGTATTCATTTTTGCTTAGGGATTTGATTGCTGGCTTGATTGCTCTCTCCCCTTTTGACTCTCCCTTTTCTCTTCCAGGTCATCTCTATCTCTTTCCTCCCTATTCTCTTCTTTAAATAACAATGTGACTCTCTTTGGGTGTTTTAGGCTGTGGTGAGCACTTAGGGATTAGATTACTGGCAAGACTTCTCTGTCACGTATTGACTCCCCCATTTCTCCTCCTGGTCACTGCTATCTCTCTCTCTTCCCTCCTCTCTTCTCTGTATAACTCTGTGAGCCTCTCTGTGTGATCCTGGTAGTGGAGAATTGTTTCAACAATTGACCTAGGGATTTTATCTCTTATAATGTATGGATGAAGAAGTCTTGAGGCTACTTTAAGACAAGGGCCGGAAGCCAGATGCATCAGGCTTAACTCCAAAATCTTAGAACATCAGACAACTCCAGACTCCAGGAAATTTTAGTAGAAAAGAGCTCACCCAAAAGTCTCCACACCTGCACTGAAACCAAGTTCCACCTAAGAACCAACAAGATCCAATGCGAGACACACCATGATTATTCTCAAACAAAACAGTAACATAATCCTGAACATTAAAAGACAGGCTACCTAAAGCCAGGCCAAACCCATAGACACCAAAACTCACTGCTGGACACTTCACTGCACTCCAGAGAGAAGAGATCCAGTTCCACACACCAGAACACAGACACAAGCTTCCCCTATCAGAACAACTTCACAAGCCATTAGTTCAACCCCACCAACAGGGAGCAGATTCCATAATTAAGAGGATCTATGTACTTCCTGTGTGTAAAAAGGGTACCCCAAACACATCAATCTGAATAAAATGAAAATGCAGAGAAATGCCAACAGGTGAAGGTACATGATGAAAACCCAAAAAACAAAAGAGGAGCAGACTGAGAGTCTACCTGGAAAAGAATTCAGAATAATGATAGTAACAATGATCTAAAATCTTGAAAACAAAATGGAGTTACAGATAAATAGTTGAGAGACAAGGATTGAGAAGATGCCAGAAATGTTAAAAAGGACCTAGAAGAAATAAGGAAGAATCAAACAACAAAGATTAAAGCAATAACTGACATCAAAAGCACTAGGAGGAAGCCAGTGGTAAGATAACTGTGGCAGAAGATAGGATAAGTGCGATGGAAGAAAGCTGGAAATAAATGAAGCAGAGATGAAAAAAGAATTAAAAGAAATAAGGACAACCTCAGAGACTACTGGGGCAATGCTAAATGCCCCAACATTCTAATCATAGATGTCCCAGAAGAAGACCAAAATAAAATAACATAAAAAATGACGAGAAACTGCTTGAGGAGGTAATAGCTGAAAACCTCCCTAATATGGGAAAGGAAACAGCCACCCAAGTCCAAGAAACCCAGAAAGTCCCAAACAGGATAAACCCAAGGGTAAACATCCTAAGACACATATTAATGAAACTAACAAAAATCAAACACAAAGAGCAAATATTAAAAACAGCAAGGGGAAAGCAACAAATAACACAAAAGGGGATTCCCATAAGGGTAACAGTCAACTTTTCAATAGAAACCACCCAGGTCAGAAGAGAATGGCAGGACATACTTAAAGTAATGAAAGAGAAAAACCTACAACCAACATTACTATACCCAATAAGGATCTCATTCAGATATGAAGGAGAAATCAAAAGCTTTATACATAAACAAAACCTGAGAGAATTCAGCATCACCAAACCAGCTCTTCAAGAAATCGTAAAGGATATTCTCTAGAGAGGAAACAGTAAAGGTTTATAAAAATGAACTTAAAACAACAAAGTAAATGGTAATGTGATCATACTTATCAATAACTGTAATAAATATAAATGGGCTAAATGCTCCAACTAAAAGAAAGACTAGCTGAATGGATACAAACACAAGACTCATATACATATACTCTCTACAACAGACCCACTTTAAACTTAGGGACACATACAGATTGAAAGTGAAGGGCTGGAAAAATATATTTCATGCAAATGGGGATGAAAAGAAAGAAAATAGGAGTAGCAACACACATATCAGATAAAAATAAACTTTGAAATAAAGACAGTGATAAGAGACAAAGAATGACACTACATGTGTCATCCAATGATCAAAGGGTAAATCAAAGAAGATATAAAAATTATAAATATATATGCACCCAACATTGGAACACCTCGATATGTAAGACAAATGCTAACAAGTATGAAAGGGGACATTAACAGTAACACAAAAAATAGTGGGAGATTTTAATACCCCTGCTCACACATATGAATAGATCAATCAAACAGGAAATTAGCAAGGAAACACAAGGACCAGTTAGACCTAAAGATATTTATAGAGCACTTTACCCCAAAACAACAGAATTCATTTTTTTCTCAAGTGCACATTGAACATTCTCCAGATACAACACACCATGGGCCATAAATCTAACCTTGGTAAATTTTTAAAAAATTGAAACCATTTCAAGCATATTTTCCAATCACAATGCAGTAAGATTAGATGTCAACTACAGGAAAAAAATTAAAATAAATGTTAAAATAAAATAAAACAATAAAATGTATTAAAAATGAAAACATATGGAGGCTTAACAACATGCTTCTGAATGACAAATAGACCACAGAAAAAATTAAAAAAAGAAATCAATATATGCATAGAAACAAATAAAAATGAAAATATGACAACCCAAAACCTATGGAATTCAGTAAAAGCAGTAAAAGAGGAAGATTCATGGCAATAAAATCCTATGTCAAGAAACAAAAGAAAATCAAGCAACTAACCTAAATATACACCTAAAGCAACCAGAAAAAGAAGAAGAACCCAAAATTCATGGAATTAAAGAAATAATAAATAAGAGAATAAATAAGTGAAAAGGAAATTAGAGACTCTCACAAATGTGAACAAAACTATAAACTGTTTCTATGTCAGGATAAGTAAAATAGAGTAACCATTAGCCAGACTCATCACGGAAAAGAGGGAGAAGAATCAAATCAATAAAATTCGAAACAAAAATGGAGAAATCTCAACAGACAACACAGAAATACAAAATATCATAAGAGATTACTGTGAGCAAATATATGGCAATAAAGTGGACAACTTGGAAGAAATGGACAAATTCTTAGAAAAGTATAACCTTCCAAAACTGAACCAGAAATAAATATAAAATCTTAACTGACCCATCACAAGCATGGAAATTGAAACTGTAACAAAAAAAATGTTTCAACAAACACAAGATCAGGACCAGATGGCTTAATAGGTGAATTCTACCAAAAATTTAGAGAAGAGCTAACACTTATCCTAATTAAACTCTTCCAGAAATTTTCAGAAAAAGGCAAACTCCCATACTCTTTCTACAAGGCCACCATCCGGGAGGTGGCCACCTGCCGGGAGCCAGCACATGATATCCCACCTATGAAAAGGTCATGAGGAGAAGATTTGACAAGCAAGACAAATAAGGACTTCAGGGATTTCAAAAAGCTGCCCTGGCACTCACCTTAAAGATGAAATCTGTCTTTCTGATGCTTGCTATATTAGACTACTTCCTAATTTCTGTGACACAGATATAAGGCCTTCCCCAATCTCCCTCCAAACAGAATCAACTTAGAGCTTTAACCAATATGTCCCCCAGACGGTGGTATTCTATAGGATTATCCAGGATGAAACAAGTGTTTCAATTTAGACCTGTTTGTTGGCATTCTAGCCTGCTTGGCAAATGCGTACTAATGCACATGACTGCTCACAACACCTTAATCGTAAGCAGCATAAAGAACCTGATCATACAAAAGGCCCTAATAGGCACAGAGCCCTTTGGGGGCGGGGGCGTAACGAAGCCCTATTAGAGAACATAAAAAACATTATTCTAAAAGTGGTTATTGGGTCAACGCTTGCTTGCTGTGTTTTTGCTCTTAATGTGCTGAGGTTGTGCAGTGGAAACTATTGTTAATATAGTTAAAGATTTAGAAAAATAAGAGTTTAGCCCTAGTGTGGAAACAATAAGGTAATTGTTAATTTTAACCAGGAATGCTAAACAGGGGCTGCCTCACCTGCAGCTGCTACACAAAGCTCCATATTCTTTGTGTGGTAAATCTTTTAGATAAATTTAACTGATAACTTCTGTAAAAGGACTGACCTTTGTGTTAACAGGATTGTATTTCTACTATGTTGCAACCTGCTGTACCATGAAACTGCAACTTTTCAGTTTTCTGTTAAGTTCAAGGCAAAATGGAACAATAAAGAATAGATTACGGAAAACAGCTTTGCATTCACCTAGATCATAAAATATCAATAGGTCCCAAGGTCGGAAGATAATGTACAAGACTCTCATAAACAAAGAAGTATGCAGAAAACACCCTGGTTTTGTGAAGGACATTACACCTGATGTAATGTTAAACTAACTCTGTGTGCTTATCTTCCCCTTAGAAATGTACTAACTTAGGGTATAAAAGCTACAGTAAAAAAATAAAGCACCACCAGACCCTGCTGCACACCCCAGTCTGGTCTCTCCCTCTCTCTCTCTCCTACTGACACCATTCATCCTGAGGGTACCCCTGGATCCTGCTGAGGCTGGACCCTGGCAGTCACCCTCATACCAAAACCAGACAAAGATGCCACACAAAAAAAGGAAACTACAGGCCAATATGATTAACATAGATGCAGAAATCCTTAACAAAACTTGAGAAAACAGAATCAAACCATGTATTAAAAGATCATAAAAATCATACATCTTAACAAAGTGGGCTTTATAACAGGGATGCTAGGATTCTTCAATATTCACAAATCAATCAATGTGATACACCATATTAAAAAAATGAAAGATAAAAACCATGTGATTATCTCAATAGACCCAGAGAAAGCCTTTCACAAAATCAACTATTTATGATCAAAACTCTCCAGAAAGTAGGAGGAGAAGGAACATGCCTCAACATAATCAGAGCCATATACAACAAACCTACAGCAAACATTGTTCTCAATGGTGAAAAATTGAAAGCACTTCCCCTAAAATTAGAAACAAGACAAGGGTGCCTACTCTTACCACTTCTATTCAACATAACTTTGGAAGTCCTAGGCACAGCAATCCAAGAAGAAAATGAAATAAAAGGAATCCAAACTGAGGAATAAAAGGAATCCAAAACTCACACTTTTTGCAGATTGTATGATCCTGTACAGAGAATACCTTAAAGATATCATCAGAAAATTTAGTAAAGCTAATCAGTAAATAGTAAAGTTTCACAAAATATAATCAATACACAGAAATCCCTTTCATTCCTATATACTGACAGTGAGAAAACAGAAAGATAATGAAACATTCACCATTGCGATGAAAAGAAAATTTTTAGAAATAAATTTACCTGAAGAAACAAAAGATCTATAAATAGAAGGCTCTAAAATACTGATGAAAGATATAAAAATGACACAAATGGATGGAGAAATACACCATGTTCATGCATTGGAAGAATTAATAGTGAAAATGAGTGTACTATCAAAATCAACCCATAGATTCAACATGATCCCTATCAAGTTACCAATGGTATTTTTCAGAGAACTAGAACAAATAATTTCGAAATAAGTTTGAAAACACAAAAAGCTTTGAATGGCCAAAGCATTCTTGAGAAAGAATAGAACAGGAGGAATCCACCTTACTAACTTCAGATGATATTACAAAGCTACAGTCATCAAGACAGCATGGTATTGGCACAAACACAGAAATATAGATTAATGAAACAAAGTATAAAGCCAAGAGACAAACCCACCCAGCTATGGACTCCTTAAGTTTGACAAAGGAGGCAAAAATATACAGCAGAGGAAAGACAATCTCTTTAACAAGTGGTATGGGGGAAACTGTCCAACCACCTGTAAAAGAATGAAATTAGAACAATTTCTAACACCATACACAAAAATAAACTAAAAATGGATTAAAGATCTAAATGTAAGACAAGAAGCTATAAAACTCTTAGAGAATACATAGGCAGAGCACTCTCTGACAAAAATCACAGCAAGATCCTGTATGGTCCACCTCTCATAGTAATGGAAATAAGAGCAAAAATGAACAAATGGGACCTAACTAAACTTAAAAGTTTTGAACAGTGAAGGAAACAACTAGCAAGGTGAAAAGGCAGCATCAGAAGAGGAGAAAAAATAGGAAATGAAGCAACTGACAAATAATTAATCTCCAAAATATACAAGCAAATCATACAGCTTAATACCTGAAAAATAAATAACCCAATCAAAAAATGAGCCCAAGAACTGAACTGACATTTCTCCAAAGAAGACATACAGATATGGATAGCAAACACATTTTGTCAGAACTCTCCACCATGACCCATCCTTCTTGGATGATCCTACAGGGCTTAACTCATAGTTTCATTGAACTAGACAAGGCTGTGGTCCCTGTGATCAGTTTGACTAGTTTTCTGTGATCATAATTTTCATTCTTTCTGCCCTCTGGTGGATAACGATAAGAGGCCTATGGAAGCTTCCTGGTCAGATAGACTGACTGATGGGAAAACTCGGTCTAGCTCTGATTGGCAGGGCCATGCTCAGTAAAACTTTGATCCAATTTTCTGTTGATGGGTGGGGCTGGGTCCCCTCCTTGTTGCTTGACCTGAGGCCAAACTTTGGTGCAGGCAATGAAGATAATCTCAAACTTCAAAAAGTCCTGTAAAGGGCACTCAGACCTCAACACTGCAGCAAGCCACTATCAACCCAAACCTCTGTGGAGACTCCTAGACACATACTGGCAAGTCAGTGTCAGTCTCTTGTGCAGTCACTAGTCTTGTCTCCTGTGTCCTGGCACACACAAGGCTTTGCTTATGCCCTTCAAAAGTCTGTTTTCCCAGTGTTGTGTACGTTTTGGTGGCTCTATGGTGGGGTTAATGGTGACGTCCTCCAAGAGGGCTTATGCCATATCCAGGTCTGCTGCAATGAGAGTCCCTGCCCCTGCAGCAGACCACTGTTGACCAGTACTTCCTCAGGAGACATGAAAAAATTCAAAAGCATGTCTGGCTCAGTCTCTTTGGGTCTACTGGTGTGCACAAGGTTTTGTTTGAGCCCTCTGAGCATCTTTGGCAGGTATGGCTTTGATTGTAAACATGATTTTGTCCTTTCTAGCATCTTTCTGAAGTTTCTCCTTTGCCCTTGGGTATGGGATTTTTTTTTTTTTTTTTTTTTTTTTTTGGTGGGATCCAACATTCTCCTGTAGATGATTCTTCAGCAGTGAGTTGCAATTTTGGAATTCTCACAGGAGAAGGTGAGCACACGTCCTTTTACTCCATCTTGTATTAAAACGAAACAAAACACACTAGCAAAGTAATGCTCAAATTTTTCCAAGTCAGGCTTCAATAGCACATTAACTGTGAACTCCCAGATAGTCAAGCCAGATTTAGAAAAGGCAGAGGAACCAGAGATCAAATTGCCAATCTCCTGGATCATCAAAAAGCAAGAGAGTTACAGAAAAACATCTACTTCTGATTTATTGACTATACCAAAGTCTTTGACTGTGTGGCTCAAAACAAACTGGAAAATTATTCAAGAGATGGGAATACCAGACCACCTTACCTGCCTCTTGAGAATCTGTATGCAGGTCAAGAAACAATGGTTAGAACCAGACATGGAACAACATACTAGTTCCAAATTGTGAAAGGACTACATAAAGGGAGTATATTGTCACCCTGCTTATGTAACTTATATACATTGTACATCATGCTAAATGCTGTGCTGGGTGAAACACAAGCTGGAATCAAGATTTCCAGGAGAAATAACATTAACCTCAGATATGAAGATGACACTTTCCTTATATCAGAAAGCAAAGATGAACTAAAGAGACCTCGATTAAACTGAAAGAAGAGACCGAAAAAGTTGGCTTAAAATTCAACATTTAGAAAACTAAGATCATGGAGTCTGGTCCCCTCACTTCATGCCAAATAGATGGGGAAACAGTGGAAACAGTGGTTGACTATTTCTCTGGATTCCAAATCACTGCAGATGGTGACTGCACTCATTAAATTAAAAGACACTTGCTCCTTGGAAGCAAAGCTATGACCAATCTAGACAGCATATTAAAAAGCAAAGACATCACTTTGCCTACAAAGGTCCATCTAGTCAAAGGTATGTTTTTTCTAGTAGTCATGTATGGATGTGGGAACTGCACCATAAAGAAAGCTGAGTGCGGAAGAATTGCTGTTTTTGAGCTGTGGTGTTGGGGAAGACTTTGGAGAGTGCCTTGGGCTGCAAGCAGATCAAACCAGTCAATCCTGAAGGAAATTTATCCTGAATATTCTTTGGAAGGACTAATGTTGAAGCTGAAACTCCAATACTTTGGCCACCTAATGTGAAGATCTGACTCATTTGAAAAGACTTTGATACTGGGAAAGATTGAAGGCAGGAGGAAAAGGGGATGACAGATGATGAGATGATTGTATGGCATCTCCTACTCAATGGATGTGAGTTTGAGCAATCTCTAGAAGTTGGTGATGGACAGGGAGGCCTGGCATGCTGTAGTCCATGGAGTCTCAAAAAGTTGAACACAACAGAGTGACTGAACTGAACTGAATATTGAATGGGTAAAAGGGAAAAGTCATATTCTCTGATAATTTTAATACTTAGATTTTTAAACACTTTACAGTTGTAATCCAGTTTCAGGTTTTGAAAACACCAAAATAATTATACAATATCAGTGAATTCTGCGGTGATTAAGTTGGTTAGGTCTCTTGTGCTTTCACTCCAAGGGCACAGGTTCAGTCCTTGGTTAGGGAACTAAGCTCTTCTATGCCACATCTGGAGGGGGAATAAAGTCCCATAGACTATTGTATATAGTAAATGCATTATAAATTATCTACATAAAATTGAATTTAACCTGTAATGGGAAAGACAACTTACTTTATCCATGTTAGGCATACCTTTGGTACTCTTTGTATTAACGGAGTCATTTCCAAAGTAACTCTCATCCATATTTTTTTTTCTTTTTAATTTTATTTATTTTTTTTACTTGGAGGCTAATACTTTACAATAATATAGTGGATTTTGCCATACATTGACATGAAGCAGCCACGGGTGTACCTGTGTCCCTCAATCCTGAAACCCATGCCCACCCCGCTCCCGATCCCATCCCTCTCTGTTGTTCCAGAGAACCAACATTGAGTATCCTGCTTCATGCATCAAATTTGCACTCTTCATCTATTTGACACATGGTAATATACATATGTCAATGTTTTTATTTTATATTGTCCCACTCTCGCCTTCTCCCACTTAGTCCCAAAACCTGTTATATCTGTGTCTCTTTTGCTGTCTGCCATATAGGGTCATCATTTCTATCTTTCTAAATTCCATATATATGCATTAATATGTTGTATTGGTATTCTCTTTCTGACTTACTTCACTCTGCATAATAGGTTCCAGTTTCACCCACCTCATTAGAATTGATTCAAATGCATTCTTTTTTATACTTGAGTAATATTTCGTTGTGTATACGTACCACAACTTCCTTATCCATGCATCTGCTGATGGACATGTAGGTTCCTTCCATGTCCTATTTATTGAACACAGTGCTGCAATGAATATCACGGTACATCTGTGTTTTTCTGGTTCCCTCAGTGTTTATGCCCAGCAGTGGGAGTGCTGGGTCATACGGCAGTTCTATTTCCAGTTTCAAAGGACTGTCCACACTCTACTAGTTTGCATTCCCACCAACAGTGTAAGAAGATTCCCTTTTCTCCATGCCCTCTCCAGCATGCACTGTTTATAGACTTTTTGATGGCAACCAGTGTGAGGTGGTAGCTAACTGTGGTTTTGATTTACATTTCTCTGGTGATGAGTGATGTTGAGCACCTTTTTGTGTATTTCTTCAGTCAGTTCAGTTCAGTCACTCAGTTGTGTGCAGATCTTTGCTTTCTGCCATAAGGGTGGTGTCATCAGCAAAGCTGAGTTTATTGATATTTCCCCTGGCAATCTTAATTTCAGCTTGTGCTTCTCCCAAGCCAGCATTTCTCACGATGTACTCTGCATAAATTTAAATAAGCAGGGTGACAATATACAGCTTTGACGTACTCCTTTTCTTATTTGGATCCAGCCTGTTGTTCCATGTCCACTTCTAACTATTGCTTCCTGAATGCACACAGATTTCTCAAGAGGCAGGTCAGGTAGTCTGGTATTCCCTTTTCATTGTAGGGGACGAATGCAAAAGTAGGAAGTCAAGAAACAGCTGGAATAACAGGCAAATTTGGCCTTGGAGTACAGAATGAAGCAGGGCAAAGTCTAACAAAGTTCTTCCAAGAGAATGCATTGGTCACAGCAAACACCCTCTTCCAAAAACACAGGGGAAGACTACACATAGTCATCACTAGGTGGTCAACACTAAAATAAGGTTGATTTTATCCTTTATAGCCAAAGATGGAGAAGCTCTATACAGTCAGCAAAAGCAAGACCGGGAGTGGATGGTGGCTCAGATCATGGACTCCATATTGCCAAATTCAGACTTAAATTGAAGAAAGTGGGGGAAACCACTAGACCATTCAGGTATGACCTAAATCAAATCCCTTATGGCTATACAGTGGAAGTGAGAAATAGATTTAAGGGACTAGATATGATAGACAGAGTGCCTGATGAACTATGGACGGAGTTTCATGACATGGTACAGGAGACAGGGATCAAGACCATCCCCAAGAGAAAGAAATGCAAAACAGCAAAATGGCTGTCTGAGGAGGTCTTACAAATAGCTGTGAAAAGAAGACAAGTGAAATGCAAAGAAGAAAAGGAAAGGTATATGCATTTGAATGCAGAGTTCCAAAGAATGGCAAGGAGGGATGAGAAAGCTGTCCTCAGTGATCAATGCAAAGAAATCGAGGAAAACAATAGAATGGGAAAGACTAGAGATCTCTTCAAGGAAATGAGAGATACCAAGGGAATTTTTCAGGCAAAGATAGGCTCAAGAAAGGACAGAAAATGGTATGCATCTAACAGACGCAGACGATATTAAGGAGAGGTGGCAAGAATATACAGAAGATCTATACAAAAAAGATCTTCATGACCCAGATAATCATGAAGGTATGATCACTCACACTCACCTGGAGCAGGACATTCTGGAATGTGAAGTCAGGTGGCCTTAGAAAGCATCACGACAAAAAAGCTAGTGGAGGAGATGGAATTCCAGTTGAGTTATTTCAAATTCTAAAAGATGATGCTGTGAAAGTGCTGCACTCAATATGTCAACAAATTTGGAAAACTCAGCAGTGGCCACAGGACTGGAAAATGTCAGTTTTCATTCCAGTCCCAAAGAAAGGTAATGCCAAAGAATGCTCAAACTACCGTACAATTGCACTCATCTCACATGCTAGTAATGTAATGCTCAAAATTCTTCAAGCCAGGGTTCAGCAATATGTGAACTGTGAAATTCCAGATGTTCAAGCTGGTTTTAGAAAAGGCAGAGGAACCAGAGGTTTTAATGTCAACATTTGCTGGATCATTGAAAAAGCAAGGGAGTTCCAGATAACATCTATTTCTGCTTTATTGACTATGCCAAAGCCTTTGACCGTGTGGATCAATAAATTGTGGAAAATTCTGAAGGATATGGGAATCTCAGACCACCTGATCTGCCTCTTGAGAAACCTGTATACAAGTTAGAAAGCAACAGTTAGAACTGGACATGGAACAACAGACTGGTTCCAAATAGGAAAAGGAGTACATCAAGGCTATATATTGTCATCCTGTTTGTTTAGCTTATATGCAGATTACATCATGAGAAACGCTAGGCTGGAGTAAGCACAAGCTGGAATCATGACTGCCAGGAGAACTATCAATAACCTCAGATATGCCGAGGACACCACCCTTAGGGCAGAAAGTGAGGAACTAAAGAGCTTCTTGATGAAAGTGAGAGAAGAGAGTGAAAAAGTTGGCTTAAAGCTCAACATTCAGAAAACTAAGATCATGGCATCCGGTCCCATCACTTCATGGCAAATGGAGAAATAGGGGAAACAGTGGCTGACTTTATTTTGAGGAGCTCCAAAATCAATGCAGATGATGACTATAGCCATGAAATTATAAGATGCTTACTCCTTGGAAGGAAAGTTATGACCAATCTAGACAGCATATTAAAAAGCAGAAACATTACTTTGCCAAAAAAGGTCCGTCTAGTCAAGGTTATGGTTTTTCCAGTAGTCATGTACGGATGTGAGAGTTTGGACTATAAAGACAGACATGCATCAAAGAATTGATGCTTTTGAACTGTGGTGTTGGAGAAGACTCCTGGACCCCCTTGGACTGCAAGGAGATCCAACCAGTCCATCCTAAAGGGGATCAGTCCCGGGTGTTCATTGGAAGGACTGATGTTGAAGATGAAATTTCAAAACTTTGGCCATCTGATGCAGAGAGCTGACACATTTGAAAAGACCCTGATGCTGGGAAAGACTGAAGGTAAGAGAAGAGGGTGACAGAGGATGAGATGGTTGGATGACATCACCAACACAAAGGACATGCGTTTGTGTGGACTCCGGGAGTTGGTGATGGACAGGGAGGCTTGGCGTGCTGCACTTCATGGGTTTGCAAAGTCGGACATGGCTGAGCGACTGAACTGAACTGAGCGGCTTGATCTCATTTGAGTCCAAGGGATTCTCGAGACTGCTCTAGCAGCACAATTTGAAATCATCAGTTCTTCAGAGCTGAGTCTGTTTTGCCCCTCTCACATCCATATATGATTATTGGAGAAACTATAGCTTTGAATGTATGGGCATTTGTTGGCAAAGCGATGTCTCTGGTTTTTAATACACTGTCTAGGTTCATTGGAAGGACTGACGCTGAAGCTGAAACTCCAATACTTTGGCCACCTCATGTGAAGAGTTGACTCATTGGAAAAGACCCTGATGCTGGCAGAGATTGGGAGCAGGAGGAGAAGGGGACGACAGAGGATGAGATGGCTGGATGGCACCACCGACTCGATGGGGATGGGTTCGAGTAAACTCAGGGAACTTGTGATGGACAGGGCCGCCTGGCGTGCTGCAATTCATGGGGTTGCAAAGAGCTGCATACGACTGAGGACTAAACTGAACTGAACTGACTGAGGTTTGTCACAGGAGCAAGCATCTTTTAATTTCATGGCTGAAATCAACATCCACAGTGATTTTGGAGCCCAGAAAAATAAAATGTGTCACGCTTCCACTTTCACCCCTTTTCTTTGCCATGAAATGATGGGACCAGAAACCAACATCTTACTTTTTTGAGTACTGAATATTAAGGCAGGTTTTTAACTCTATTTCAAGAGGCCTCTTTCAACTCTCCTTATCAAAAGGCTCACCTGCACCTAAAGTTCATAGTACTATTGACAATACCTCAGACATTAAAGAAATCTAAGTTTCTATTGATAGATAATGAAGAAAATGTGGCATGTGATGAAATTCTACTCATCTTCAAAAACAAAATTTTGCCATTTACAGGAAAATGGATGGATTTGGAGTGCATTATGTACTTTTGCCTGGAAAAATCCCATGGATGGAGGAGCCTGGTAGGCAGTAGTCCACAGGGTCGCTAAGAGTCAGACATGACTGAGTGACTTCACTTTCACTTTTCACTTTCATGCATTGGAGAAGGAAATGGCAACCCACTCCAGTGTTCTTGCCTGGAGAATCCCAGGGAAGGGGGAGCCCAATGGGCTGCTGTCTATGGGCTTGCACAGAATCGGACAAGACTGAAGTGACTTAGCAGCAGCAGCAGCAGGCTAAGTGAATTAAGTCAGAGAAAGGGAAATACTGTATAATATCACTTACATGTGGAATCTAAAAAATAAAACAAACTAGTGAATTTAACAAAAAGAGACTTATAGATTTTAAGAACAAACTAGTGGTCACCAGTGGAGATAGGCTTGCAAAGAGGGGGCAAATAAGTGTAGAGGATTAAGAAGTACCAACTATTACATGTAAAGTTAGCTACATGGATATATAGTAAAAATTTTTGTTGAAGTAGGGTTGATCTATAGTGTTTTGTTAATTTCTGCTGTACAGCAAAGTAACTCAGATATACATATATACATATTTTTAAATATTCTTTTCCATTATGGTTTATCCCAGAATATTGAATGTTGTTTCTTATGCTATACACTTTGTTTGGTCACTCAGTCATGTCCAACTCTTTGTAACCTCATGAACTGCAGCATTCCAGGCTTTCTTGTACTTCACCATATCCCGGAGATTGCTCAAACTTATATGATTGTGTCGGTGATGCCATCCAACTATCTCGTCCTCTGTAATTCCCTTCTCTTCCTGCATTCAGTTGTTCCTACCATGAGGGTATTTTCCAGTGAGTTGACTCTTCTCATCATGTGGCCAAAGTATTGACATTTCAGTTTCGATTTCAGCATCAGTGCTTCCAATGAATATTCAGGATAGATTTCCTTTAGGATTGACTGTTTGATCTCCTTGCAGTCCAAGGGATTCTCAAGAGTCTTCTCCAAAACCACAATACAAAAACATCAGTTCTTCAATGCTCAGCCTTCTTTATGGTTCAACCCTCACATCTATTTGTGACTATTGGAAAAACCATAGTGTTGACTATATGGACCTTTGTCAGCCACATAATGTCTCTGCTTTTTTAATTTTTGTTCCTTGGTTCTAGGTGTTTTGCCTCTCTTTTTTTTTTCTTCAGTATTTTATTTAAAGGATAATTGCTGTATAGAATTTTGCTTTTTTCCCCTAAATCATCAACATGAATTAACTGTAGACATACATACATCCTTTCCTTCTTGAATTCCCTTCACAACCCCCTCCTCACCCCACCCCCACCCCTCTAGGTTGATACAGAGCCCCTTTTTGAGCTTCCTGTGACATAACACTAGTAATGTAAGTTTCCATGTTACTCTCTCCATACATCTCACCCTCTCCTCCCCTCTTCCTATATCCATAAGTTTATTCTCTATGTCTCTTTCTCCTACAAATAAATTTATCAGGACTATCTTTCTCAATTCCATATATATGTGTTAATATACAACACTTCTCTTTCTTTTTCTGACTTCCTTCACTCTGTATAATAGGCTCTAGGTTTTTCTGCCTCATCAGGACTGACTCAAACTCATCCTTTTTATGGCTGAGTAATGTTCCATTGTGTATATGTACATCAACTTCTTTATCCATTCACCTGTTGATGGACATCCAAGTTGCTTCCATGTTATAGCTACTGTAAATAGGTGCTGCAGTGAGCACTGGAGTATGTGTATATTTTTCAGCTTTGGTTTCTTCAGGATATATATGTAGGAGTGGGGTTGCTGGGTCATATGGTGGTTTTATTCTTAGTTTATAAAGGAATCTCCATATCATCTTCCTTTGTGGCTATATTAATTTACATCTCCCCCAAAAGTGCAAGAGGGTTCCCTTTTCTTCACACCCTCTCCAGCACTTATTTTTTGTAGACTTTTTGATGACGGCCATTCTGGCTGATGTGAGGTGATATCTTATTTACAAGGATATATTGTACAGCACAGGTAATATAGTCAATAGTTTATAAAAATTATAAATGCAAAATAAGCTTTAAAAATTGTGAATCACTATATTGTGAACCTGTTAGAAATCATACTGTACTTAAGCTATAATTTTAAAAAATAATAATAATGAAGTAAAGGAAAAAGAAAGAAGATGGTGAATAGCAACAAAGGGCAAAAAAAAAATCAAATTTAGAAGAGAATATAGAATTTTACTTGAGCCAAACTGAGATATATAACCTGAGAGACAGACCCCCAGAAAACTGTGAGGACTGTTCCACCTATTAGAAGTCAAAGACAATCATATACATTTGGTGGAAAAGCAATAAACATCAAATAACATACTGATATTTTACATAAGCTTCACCAAGGAGGATATATGGTCCAGCTAGGAACACATGAAACAAGTAGAAAGTTGCAGTTACCCACTACAGAGTTGGAAAAGAATTCCATTCTTTTTAGAATTTGGTAATCAATAATGTCAGAATACAGGAAAAGAAAAGATCTTTATAATTGAGCAAGTAGTTTCCACCTTTCAGAAACTTTGATTAATGTGCAATGCAGATGCACACTGCACTTTAGGGAGAGAGGGAGGAGATTTAAATAGGCAGAGAAAGTTTTTTAATGCCTTAAAATGTAAATACTATTTCACCTGCTGTCTGAGTCCCCAGGGAAGCCTGAATGAGATAATAAACCTACTAGTTATGTTATTTTCAAATATTTTCTCATTCAACTAGGTTGCCTTTCATTTTCTCATGTTACCTTTGCTGTGAAAAAGCTTTTAAGCTTAATAATATCTCATTTAATTTTAACTATCTCTAACTTAATTATGTCTCCAAAAGTTGGTTTAACACTCAACATTCAGAAAGCTAAGATCAAGGCATCTGGCCCCAGCACTTCATGGCAAATAAATGGGGAAACAATGGAACCAGTGAGAGACTTTATTTTACTGGCCTCCAAAATCACTGCACATGGTGACTGCAGTCATGAAATTAAAAGATGCTTCCTCCTTGGAAGAAAGGCTATGACCAACCTAGACAGTGTATTAAAAAGCAGAGGCTACTTTGCCAACAAAGCTCCATTTAGTCAAAGGTATAGTTTTTCCAGCAGTCACATAAGGATGTGAGAGTTGGACCATAGAGAAAGTTGAGCACCAAAGATATGGTGTTTTTAAACTGTGATGTTGGAGAAGACTTTGGAGAGCCCCTTGAAATATATAGTGATCCAACCAGTCAACCCTAAAGGAAATCAGTCCTGAATATTCACTGGAAGTACTGATGAGAAGTGGAAATTCCAATACTTTGGCCACCTGATGTGAAGAACTGACTCATTGGAAAATACCCTGATGATAGGAAGCATTGAAGGCAGAAGGAGAAGGGGATGACAGAGGATGAGATGGTTGGATGGCATCACCAACTTGATGGACATGAGTTTGAGTAAGCTCCAGGAGTTGGTGATGGACATGGAAGCCTGGTGTGCTGCAATCCATAGGGTCACAAAGAGTCAGACGTGACTGAGAGACTGAACTGAACTGAACTGATATTTCATGTAGTTAAATTTTTTTGTGCTTATTTTGCCTTCAGAGACAGACTCCAAAATGCTGTGATTTATGTCAAGATTTGCTGCCTATCCTGTATTCCAGAAACTTTATTATTTCAGTTCTTTAGAGTAGATATTTATGTCTTTAGTCCATTTGGAAATTTTAAAATATAGTTTAAGGGAACCTTCTAATTTTCTCCTTTTACACTCAGCTGTCCAGTTTTTCCAGCACTACTTATTGAAGAGTCTATCTTTTCACTTATACATTCTTGGTTCTTTTGTCATCAATTAGGTGCCCATACATGCAGGGGTTTATATCTGGGCTTTCTGGCTTGTCCTATTGGTCTTTATGTCTGTTTTTGTGAAGTATCATACTGTCTTGATTACTGTAGATTTAATAAACCTAGCTTGAAATATGGTAACATGATATCTCACCTGGATTTTCATGATAGCAGAGGAATAGATGGGAAGATCTTACCTCCACTGAACACAAATACATAAAAAATTCAACTGCATATGGAAAAACTTCTACAGAACACCTGAACACTGGCAGAAGAACTCCCAGTCTTCCAGAAAGGCAAGAAAATCTCCTCAGAATGAGGTAGGGTGAAAAGTAAAGATAAAAGAAGGGACAAATAATTTCAGGATATTATCTGCACCTGAGGGAGAGAGTCTTGACGGAAGAAAGGTTTCTGCACTGTTGGAAACCCCCTGGTCAAGGGGAGCTTCAGAACCTGAGAGGGTAGTGCAGCAACAGGTGTACAGAAGGCAAAATGGAGAAAATTCACTACAGAAATCACTTCTGAGTAACATTCCCAGCAGAGAAGTGACTTGGACGCTTGGGCTGGGTGTTCATTCTCAGGTTTCAGACTCTAGGGAGAGGACTGGGGTTGGCTACTGTGAGGATATTTTGAGGGGCTAGTATGACACAGCTGTTGGAATCCAGGGAAAACCTTAGGCATTCAAGAAAAACGACAGATTATTGCCATGGCAATGCTCTAATTTCACATGCAGGACCCCACCTTCAAGAGTGTTATAGGTGAAATGAGCCTTGGCTGTGGACTGTGAACCCAGATGTAGATGTGCCAAACCAAGCATGAATGGCAGAGGCAGGACTATATGCACTGCAGTTTACGATCCTAGAGGAGGAAACACTGGCCACCTGACAACTTCCAGGGCCAGTGTGGTGTCAGAGGTGGATGACAAGTGGTATCCAGTCTCAACTCCTTTATCCACAGCTGCCACCAAGTTGTAAAGTTAGCACAAATTGCACCCCAAACCTTCCTGGGATCCTGAGAAGGTCAGCTCTGCTGAGTGACCCACAACTTGCAGCCAACTCCCCTGGGAAAGCAAGCTACTTGCTTCACACTGTGGCGACTTTCCGCAGCTCTTGGCCACAGCAGACATTCTGTACTCACCACAACTTTGTCTGCTGTCCCCTTCACTCTTCCTAGTCCAGATGAGCACCTGAGATCTAATGTGTTGCTGCTTTCATCCTCTTAAGTCTGAGTAAGGAACAGATATTGGAGGACAGTCCTCAAGCAGAGGCATGTCCCACCCCAAGGCAGAGCTGGCTGTGTGAGCAAAGACGAAGGGGGGAATCTGCAGCAGCCGCTATGAAGGGCAAAATCCCTATACTTAGCCTGAGACTGTGAACTATATGAATAATTGTGGATTTTGGAGCACGTATAAGCTGGAGTAATGTAAGATCTGAGTCTGAGCTAACACTACACTGCATACAACAGGTGCAGAGGCCTTCCTAGATACACTGGGGGACTTTCTGAGTAGGCAATTTGGCAGGAGCACACTCTGTGGAAAGGTCAAAGAACCAGTTTCATCCACCAAAAAACAGGCCCAAGTCCCACCAACAAGGAAACCTGTCCATGGCACTGATTCTATGCCACTCCTGGGGGGCATATGCCATGAATGAGAGGAACTGTGACCTACTAGATTGCAGAAAATAGAGCCCAAATGCAGTAAATTGAACAAAAAGAAAAGACAGAAAAATATGCAACAAATGAAGGGACTTGGTTAAAACCAATATAACCAAATAAATGAAGAGAAAATGGGCAGTATACTTGAAAAAATTCAGATTAATGACAGTAAAGATGATTTAAAATTTTGGAATTAAAATGGAGGCACACATAAATAGATTGGAGGCATGGACCAAGAAGATGCAAGAAATGTTTAACAAAGAACTAGAAGAAATAAAGAATAGACAATTCGTGATGAACAGCATAATAAGTAGGTTAAAAATGCACTAGAGGGATACAATAGCAAATACCTGAGGTAAAAGAATGGATACATGAACTGGAAGGTAAACTGGTGAAAATAAATGAAGCAGAGCAGAAATGAAGAGTAGAAAGAAATGAGGAAAACAATAAATGGTTATAAGATCATACATATCAATAATTGCTTTCATTGTATGTAAATTGACTAAATGCTCCAACCAGAAAACAGAGAAGTGAATGAATGTATACAAAAATAAGACCCCTATGTATACTGTCTACAAAAGACCTACTATAGATCTAGAGATACTACAGATTGAAAGTGTGGGGTTGGAAAAGTTATTCCATATCAAAAGATAGCAGGAGTAGCAATACCCATAAATATCATTACAAGAAACCAGGAAGGACACTGCATGATGATCAAGGGGTCAATTCAAGAAGATGTAACAATTATAAATAAATAAATATATACCCAGCATAGAAGCACATCAATAGTATAAGGCAAAGACTAACAACCATGAAAGAAGATATAGACAGTAACACAATAATACTGGGGGAATTTAACACCACATTCACACCAAAGGACAGATCATCCAGGCAGAACTTTGGTTAGGAAACACAAACTTTAAATGATACATTGGACCAACTGGATCTAATTAAGACTTAAAGGGCATTTCATCCAAAAGTGATAGATTTCACTTTTTACTCAAGTGCGAATGAAACATTCTCTAGGATAGATAACATCTTAGGACATCAGTTAAGCCACAGCAAATTTTAAAATTGAAATCATTTCAAATATCTATTCTGACTTCATCACTATAAATTATATATCAACTACTGGGGAATGAGTTATAAACACCCATAAATACATAGTGATTAAACAATACACTTCTGAATACCCCAGAGGTTACGAAAAAAAGTTCAAGAGGAAATTTTAAAAAATATCTAGAAGTAAATGACAGTGAAAGCACAGCTCAAAATTTATGGGATACAGTAAAAATAGTGCTAAGTGGGAGGTTTATAGCAATGCAATCCTACATCAAGAAACAAGAGAAACATTAAATAAGCAACCTTATAGTTCAGTTGGTAAAGAATCTGCCTGCAATGCAGGAGACCTGGCTTAGATTCCAGGGTCAGAAAGAGTCCCTGGAGAAAGAAATGCCAAACCTCTCCAGTATTCTTGCCTGGACACGGAAGCCTGACAGGCTACAGTCCATGGGTTCACAAGAGTCAGACACAACCTAGTGATTAAACTGCCATCACCAACATTACACACAAACCAACTAGAAAAGAAGAACAAAACAGAACCATCCAAATTTAGGAGAAGGAGAGGAATCATGAAGATCAAAGCATAAATAAATGAAAAATAAATGAAGGAGGAAATAACAAAGATCGATAAAATTAAAAACTGTTTTTAGTTTTTTTGAGAAGATAAAAACTTGACAAACTGTTAGCCAGGCTTATAAGAAAAATGGAGAGAAAAACTCAAATCAATGACATTAGAAATTAAATAGGGGAAATTATAAGACAATACAGAAAATAGGACCACAGGGGACTATTCTCTTATGATCAGCTATATGCTAATAAAATGGACAACCTCAAAAAATGGACAAATTCTTTAAAAAATATAAACATCCAAGCTAATCCAGGAGGAAATGGAATATATAGAAATAGATGTATCCCAAGCACAGAAATCAAAACTATAATCAAACCTCTACTTACAAACAATAGCCCAAGTCCAGATGTCTTTGCAGTTGAATTCTACCAGAAGTTCAGAAAAGAACTAACAACTATCCTACTTAATCTCTTCCAGAAAATTGCTGAAGGAAAATTCCCAAACTCATTCTATGAGGCCACCATCACCCTGTCACCAAAACCAGACAAGATACCATAAAAGAAAAAAGAAAAGAAAAAAAATTACAGGCTGATATTACTGATGAAAACAGGTGCAAAAGTCCAAAACAAAATTCCTTCAAACAGAATCCAACAGCACAGTAAAAAGCTTCTACACCATAGTCAAGTGGGCTTTATCCAAAGGATGCAAGGATTCTTCAATATATGCAAATCAATCAACATGATTCTCCATAATAGCAAATTAAAAGGTAAACATCATCTCAGTCATCTCAATTGATGCCAATAA
This sequence comes from Muntiacus reevesi, assembly GCA_020226045.1. NCBI lineage: Eukaryota > Metazoa > Chordata > Mammalia > Artiodactyla > Cervidae > Muntiacus > Muntiacus reevesi. Next base: position 3,862,080 of record JAGTXV010000429.1, on the reverse strand, counting down.
AGATTTGGACATAGATTCAGCCATTTATGATAAAAGCTTTTCAGAAAGTTGACATATAAGGAACATTCTTCAACAGAGTAAAGAGCATGTGCAACAAACCCACTGCAAACATTATTCTCTATGGTGAAAAACTGAAATCATTTCCTCTAAGATTAGGAGAAGGGCAAGGATGTCCACTCTAGCACTATTATTCAACATAGTTTTGGAATTCCTTGTTGCTCCAATAAAAATATGAAAGAAATAAAAAGAATCTAGATTTTGAAAGAAGTCAAACTCACTGTTTGCTGATGACAAGATACTATACATAGAAACCCCAAAATATGCTATAAGAAAATTACTAGAGCTAATCAGTGAATATAGTAACCTGAAGAAAAACACTCAGTTGTATCCAACCCATGGACTAGTCTGCCAGGTTCCTCTGTCCATGGAAATCTCTAGGTAAAAATGCTGGAATGAGTTGCTGTTTCCTTCTCCAGAATATGAGAAAATCTCATGATATAAAACTAATATACAGAAATCCCTTAACAATTCCATTCACAACTGCAACAAAGAAAGCATAATATTAGGAACAAATCTCATTAAGGTTTGAACAGAAGTTCTGAACACAGGAAATAATAAGACACTGATGAAAGAAATCAAAGATGGTAGAAATAGATGGAAAAACAGATAGTATTCTTGGATTGCAAGAATCAATATTGTGAAAATGACTATACTACACCTGAAAACCTACAGAAAGAATCCTATCCATATCAAACCTCCAATGGTATTTTTCATAGAACTGGAACAAAAAATTAATAATTTGTATGGAAATAAAAACACTGAATAGCCAAAGCAATCTTGAGAATGAAAAATGTAGATGGGGGATCAACTGTCCTGATTTCAGACTATACTACAAACCCACAGTCACCAAGTGTGTATAGTATTAGCACAAAAGCAGAAATATAGACCAATGGACAACATAGAAAGCCCAGATATATACCAACACACATAAGGACAACTTACCTTTGACAAAGGAGGCCACCATACACATCAGAGAGAAGACAGATCAATTAATTCTGTTGCTCAGTGGTGATTTGACACTTTTCAAACCAATGGACTGCAACAAACAGGCTTACCTGTCCATCAACTCTCAGAGCTTGCTCAAACTCATGTCCATTGAGTCGGTGATGCCATCCAAGCAACTCATCCTCTGTTTTACCCTTTACCCTTTTCCTCTTGCCTTCAATCCTTACCAGTATCAAGGACTATTCCAATGATAAAGATTTTTGCATCAGGTTGTCAAATTATTGGAGCTTTATCTTCAGCATCTATCCTTCCAATGAGTATTCAGGACTGATTTCTTTTAGTATTGATTGATTTGATTTCATTGCAGTCCAAGAGACTCTCAAGAGTCTTCTCCAACACCACAGTTCAAAAGCACCAATTCTTTGGCATTCATTTTCTTTATGCTGCAACTCTCACATCCATACTCGACTACAGGAAAAACCATAGTTTGACTACACAGATCTTTGTTGTCAAAGTAATGTCTCTGCTTTTTAATCCTCCCCTTTGATGCCAATGGCCTATCCCCCAAGCACAGTCTCTTCTGCCCTATTGATCATGTGTGCCCAAACCATGTGACTTCCTGGTACTCAAACAAGTGAGACACGCTGTGACAGATTCTGGTAAAGAGGGATAGATTCTCGGAGAACACCACACTGAGCTTGAAGGAGACATGGAAAATAAAGTGTAGATGCATGAATTACCCCAATTAGAAAACCCTTGAGCTAACTCATACTACTGAAGAGACTTCTGAAATTTTGCAATAAGTGCTCTTGACCATTTGCTGTCTGACCATTTCTTCATTTAAATTGTATAGTTGTCTTCATTCTTGGAGAAACAAACTCCATCAGGATGCTTCTGTTAGAAATCTGGGTGTAATACAAGTGGAGGAATTAAAGAAAAAGGGTATGTATGTCTCTCAAAGGACCTGGGCCTAGGATCATTACAGACCCCTCTCTTAAGTCGATTAAGTTCAGTGGTGGCACATGGATAGAGCACAAAGACCAATGAGTATCCAATGTGGGAGGGGTAGAATAAAGTTTAAAGTTAATGTAAACAAACAAAATAAAAGAATAAATAATAAATAATAAAATTTAAATATATCAAGAACTTTCTCTTCAGAAATAAAACATTCAGGATTGTTTTTCATAGTTATGGAAGATATTTTCATCTATTTAAGTATGAGGAAACATTCTGGCTTACATATGATTTGGCTTGAACTTGGCCTATCTTTTGAAGTGATAAATGAATATTGTCCGTGTGCTTTAACCACTAAATAAAAGTCACTCTTTATTGACTTAAGGAAAGATGTCAAAGTCTACTCCAGTTGTCCACCAGCACTGCACACTCTGAGAAATACAGGATGGGGAAAACAAGATGAAACATTTCTATGCTTTGGTTCTGTGGGTTCCTAGACAGTTGAGGTGAATATGGAAGTCAAAATTTTAATGATTCCACATTCTTGCTAGAGAAACACTAAAATCACTTGTTTGCAATCTTTGTTTTTTGTGATTGTCAGGAACATTTTACCAAGTTTTATGTTTCACTACATATATTTTCCACTTTAAAGAAAGTTGGGTAGGTACTGGCTCTGCCCCTATGTCTGCCCTATGTCTCCTCTCAAATTGTCTAAAAGACCATTTCACAGTCTGTGGTCTTCCACTTTCATGAAACTTGTTTTTTCTACTTATACTGAGAATTGTTTATTGATTATTTTTATCAGTAATACTGTAATTTATTCACTTTTTCTTTTTGTTTTTTGTCTGGCTTCAAGTTCTAAACTGTGTATAGAAAGTTGGTCTGCTACAATCATGCCATATAATTAATGAGCCCACATAGTAAGGAATGACAATTGATATTTTTTAGCAGAATCCAGAACGTCCCTGGTTCAGTTCAGTTCATTTCAGTTCAGTCACTCAGTCGTGTCTGATTCTTTGCAACCCCATGAATTGCAGCACGCCAGTAGTTCAACCAATAAAGAATCCACTGCAATGCAGGAGACCCCAGTTTGTTTCCCGAGTTGGGAAAATCCTCTGGAGGAGGGATAGGCTACCCACTCCAGTATTCTTGTGCTTCCTTCATGGCTCAGATGGTAAAGAATCTGGCTGCAATGCAACCAACCTGACTTCCATCCCTGAGTTTGGGAGATCCTCTTGAAGAGGGCAGAACAACCCACTCCCAGTATTCTTGCCTGGAGAACCCCCATGGACAGAGGAGCTTGATAGGCAACAGTCCATGGGGTCCCAAAGAATCAGACATGACTATGAAACTAAGCACACCAGAAACCTAAATTTATTTTTGTAAGAAAGGTGCTTGAAAAGCTTGAAATATGGAGGTTTGACTAAGAAAGTGTGTTTGAACCCTGAAAAAAATACAAAAAGCAATGAGCTTTTACTACTCTCTTGTCCCTATACAACCAGAGGACAAATGGAGTGTCTGTTCCCCTTTCAGAGGAAAGTTGTTGTGGTAGAAAATGTTAATTGATTAAATAAACAAATTATTCCTACTGAAATCCTTCTCTCAACAATGAAGCAACACGGAAATCAAGATCAATACCAAAGCAAGAACATAACTGCAATCAATTGCAGCTGTAAGACATGGCCTCAAAGGAGAACTACATTCTTGCATATAAATAACTGACTGAATTCTCTGGCAATACTTTATAAAAATACATAGTCAGTATTGTAAAGGATTTTGTTTTCCCAGTCAATAATATAGAAGTACCTTTGAGTTATTCATAGTTTTAATAACCAAAAGCAGTGACTACTTTTCAGATATTCCAGCCAGTCATTTAAACAATGTCAACTTTTTCCCCCAAAAGCAACATGTTGATGGTAGTGGTGGTGATGAGTCACTAAGTCTAGTACACCTCATTTTCACCTCCATGAACCATAGACCACCAGGCTTCTCTGTCCCTGAGATTTCCCAGGCAAGAATAATGGAGTGGGTTGCCATTCCCTCCTCGAGAGGATCTAAGTTCCCAGCCCAGAGGTTTCCCAACTTTGGGTCACCTACATTGGCAGGTGGATTCTTTACCACTGAGCCTCAAGAGAAGCCCCCAAAGCCACTTACTATCTACTTTAAAAGTATACCCTGTCTTTCATATATAAGGTATCAAACTTCAAGTCTGTCAAGACTGGACTTGTTCAGGACTTCCTTAGTGATCCAGTAGAGTCTGCTTCTCAATGCAGGGGATGTGGGTTAGATTGCTGAAGATCCCACATGCTGAAGAGTAACTAAGGTCATGGGCCTCAACTAAGGAGTCCACGCCCTGCAACTAATGAGCTCATGTGCTGGAAACAGAGCCAGTGCTCTGCAACAAGAGAAGCCAGCACATTGAGAAGGCCATAAACCATATCAAAGAGTGGCCCCACTTGCCACAGCTAGAGAAATTGCTTGAACGGCAGTGAAGACCTAGTTTGGCCAAAAATAAATACAATTTAAAAAATAAAAATGATACAAAAACTGAAACCAGAAAAAGACTGAGTTGTGTAAAATAGAAGTATAGTTACATATACATAGCAATAAGCAAATATACGTTAAATGTACAAAACACAAAAAGTATTTATTCTTCTAAACATGATGGAACAATACTGATTAAGAAATTTATCAGAAAATAAAAATAGGGAATAGTTCCCCCAGAAGGAGAGGTCAGGATATCCCAAGCATCAGTGTTCTAATTTGTGTTTTGAATGCCTACACCTAGGAAGAATCATGTCGCTCATGCAATTCTCGTATACATGTATCTCCTTAAGCCGCTAAGCTATCTGTTTAGCAGTTACAAGCACACTCACTTTATATTTCCTTGAAGCCACTTGGGTTTTCAAAAAGAATGTATATGTTAGATTTGCTTGTTTTATTTTTTGTTTCATTTATTTTTTTATTAGTTGGAGGCTAATTACTTTACAATATTGTAGTGGTTTGTGCATTACATTGACATGATTTACATGTGTTCCCCATCCTGAACCACCCTCCCACCTACCTCCCCATCCAATCCCTCTGGGTCATCCCAGTTCACTAGCCCTCAGCACTTGTCTCATGCATCCAACCTGGACTGGTGATCTGTTTCACACTTCATAATACATATGTTTCAATGCCATTCACTCAGATCATCTCACCCTCGCCTTCTTCCATAAAGTCCAAAAGTCTGTTCTATACATCTGGGTCTCTTTTTCTGTCTTGCAATATAGGGTTAACGTACCATCTTTTAAAATTCCATATATATGCATTAGTATACTGTATTGGTGTTTATCGTTCTGGCTTACTTCACTCTGTATAATGGGCTCCAGTTTCACCCATCTCATTAACTGATTCAAAGGTATTCTTTTTAATGGTTGAGTAATATCCCATTGTGTATATATACCATAGATTTCTTATCAATTCGTCTGCTGATGGGCGTCTAGGTTGATTCCATGTCCTGGCTATTATAAACAGTGCTGCGATGAATATTGGGGTGCATGTGTCTCTTTCAGATCTGGTTTCCTCGGTGTGTGCCCAGGAGTGGAATTGCTGGGTCATATGGCAGTTCTATTTCCAGTTTTCTAAGGAATCTCCACACTGTTATCCATAGAGGCTCTACTGGTTTGAATTCCTACAAAGAGTGTAAGAGGGTTGCCTTTTCTCCATCCCTTTCCAGCATTTGTTACTTGTAGACTTTTGGATAGCAACCATCCTGACTGGTGTGTGATGGTACCTCACTACACATTTTGATTTACATTTCTCTGATAATGAGTGATGTTGAACACATTTACATGTGTTTGTTAGCCATCTGTATGTATTCTTTGGAGAAATTTCTGTTTAGTTTGGCCCATTTTTTTATTGGGTCATTTATTTTTCTGAAATTGAGCTGCAGGAGTTGCTTGAATATTTTTGAGATTAATCCTTTGTCTGTTGCTTCATTTACTATTATTTTCTCTACTTTTGAAGGCTGTCTTTTCACCTTGCTTATAGTTTCCTTTGCTGTGCAAAAGCTTTTAAGTTTAATTAGGTTTCATTTGTTTATTTTTGCTTTTATTTCCAAGAATCATAGAGGATCTTGCTGTGATTTATATTGGAGAGTGTGTTGCCTATGTTCTCCTGTAAGAGTTTTATAGTTTCTGGTCTTACATTTAGATCTTTAATCCATTTTTACTATTTTTGTGTATGGTGTTAGAAAGTGTTCTAGTTTCATTCTTTTACAAGTGATTGACCAGTTTTCCCAGCACCACTTGCTAAAGAGGTTGTCTTTTTTCCATTGTATATTCTTGCCTCCTTTGTCAAAGATAAGCTGTCCATAGGTACGTGGATTTATCTCTGGACTTTCTACTTTGTTCCATTGACCTATATTTCTGCCTTTGTGACAATACCACATTGTCTTGATGACTGTGGCTTTGTAGCAGAGACTGCAGTCAGGCAGGTTGATTCCTCCAGTTCCTTTCTTCTTTCTCAAGATTGCTTTGGCTATTTGAGGTTTTTTGTATTTCCATACAAAGTGTGACATAATTTGTTCTAGTTCTGTGAAAAATATCATTGGTAGCTTGATAGGGATTGCACTGAATCTATAGATTGGCTTTGGATAGCATAGTCACTTTCACAATATGGGTTCTTCCAATCCATGAACACGGTATATTTCTCCATCTATCTGTGTCCTCTTTGATTTCTTTCATTAATGTTTCATAGTTTTCTATATAAAAGTCTTTTGTTTCTTTATGTAGATATACTCCTAAATATTTTATTTTAGTTGTTGCAATGTTGAATGATATTGTTTCCTTAATTTCTCTTATTGTTTTCTCATTGTTAGTGTATAGGAATGCAAGGGATTTCTGTGTGTTAATTTTATATCCTGCAACTTTACTATATTCACTGATTAGCCCTGGTAATTTTCTGGTAGAGTCTTTAGGGTTTTCTATGTAGAGGATCATGTGTTCTGCAAACAGTGAGAGTTTTACTTCTTCTTTTTCTATCTGGATTCCTTTTATTTCTTTTTCTGCTCTGATTGTTGTGACCAACACTTCCAAAACTATGTTGAATAGTATTAGTGAGAGTGGGAATCCTTGTCTTGTTCCTGACTTTAGGGAACATGCTTTCAACTTTTCACCATTGAGGATAATATTTGCTGTGGGTTTGTCATATATAGCTTTTATTATGTTGAGGTATGTCCCTTCTATTCCTGCTTTCTGGAGATTATTTTTTTTTTATCATAAATGGATGTTGAATTTTGTCAAAGGCTTTTTCTGCATCTATTGATATAATTATATGATTTTTATTTTTCAATTTGTTAATGTTGTGTATTATGTTGATTGATTTGCAAATATTGAAGAATCCTTGCATCCCTAGGATAAAGCCCACTTGGTCATGATGTATGACTTTTAAGATGTTGCTGGACTCTTTGCTAGAATTTTGTTAAGGATTTTTGCATCTATGTTCATCAGTAATATTGGCCTGCAGTTTTCTTTTTCTGTGGCATCTTTGTCTGGTTTTGGGATTAGGGTAATGGTGGCCTCATAATGAGTTTGGAAGTTTACCTTCTTCTGCAATTTTCTGGAAGAGTTTGAGTAAGATAGGTGTTAGCTCTTCTCTAAATTTTTGGTAGAATTCAGCTGTGAAGCCATCTGGTACTGGGCTTTTGTTTCCTGGAAGATTTTTGATTACAGTTTCGATTTCCTTGCTTGTGATGGGTCTGTTAAGATCTTCTATTTCTTCCTGGTTCAGTTTGGAAAGTTGTACTTTTCTAAAATTTGTCCATTTCATCCAAGTTGTCCATTTTATTGGCATAGAGCTGCTGGTAGTAGTCTCTTATGATCCTTTGTATTTCAGTGTTGTCTGTTGTGATCTCACCCTTTTCATTTCTTATTTTGTTAATTTGGTTCTTCTCTCTTTGTTTCTTAATGAGTCTTGCTAATGGTTTGTCAATTTTGTTTATCTTTTCAAAAAACCAGCTTTTAGCTTTGTTGATTTTTGCTATGGTCTCTTTAGTTTCTTTTGCATTTATTTCTGCCCTAATTTTTAAGATTTCTTTTCTTCTGCTAACCCTGGGGTTTTTCATTTCTTTCTTCTCTAGTTGCTTTAGGTGTAGAGTTAGGTTATTTATTTCACTGTTTTCTTGTTTCTTGAGGTAAGCCTGAATTGCTATGAACCTTCCCCTCAGGACTGCTTTTACAGTGTCCCATAGGTTTTGGGTTGCTGTGTTTTCATTTTCATTATTTTCTATGCTAATTTTGATTTCTTTTTTTTATTTCTTCTATGACTTGTTGGTTATTCAGAAGCATACTATTTAGCCCCATATGTTTGAACTTTTAATAGTTTTTCCCCCTGTAATTGAGATCTAATGTTACTGTTAATGTAATATGGTCCGAAAAGATGACTGGAATGATTTCAATTTTTTTGAATTTACTGAGGTGAGATTTACAGCCCAGGATGTGATCTATTCTGGAGAAGATTCTGTGTGTACTTGAGGAAAAGGTGAAATTTATTGTTTTGTGGTGAAAATTTCTATAGATATCAATTAGGTCTAGCTGGCCCATGATGTCATTTAAAGTTTGTGTTTCTTTGTTAATTTTCTGTTTAGTTGATCTATCCATAGGTGTGAGTGGGGTGTTAAAGTCTCCCACTATTGTGTTATTATTTATTTTCCCTTTCATACTTGTAAATATTTGCCTTACCTATTCTAGTGCTCCTATGTTGGGTGCATATATAGTTATAATTTTTATATATTCTTCTTGGATTGATCCTTTGATCATTATGTAGTGTCGATCTTCGTCTCTTTTCATGGTCTTTATTTCAAAGCTTACTTTATCTGATATGAGTATTGCTACTCTTGCTTACTTTTAGTCTACATTTGCATGAAATATCTTTTTCCACCTCTTCTTTTTCAGTCTGATGTGTCCCTTGTTTTGAGGTGGGTCTCTTGTAGACAGCATATATAGGGGTCTTGCTTTTGTATCCATTCAGCCAGTCTTTTTCTTTAGGTTGGAGCATTCAAACCATTTATATTTAAGGTATTTGTTGATAAGTATGGTCCCATTGCCATTACTTTATTGTTTTGTATTCAAAGTTATACACCGTTTCTGTGCTTCCTGTCTAGAGAAGATCCTTTAGCATTTGTTGAAGAGCTGGTTTGGTAGTTCTGAATTATCTCAGCTTTTGCTTGTCTGTAAAGCTTTTGAATTCTCCTTCATATCTGAATGAAATCCTTGCTAGGTAGAGTAATCTGGGTTGTAGGTTATTCTCTTTCATTACTTTAAGTATGTTCTGCCATTCCCTTCTGGTCTGAAGAGTTTCTATTGAAAGATCAGCTGTTATCCTTATGGGAATCCCTTTGTGTGCTATTCATTGTTTCTACTTTGCTGCTTTTAACATTTGTTCTTTGTGTTTGATCTTTGTTAATTTGATTAAGATATGTCTTGTGGTGTTTCACCTTGGGTTTATCCTGTTTGGGACTCCCTGTGTTTCTCGGACTTGTGTGACTATTTCCTTCCCCATTTTAGGGAAGTTTTCCGATATTATCTCCTCGAGTATCTTCTCATGGCCTTTCTTTTTATCTTCTTCTTCTGGGACTCCTATGATTCGAATGTTGGGACATTTCACATTGTCCCAGAGGTCCCTGAGGTTGTCCTCATTTCTTTTGATTCTTTTATCTTTTTTCCTCTCTGCTTCATTTATTTCCAACATTTTATCTTCTGCCTCACCTATCCTATCATCTGCCTAAGTTATTCTTCTGTTGGTTCCCTCCAGAGTGTTTTTGATCTCATTTATTGAATTATTCATTTTTATTTGACTCTTTTTAAATTTCTTATAGGTACTTGTTAAACATTTCTTGCATCTTCTCAATCCTTGTCTCCAAGCTATTTATCTGTAACTCCATTTTGTTTTCAAGATTTTGGATCATGTTTATTATTATTATTCTAGATTCTTTTTCAGTAGATTCCCTATCTCCTCCTCTTTGTTTGGCTTGGTGGGCATTTTTCATGTTCCTCTACCGCTGGGTATTTCTCTGCCTTTTCATCTTATTTAGATTGCTGTGTTTGAGGTGGCCTTTCTGTATTCTGGTAGTCTGTGGTTCCTTTTTATTGTAGAGGTTTTACCCAGTGGGTGGGGTTGGACGTTTGGCTTGTCAAGGTTTCCCGATTAGGGAAGCTTGCATCGGTGTTCTGGTGGGTGGAGCTGGATGCCTTCTGTCTGGAGTGCAATGGAGTGTCCAGTAGTGAGTTTTGAGATTGGTCTGTGGGTTTGGTGTGGCTTTGGGTAGCCTGTATATTGATGCTCAGGGCTATGTTCCTGCATTGCTGGAGAATTTGCATGGTATGTGTTGCTCTGGAACTTATTGGCTCTTGGGTGGTGGTTGGTTTCAGTGTAGGTATAGAGGCTTTTGGATGATCTCTTATTAATTAATGTTCCCTGTAGTTAGGAGTTTTCTGGTGTTCTCAGGGTTTGGGCTTAAGTCTCCTGCATCTGGATTTCAGCCTTATTCTTCCAGTAGCCTCAAGACTTCTCCCTCCATACAGAACTGATAATAAAACTTCTAGGTTAATGGTAAAAAGATTGGCCACAGTGAGGGTCACCCAGAGAAGTTTACAGAGTTACATGAAGAAGTGGAGAGGGAGGAAGATAGCAGTGACCAGGAGGAGTAAAAGGGGAATCAATCGGAGACAGATCTAGGCAGTACTCTGTTCCCTAAGTGTTCTCCGCGGCCCAGAACACCCACAGAGATTCACAGAATGAGACTGAGAAGAGAAGGGTGAGGGAGGAAATAGAGGTGATTTGATGGAGAAAAAGGAGAGTCAAAAGGGGGAGAGAGTGATCAAAACAGTAATCCAACTCCTGAGCAAAAATGGGTACTGAAGGTTAGATTCTTAAATATCCAAAATTGATATCAAATACTGAAAATCAAATATTAAAGATCTAGAGTAGAGGTTAGACTCTTAAAAATACAATATTAAAAAACAACAAAAACAGAAAAAAAATTAAGAAATATATATGAAGTTTGTTTTAAAAATAGGGTCCTTTTTTTTTCTTTTGCAAAGTTATAATGGGTTATAAAAATAAAAATTAAGGAGTAATAGAGGAGTATAGAGAACTTTAAAAAACAGAAAAGAAAAAAACATTTTTTAATTAAAAAAATAATAAAAAAAATATCTAGGAATTTCTCTGGAGCTGTTGTGGGCAGTGTGGGTTCAGTTCAGTTTCAGAGAGTTCCTTTTTCCTGCTTATACGTCTCAATATCTATAGGCCTGTTTCAGTGTAGTCACTGTTAACTATCGGGATTTTAATCTGTTGCACCAGGCACTTTAAAAGCGGTTCCCTTTGTTTATTTGGCTTCTGTTTGTAGGTCTCTTCAGTGTCTAATTTCTGCCCTGACACAAGGGGGCAGAGGTGGTCTCTTATTTAGGTTCGCTTCATCAGTCGTGCTGTGTGGAGGGAAGGGCACTGCAGACAAACATCACTAGCTTGTGTGGGAGTACCTGCAGTGTTCGGGCCACACTGGTTTTGCCCCCGCTCACGCTGTGTGTACTTTCCCTGTCTACATTGCTCAGGCTCCAGGTTGCTCTACAGGGAGAGGGCCCTGAGTTGTGTGCACTTCCCAGGCCTAAGTTGCCCAGGTTCAGGTTTTGGGTACTCCACAAAGGCGCAGACTCGGTTGTGCCTGCGTTTTGTGCCTTCCTCATCCGAGCAGCTCAAGCAACCAGGAACTTGATGAGCGCATTCTCCCCAGATGCAGTGAGAATTATCCCCTCCCCATCCCAGCCTCAACTTCCTGACGTGCCAGGTCCAGTGTTCCTTGTGTCTCCTCTGGGGAGCTGATGTCTTGCTGTGACCCTCCCAGCCGATGTCCACCATCCAGAAGTTCAGAAGTCTTTGGTTAGAGACTGGAAACCTGTTTGAAGTTTAGTAAGGAATGCCGTCTCTGGGGCCGAGTTTGCCCCTTTCCCCTCCCCTTTGCCTCCTGCCTCTGGTGGGAGATGGGCCGATGCGCAGCTGGCTAGCTCTTCTCTGGTATTGCTCAGTTCTTTTCTTCTGTGAATGGGCTAGTTGTGCCTTAGGTTAGGGCTTTTTGCAGGTTAATTCTCTCTCTCTCGCTATCCCATAGTTTAAGTTCCTATCTCACGTCAGCTCCCTCAGATTGCCCTCAGGACATTCAGGTCCTGTCCTTACCCCAAGCAATGCCACCCGCTCCTCTCTGTTCAGCCCCCACTTTCTGGTGGTGGATGTGAGCGTTTGGGGTACTTTTCTGCTGGCAGTTGCTTTTAGGCATGTCATCTGTGGGTTTTATTTATTTTTCCTCCCAGTTAGGATGCCCTCTGAGATTCAAAAACTTGCCCCAGAACTGCCCGTGAGAGGGTTTCCTGTTGTTTGGAAACTTCTTCTATTAACTCTCCCTTCCCAGGACGGACCTCTGTCCTTCACTCTTTTGTCTCTCTTTTTATCTTTTATATTTTGTCCTACCTCCTTTCAAAGACAATGGGCTGCTTTTCTGGGTGCCTGATGTTTTCTGTTAGCGATGAGAAGTTGTTTTGTGTAGTTTGCTCTGTGTTCAAATGTTCTTTTCATGAATTTGTGGGGGAGAAAGTGGTATCCCTGTCCTATTCCTCCACCATCTTTGTTCCCTCCTCAGATTTGCTTGTTTTTTTTATTTTATTTTTTTTTTTATTTTATTTTTTTTAGATTTGCTTGTTTTAATTTCTGAGGAGACATCACATTCTACACAGACACTAAGAAAATTTTAACAAACTTTTCCATTAATAGAGTTCATGCTTCCTCTGCCCTAACCAAGCATACTATTCTATGTGTACTGCATTTGCTTTTAGCAGGCTCTTTAGCACAATCATCTTGAAGCTCTTTTTTGCCTTTCTTTAATTTGGCTATAAAGCTCACAAATTTTAACAGCACATTAACATCTCTATTCTAATATGCCCTACTAGAGTTTGGTGAGCTCTTGGCGAGTTTCAGGGTTTCAGTTGCAAAGCCCTGAATTACTCATAGGGCTGTAGAATCTTCTGAAATTGAAGGAAAGACTACAAGTATTCCAGACTACCTTGATTATGATACATTTATTAAGAATTAAGCAGTTTCCCCCCCCATCCCCCCCAAAAAAAAACTACCCCTAACTCCTGATGTTCTTCATGATTTTATTGTGGGAATCTGGTAGAACTGATATTTCTCAGTGCTTCATAATTTCATCAGTAAGCTTTTCTGAGATGAAACCACATTAGAATTAGTTTTTAAGTTATTCCTAGCCACAGAGAAAAAAGGACACAAAAGGAAAACTGATTGGAAAAAACAAACAAATCTTTACTGATAGCAGATTACATGACCCTCCACAGACAGAACAATAAGGATGCCTGCAGAAAGTTACTTGAGGTAATCAACAAATTGAGTACAGTTGCAGGATGCAAAATTAATACTCAGGTATCCCTTGCATTCCTATACACTAACAATGAAAAATGAGAATGAAAACTTAAGGAAAGAATTCACTATTCAATGAAGAGCATAAGATATTTAGGAATATATTTCCCTAAAGAATGCAAGGACCTGCTACAGAAAACTATAAAACCATATTGAAAGAAATCAAAGATGGCATAAATAGATGAAGAAATATACCATGTTCTTGGATTGGAAGAATCAATATAGTGACAATGAGTATACAACCCAAGGCAATCTGTTGGTATGTTCATTCACCACTGATACCCTTAGATTCAACTGCGGAATCCTTATCCAACCATCAACAGTGTTTTTCACTGAACTAGAACAAATAACTTCACAATGTGTGTGGAAACACAAAAGACCTCCAATGAGCAAAATAATCTTGAGAAAGAACGGAAATGGAGGAATCAGCCTTTCTGACTACAGACTGCACCACAAAGCTACAGTCATCAAGACAGTAAGGTACAGGCCCAGAGACAGAAATTCAGATCAATGGAAAAAAACAGGAAGTCCAGAGATAAAGCCACACACACACGGACACTTTATCTTTGACAGAGGAGGCGAAAATATACAACACAGAAAAGACAGCCTCTTGGACAAGCAGTGCTGGGGAAACGGGTCAACCACACTGAAAGAATGAAAAGCTTATTCTTTTCTAACCCCACATGTAAAATAAATGCAAAGTGGATTAGGACCTAAATCGAAGACCAGACATTTTTAAACTCTTAGAGGAAAACACAGGCAGAACACTCTCTGATTGAAATCACAGCAAGATCCTCTATGAACCACCACCCAGCGTAATGAAAATAAAAACAAAAAGATACAAAAGGAACCTACATAAACTTCTATGCTTCTACACAGCGAAGGAAACTAAAACCAATGTGAAAAGACAGTCTTCAGAATGGGAGAATATTACAGCAAATCAAACAACTGCCCAAGAGTTAATCTGTCAAATATGCAAGCAGCTCATGCAGTTCAATACCAGAAAAATAACCTGATCAAAAAGTGGGCAAAACAGCTAAACAGACATTTCTCCAAAGGAGACATACAGGTTGCTAATGTATACATGAAAGATGCTCAACATCACTCATTATCAGAAAGATGAAAATCAAAACCACAATGTGGTATCATCTCTGTTGGTCACAATGACCATCACCCAAATGTCTCAAAGAAGAAATGCTGGAGAGGGAGTGAAAGGTAATCATCTTAAACTGCTGGTCGGAGTGCAAATGGGTATAGCCACAATAAACCATATGAGTTCTTAAAAACCTGGAAACAGAACTGCTGTGTGACTCAGCAATTCCACTGTTTGCATACACCTCAAGGAAAGCAGAACTGAAAGAGACATGTGCACCCCAATATTCATCACAGCACTATTTATAAGAGCTAGGACATGGAAGCAACCTAGATATTCATTGTAGATGAATGGATAGGAAGTTATGGTATTACTCATCTGTGACAAGGAAGGTATTTGAGTCAGTTCTAATGAGGTGGGCAAAGGGAAGCCTGTTCCACAGAGTGAAGTAAAGTCAGAAAGAGAAATACAAATATTGTATAGGAATGTATGTATGAAATTCAGAGAGAAGGTCACAGTGATCCTACATGCAGGGCAGCAAAAGAGACAGAGATAGAAAGAACAGACTTTTGGACTCTGTGGGACAGGGCAATGGTGGGATGATTTGAAAGAATAGTATTGAAACATGTCCATTACCATACAAACAGGTGACTGCTGCAAGTTCAGTGCATGATGCAGGGCACCCAAAGCCAGTGCTCTGGGACAACAAAGAACAATAGACTCTTTGGGGAGTGAGGTGGGAGAAGGGTTCTGGATGTTGGCTCACATGTGTATTGGTGACTGACGATTGTTGATGTAAGGCAGAAATCACCCCAATATTGTAAATTTAATATCTTCCATTGAAATAATTTTTTTAAATAAAAAGGTTGCTTTCTGAAATTGCAGTGTTGGAGTTCATGGTCCAGCATATCTTCTATATCTGTGTAACAATGTCTGATTTGAAGGAGGGTTGTTGTTGTTGTTCAGTCACTAAGTCATGTCCGATTCTTTGTGACCCCACGGGCTGCAGCACACCAGGCTTCCCCAACCTCCACTATCTCCTAGAGTTAGCTCAAACTCATGTCCATTGAGTTAGTGATGCCATCCAACAATCTCATCCTCTGTTGTTCCTTTCTCCTGCCCCCAATCCCTCCTAGCATCAGGGTCTTTTCCAGTGAGTCAGCTGTTTGTATCAGGTGGCCAAAGTATTGGAGTTTCAGCTTTAGCATTGGTCCTCCCAATGAATATTCAGCATTGATTTCCTTTAGGATTGACTGGTTTGATCTGCCTGCAGTCTAAGGGACTCTCGAGAGTCTTCTCCAGCACCACAGTTCAAAAGCACCAGTTCTTCAGTGTTCAGCCTTCTTTATTGGTCCAGCTCTCACATCCATATGTGACTCCTGGAAAACCACAGTTTTGACTATACAGACATTTGCCAACCAAATAATGTCTCTTCTTTTAATACACTGTATATGTTTGTCTTAGCTGTTCCTCCAAGGAGCAATTGTCTTTTAATTTCATGGGTGCAGTCACTGTTCATAGTGATTTTGGAGTTCAAGAAAATAAAATCTGCCACTGTTTCCATTTTCCCCCCATCTGTTTGCCATGAAGTGATGGGACTGGAGGCCATGATCTCAGTTTTTTGAATGTTGAGTTTCATGATGGTCTTCTTACTCTCCTTTCATTTTCATTAAGAGGCTCTTTATTTCCTCTTTTCTTTCTGCCAATAGAGTGATATCATCTGCATATCTGAGGTTGTTGATATTTCTTCCAGCAATCTTGATTCTAGCTGGTGATTCATCCAGCCCAGCATTTCTCATGATGTATTCTGCATATAAATTAAGGAAGCAGGGTGACAATATACAGCCTTGACATACCCCTTTCCCAAATTTGAACCAATCCATTGTTCATGTCTGGTTCTAAGTGTTGCTTTTTGATCTGCATATAGGTTTCTCAGAAGGCAGGTAAGGTGATCTGGTATTTCCACCTCTTTAAGAATTTTCCACAGTGTTTTGTAATAATGTAAGTTATACCTGAATAACTAAAAAACTAAAGCAACTTTGGAGGCTGAAAACAATAGTGATTGGTTATCCTCTTGGATAATTTGGACTGGGAATCTGGGCTGGCATAGCAGGACTGCTTATCCTGGGGCCTTAGCTGGGAAGAGCCATAGGGTGGGCATGTCCAAACAGTTGAGGGCTGAGTCACCAGGAGGCCCTGCTCTCACACGTCAGGGGCCTGGGCTCTGTGCTGGGGTGACTGGAAGAACGTCAACTGAAGCACCTCCATTCAGGCAGTGCTGTGGACACTAAGAATACAGCAGTTAACATGATAGACAAATATCTTTGTCCTGTTGGAGTTGACAAATGGAAGACAAATTGTAAATAACAAACATTATAAAGTAAATTGATAGTATGTCGAAGGTAATGTGTGCATGGAATGAAGAGGTGGAGAAGAGAATATATGGTGTGAAAGGCACCTCCTCCAGTTTTTATAATTTGCTCTAACAGTGCTGTACAATGATGCAGCTTTAACTGCATTTTTCTGGTTACTAGAGCATTGAGCATCTCTTCAAATGTGTGGCATCTCTTCAGACTGCTAGCTGGTCACCAAACACAGTTCCTCTTTTTCCTGGGTCCAGTTGGATTATACTTCCCAACCTCCCATATAGTTGGCTGCAACCTCAGAGTTCTAACCAGGAAAGGGTGAGCAGTAGTGTTCTCAGCAGGTGGCTCAGTGATAGAGAATCCACCTGCCAAGCAGGAGACACAAATTCCATCCCTGGGTCGGGAAGATCTACTGGAGGAAGAAACAGCAACCCTCTCCAGTATTCTTGCCTGGGAAATCCCATGGACAGAGGAACCTCACAGGCTACAGTCCACGAGGTCACAAAGAGTTGGACATGACTGAGCAAATAAACAAGTGTCCTCAACATTTTCAAGACTGACCCATAAAAACCTCTTTTGTTCTTCCAGCTGCCCAGTTCCAAGAGCAGCTTTGCCAGTTACAATACCAGCACACTGATCCTTGACTTCCCATGTCTGGGAGAGAAACTTTCTGCTGTTGAGAAGCCAGTTTGTAGTACTGTGAAGTACTGTGAAATACTGTATAGTACTGTGTTTTCACTGTGTGAAAATGTGAAGGAGGTTAGTGTCAAATTATGATGTCAAGAACTGTGTTCCCATGCTCTAAAATCCTACAAAATGGAACTGTCGAGTTTCCATTAAAATATTACTTTGTGTTCCCCTCCAGTGCATCTTATAGAATGTTTCAAGTGACTGGAGAGGAAACAAAAAGAGACCACTCACTTTTAAGCATCAATTAATGTGGGACATTCAATTTTGCATAAAGTTCCTAGGCCCCATAATATTTACCTATACAATTTCTACATGACATGTATCAAAATAATTCTTCCATGGAAAAGTGCACATAAGCAACTCAAGATGAAACATTATGCCTCGCAGTTACTAAACGGCGAGAAAAAAAATATTGTCACCAGTGTTTCCCTTCATTCAAGTTCTTACATCAAAGTACTACAAACTGGCTTCTCAACAACAGAAAGCTTCTCTTCCAGACATGGGAAGTCTAGCATCAGTGTGCTGGTAGGGTTAGGGTTTGGTGAAAATTCTCCTCTGATTTGCAAACTACTGAGTTCTTGCTGTGATGGCTCATGGTAAACCCTCTGAGGTTACCTTCTTAAGAGTAGAGATTCATTTCTTATGAGTTCTTTGGTGGCATAATGATACCCCAGAGGGCCTGACCCCAATATTATCATCTTCTGGGGTTAGGGCATCAGCAAACAATTTTTAGGAAAATAAAAACAAAAAACAAACAAGCGTAAAACAATCAGACCATGATAACTAGCAAACACAATGAAAATGTAGATTAAATCTTGGACAAGCCCTTATTTGTTTGACAAAGTCCACAGAGAAGTTTACTATGTCATGTGTGAAGATTCTGATTTGGCAAAAGGTTGAATAAAGATATGTAAAAAGCCTAAATAACCAGGAAGTTTTGATTATCCATGAAGTCAACTTCTCAAGTTTGTTTCTTCAGAGTATTAAAACTAGTCCTCCATCTCAAATACATTCAGCATATGAGTGTTCAGGAATTGCACAGATTAAGCACCACAAACCACAATAGTGAACTTTTTTCTTGGATTTAATTTTGTACGCACTCTGTTTATAAACTTGGGAAAGAAAACTCTAGCAAAGTGAGGTGAAACCATCCAAGGGTTTACTTCCCTTTTTTTATATTACAGAAACCAGCTAAATGTGTATTCCCCATGAATTCTCAGAAGAAATATATTTCAGAAATTACTTGATGAATGGTCTCTCACTACTAATGAGTAAAATTTTACTGAGATCATTGAACTAGCCCTGAACTTCATTTCATCTTACTAGAGAGGATATGTTCAAAGCACACTGTTAAAAAGTAAGGGTTAAGGGAGGAGGAGCCAAGATTGCAGAGGGATAGGATGGGGAGACCACTTTCTTTCCTACAAATTCATCAAAAGAATAAATGAACGCAGAGGAATCTTCACAAAACTACTTCTGATCGCTAGCTGAGGTCATCAGGTGCCCAGAAAAGCAACCCATTGTCTTCGAAAGGAGGTAGGACAAAATAAAAAAGATAACAAGAGAGACAAAAGAGCTGAGGACAGAGATCCATCCCGGGAAGGGACTCTTAATAGAGGAATTTTTCAAACACCAGGAAACCCTTGCACTGGCAGGTCTGGGGGAAGTTTTTGATTCTCGGAGGGCAACCTGACTGGGAGGGGAACAATAAATAAAACTGACAGATTACATGCCTAAAAGCAACACCCAGCCACCAGCAACTGGGGGCTGAACAGAGAGGAGCAGGCGGCAGTGCTTAGTGTAAGGACCAGGCCTGAGTGCCCTGAGGGCAATCGGAGGGAGCTTTTGTGAGTCACAAACTTCAACTGTGAGACAGTAAAAGAGAGAGAGAAAATTAACTGGCCCAAACACACTACCGGCAGTTCACAAAACAAAGGGACTGAGCAAGTCCAGAGAAAAGGTTGCAGGCTGCGGACCAACCCAGCCCTGCCCTGCAGGAGGCTGAGGCAGGGGGGAGGGGAAAGGGGCAGGCTTGGCCCCAAGGACTGCATCCCCTACTGCACTGCAAACAGGCCTCCATTTTCTAATCAAAGACCTCCTGAGATTCTGGATGGTTGACATCCACTGGGAGGGTCGCAGCGAGACACAGGGCTCAGGCACCCGACCAGCGTGGGCAGGGGCTGGGGCCGGTGAGAAGGTAGAAGGCGCGCCACACCCAGTAGAAGTGTGCCTGTCAAGCGCCTGGCTGCCTGAGCTATTCGGACAGCGAAGGCACAAGACGCAGGCATAGTTTTTTGTTCTGCGGTTTTGTGGAACACCCGAGGGCTGGAACCATGCGCAGCGCAGGGCACGCTCCATGTAGAGCAGCCGGGAGCCTGAGCAGCGCCAGCCCCTCCTCGTAGCGCGAGGGAACTAGTAACCTAAATAAGAGGCCACATCCACCCTCCTGTGTCAGGGCGGAAATTAGGCACGAAGAGAACGGAAAACAGAAGCCAAATAAACAAAGGGAACCACTTCAGAAGGGACTGGTGCAACAGATTAAAATCACTGTAGGTAACACCAACTACACCGGAAGGGGCCTGTAGATATTGAGAAGTGTAAGCTGGAACGAGGAGTTATCTGAAACTGAACCGAACCCACACTGACCGCCACAGCTCCAGAGAAATTCCTAGATATATTTTTACTTTTTTTTAAGTAAAAGAAAAAAAACTTTTTTTTTCTTGTTTATTTTCCTTAAAGATTCCCTATTACTGCCCCATTACTCCTTAACTTTCATTTTCATAGATTTTTACAATTTTCTTAATTAGGAAAAAAATTTTTTTCTTGTGTTTTTTTTTTGTTGTTGTTGTTGTTCTTTTTTTCTTTTTTCCCCCTTATTCTCCTCTATTTTTCTTTTTCTCTTATTTCCTTTTACAGTCCTCTATTACTCCTCTAATACTCCTTAACTTTCATTTTCATTACACTATAACCTTACCAAAAAAAAAAAAAGAGAGAAGCCCTATTTTTAAACCAAACTTCACATATATTTCTAAAATTTTTTGTGTGTTTTGGTTTTGTTTTTAATATAGTATTTTTAAGAGTCTAACCTCTACTCTAGATTTTTAATCTTTGTTTTTCAGTAATGATATAAATTGTGGACATTTAAGAATCCAAAATTCAATTCCCATTTTTATTCAGGAGTGTGTTGATTATTCTCTCCCAATCTTGACTCTCCATTTTCTATCTCAGAACACCTCTATTTCCTCCTTTCCACTTCTCTTCCCAATGCAATTCTGTGAATCTTTATGGGTGTCTGGGCTACGGAGAACACTCTGGGAACAGACAACTGCCTAGATCGGTTTCTCTCCTCTTGAGTCCCCCTTTGTCTCCTCCTGCTCATCTCTATCTCCCTCCTCCCTCTCCTCTTCTTCACGTAACTTTGTGAACCTCTCTGGGGGTCCCTCAAGGGGGAGAATCTATCGCCATTAACCTAAAAGTTTTATTAGCAGTGCTGTAGTGTAGGAGAAGTCTTGAGACTACTGGAAGAATAAAACTGAAATCCAGAGGCAGGAGACTTAAGCCCCAAACCGGAGAACACCAGAAAACTCCTGACTACATGGAACTTTAAGTAATAAGAGACCGTCCAATAGCCTCCATACCTACACTGAAACCAACCACCACCCAAGAGCCAATAAGTTCCAGAGCAACACATACCATGCAAATTCTCCAGCAATGCAGGAACATAGCCCTGAGCATCAATATACAGGCTACCCAAAGCCACACCAAACCCACAGACCAATCTCAAAACTCACTACTGGACACTCCATTGCACTCCAGACAGAAGGCATCCAGCTCCACCCACCAGAACACCGATGCAAGCTTCCCTAATCGGGAAACCTTGACAAGCCAAACGTCCAACCCCACCCACTGGGTAAAACCTCTACAATAAAAAGGAACCACAGACTACCAGAATACAGAAAGGCCACCTCAAACACAGCAATCTAAATAAGATGAAAAGGCAGAGAAATACCCAGCGGTAGAGGAACATGAAAAATGCCCACCAAGCCAAACAAAGAGGAGGAGATAGGGAATCTACTGAAAAAGAATCTAGAATAATAATAATAAACATGATCCAAAATCTTGAAAACAAAATGGAGTTACAGATAAATAGCTTGGAGACAAGGATTGAGAAGATGCAAGAAATGTTTAACAAGTACCTATAAGAAATTTAAAAAGAGTCAAATAAAAATGAATAATTCAATAAATGAGATCAAAAACACTCTGGAGGGAACCAACAGAAGAATAACTTAGGCAGATGATAGGATAGGTGAGGCAGAAGATAAAATGTTGGAAATAAATGAAGCAGAGAGGAAAAAAGATAAAAGAATCAAAAGAAATGAGGACAACCTCAGGGACCTCTGGGACAATGTGAAATGTCCCAACATTCGAATCATAGGAGTCCCAGAAGAAGAAGATAAAAAGAAAGGCCATGAGAAGATACTCGAGGAGATAATATCGGAAAACTTCCCTAAAATGGGGAAGGAAATAGTCACACAAGTCCGAGAAACACAGGGAGTCCCAAACAGGATAAACCCAAGGTGAAACACCACAAGACATATCTTAATCAAATTAACAAAGATCAAACACAAAGAACAAACGTTAAAAGCAGCAAGGGAGAAACAATAAATAACACACAAAGGGATTCCCATAAGGATAACAGTTGATCTATCAATAGACACCCTCCAGGCCAGAAGGGAATGGCAGGACATACTTAAGGTAATGAAAGAGAATAACCTACAACCCAGATTACTGTACCTAGCAAGGATTTCATTCAGATATGAAGGAGAATTCAAAAGCTTTACAGACAAGCAAATGCTAAAGGATCATCTCTAGACAGGAAATGCAGAAAGGTTGTATAAACATGAACCCAAAACAACAAAGTAAATGACAACGGGGCCACACCTATCAATAATTACCTTAAATGTAAATGGTTTGAATGCCCCAACCAAAAGACAAAGATTGGCTGAATGGGTACAAAAACAGGACCCCTACATATGCTGTCTACAAGAGACCCACCTCAAAACACGAGACACATACAGACTAAAAGTGAAGGGCTGGAAAAAGATATTTCATGCAAATAGAGAATAAAAGAAAGCTGGTGTCGCAAAACTCATATCAGATAAAATAGACTTTCAAATAAAGGATGTGAAAAGAGACAAAGAAGGACACTACATAATAATCAAAGAATCAATCCAAGAAGATGATATAACAATTATAAATATATATGCACCCAACATAGGAGCACTGCAATATGTATGGCAAATGCTAATGAGTATGAAAGAGGATATTAACAGTAACACAATAATAGTGGGATATTTTAATTCCCCACTCACAACTATGGATAGATCAACTAAACAGAAATTTAACAAGGAAACACAAAGCTTAAGTGACACAATGGACCAGCTAGACCTAATTGCTATCTATAGGACATTTCACCCCAAAACAATCAACTTCACCTTTTTCTCAAGTGCACACGGATCCTTCTCCAGAATAGATCACATCCTGGGCCATAAATCTGGTCTTGGAAATTTCAAAAACATTGAAATCATTCCAGTCATCTTTTCTGACCACAGGTCAGTAAGATTAGATCTCAACTACAGTAAAAAAAAAATTTGTTAAAAATTCAAACATATGGAGGCTAAATAACATGCTTCTGAATAACCAACAAGTCATAGAAGAAATCAAAAAAGAAATCAAAATATGCATAGAAATGAATGAAAATGAAAACACAACAACCCAAAACCTACGGGACACTGTAAAAGCAGTGCTAAGGGGAAGGTTCTTAGCATTACAGGCTTACATCAAGAAACAAGAAAAAAGCCAAATTAATAACCTAACTCCATGTCCTGGCTATTATAAACAGTGCTGCGATGAACATTGGGGTGCATGTGTCTCTTTCAGATCTGGATTCCTCACTGTGTATGCCCAGAAGTGGTATTGCTGGGTCATATGGTAGTTCTATTTCATCAGCAGATGAATGGATAAGGAAGCTGTGGTACATATACACCATGGAATATTACTCAGCCGTTAAAAAGAATTCATTTGAATCAGTTCTAATGAGATGGATGAAACTGGAGCCCATTATACAGAGTGAGGTGAGCCGGAAAGATAAAGAACATTACAGTATACTAACACATATATACGGAATTTAGAAAGATGGTAACGATGGCCCTATATGTAGGGCAGAAGAAGAGACGCAGAAGTACAGAACAGACTTTTGAACTCTGTGGGAGAAGGGGAGGGTGGGATGTTTCGAAAGAACAGCATGTATATTATCTGTGGTGAAACAGACCACCAGCCCAGGTGGGAGACATGAATCAAATGCTTGGGCCTGTTGGGCTGGGAAGATCCAGAGGAGTCGGGTGGAGAGGGAGGTGGGATGGGAGACCGGGATGGGGAATTCGTGTAACTCTATGGCTGATTGATATCAAAGTATGACAAAACCCACTGAAAAATAAAATAAAATAAAATTTAAAAAATAAAAAATAAATAAAAATGGAAAAAAAAAATAACCTAACTCTACACCTAATGCAATTACAGAAGGAAGAAATGAAGAACCCCAGGGTTAGTAGAAGGAAAGAAATCTTAAAAATGAGCGCAGAAATAAATGCAAAAGAAACTAAACAGACTATAGCAAATATCAACAAAGCTAAAAGCTGGTTTCTTGAAAGAATAAACAAAATTGACAAACCATTAGCAAGACTCATTAAGAAACAAAGAGAGAAGAACCAAATTAACAAAATTAGAAATGAAAATGGAGAGATCACAACAGACAACACTGAAATACAAAGGATCACAAGAGACTACTACCAGCAGCTCTGTGCCAATAAAATGGACAACATGGATAAAATGGACAAATTCTTAGAAAAGTATAACTTTCCAAAACTGAACCAGGAAAAATAGATCTTAACAGAGACATCATAAGGAAGGAAACTGAAACTGTAATCAGAAATCTTCCAGCAAACAAAAGCCCAGGACCTGATACCTTCACAGCTGAATTCTACCAAAAATTTAGAGAAGAGCTAATACCTATCTTACTCAAACTCTTCCAGAAAATTGCAGAAGAAGGTAAACTTCCAAACTCATTCTATGAGGTCACCATCATCCTAAGTCCAAAACCAGACAAAGAGGCCACAAAAAAGGAAAACTACAGGCCAATATCACTGATGAACATAGATGCAATAATCCTTAACAAAATTCTAGCAAACAGAATCCAAAAACATATTAAAAAAATCATACACCATGACCAAGTGGGCTTTATCCCAGGAATGCAAGGATACTTTAATATCTGCAAATCAATCAATATAATACACCACATTAACAAATTGAAAGATAAAAACCATATGATTATCTCAAAAGATGCAGAGAAAGCCTTTGACAAAATTCAACACTCATTTATGATTAAAACTCTCCAGAAAGCAGGAATAGAAGGAATGTACCTCAACATAAAAAAGCTATATATGACAAACCCACAGCAAGCATTACCCTCAATGGTGAAAAATTGAAAGCATTTCCCCTGAAATCAGGAAGAAGGCAAGGGTGCCCACTCTCACCACTGCTATTCAACATAGTGTTGGAAGATTTGGCCACAGCAATCAGAGCAGACAAAGAAGTAAAAGGAATCCAGATAGGAAAAGAAGAAGTAAAACTCTGTTTGCAGATGACATGATCCTCTACATAGAAAACCCTAAAGACTCTACTAGAAAATTACCAGGGCTAATCAGTGAATATAGTAACGTGGCAGGATATAAAATTAACACACAGAAACTCCTTGCATTCCTACACACTAACAATGAAAATACAGAAAGGGAAATTAAGGAAGCAATACCATTCACCATTTCAACAAAAAGAATAAAATACTTAGGAGTACATCTACCTAAAGAAACAAAAGACCTATACATAGAAAACTATAAAACACTGATGAAAGAAATCAAAGAGGAGACAAACAGATGGAGAAACATACCTTGTTCATGGACTGGAAGAATCAATATTGTCAAAATGGCTGTTCTACCCAAAGCAATATATAGATTCAATGCAATCCCTATGAAGCTACCAACGGTATTTTTCACAGAACTAGAACAAATACTTTCACAATTTGTACAGAAATACAAAAAACCTCGAATAGCCAAAGTAATTTTGAGAAAGAAGAACGGAACTGGAGGAATCAACCTGCCTGACTTCAGACTATAGTAAAAAGCCACAGTCATCAAGACAGTATGGTACTGGCACAAAGACAGAAATATAGACCAATGGAACAGAATAGAAAGCCCAGAGATAAATCCGCGAACCTATGGACACCTTATCTTCGACAAAGGAGGCAAGGATATACAATGGAAAAAAGATAAACTCTTCAACAAGTGGTGCTGGGAAAACTGGTCAACCACTTGTAAAAGAAAGAAACTAGAACATTTTCTAGCACCATACACAAAAATAAACTCAAAATGGATTAAAGGTCTAAAAGTAAGACCAGAAACTATAATACTCCTAGAGGAGAACATAGGCAAAACACTCTCCGACATAAATCACAGCAGGATCCTCTATGACCCACCTCCTAGAATATTGGAAATAAAAGCAAAAAGAAACAAATGGGACCTAATGAAACTTAAAACCTTTTGCACAACAAAGGAAACCATAAGCAAGGTGAAAAGACAGCTCTCAGATTGGGAGAAAATAATAGCAAATGAAGAAACAGACAAAGGATTAATCTCAAAAATATACAAGCAACTCCTGCAGCTCAACTCCAGAAAAATAAATGACCAAATCAAAAAGTGGGCCAAAGAACTAAACAGACATTTCTCCAAAGATGACATACAGATGGCTAACAAACACATGAAAAGATGGTCAACATCACTCATTATCAGAGAAATTCAAATAAATCCACAATGAGGTACCATTACATGCCAGTCACAATGGCTGCTATCCAAAAGTCTACAAGTAATAAATGCTGGACAGGGTGTGGAGAAAAGGGAACCCTCTTACACTGTTGGTGGGAATGCAAAGTAGTACAGCCACTATGGAGAACAGTGTGGAGATTTCTTAAAAAACTGGAAATAGAACTGCCATATGACCCAGCAATACCACTTCTGGGCATACACACTGAGGAAACCAGATCTGAAAGAGACACGTGCACCCCAATGTTCATCGCAGCACTGTTTATAATAGCCAGGACATGGAAGCAACCTAGATGCCCATCAGTAGACGAATGAATAAGGAAGCTGTGGTACATATACACCATGGAATATTACTTAGCCATTAAAAAGAATTCATTTGAATCAGTTCTAATGAGATGTAAGAAACGGGAGCCCATTATACAGAGTGAAGTAATCCAGAAAGATAAAGACCATTACAGCATACTAACACATTTATAAGGGATTTAGAAAGATGGTAATGATAACCCTATATGCAAAACAGAAAAAGAAACACAGATGTACAGAACAGACTTTTGGACTCTGTGGGAGAAGGCAAGGGTGGGATGTTTCGGGAGAACAGCATGTATATTATCTAGGGTGAAACAGATCACCAGCCCAGGTTCGATGCATGAGACAAGTGCTCTGCCTGCTGCACTGAGAAGACCCAGAGGAATTGGGTGGAGAGGAGGTGGGAGGGGGTATCGGGATGAGGAATACATGTAACTACAAAGCCCACTGCAATGTTGTGAAGTAATTAGCCTCCAACTAATAAAAATTAAAAAAAATTTTTTTAAATCATGGGTTAGTATCTAAATAAGTAGTAAAATACGCACACACACAAATACACCAGTGACACAAAGTAAGGTCAAAATATACGGAGTATAACACTTTTTTGTAGTTTTCAGGGGCTGTTTCTTTGTTTGCCTTATCTCAGCTAAGGGATAAATTTATGAACATCTTTGTTTATAGAATTTACTTATGAAATTAGATTTTCATACACACAGTGTGATTCTACTACTCATCAAATTCAGCACTATTTGCTTACAATGCATATGACTTTTGAGAATGAAATGACATACAACCTTTTTTATATGTAAAAGATCATCTAACTACTTTATCCTTCATGGTTGTCATACTTGAGAAATATTTAAAATGCTAAGTAGAAACAGTCTTGAGAAACAGAACAAGACTTTCAGTATTAAGAAAATTGAGTATTATTTAGTGTCGAATTTCTACAAGGTCTAATCACATTAACTGAACATTACGACTCCAACCTCTCTTCTGCAAGCTTCACTTTGGAAATGCCCTTATAATAGTGACAAAACAAAATGTTAAAAAGAATATAGGTAACCAAACAACATATAACTACACTTGGGCAACATATGTAAAAATACAGTGTTTTTTATTTTTTCAAAAGGATACTTCTGCTTTCCTTAAATTCCATCAAAAATCTCAAGAAAACCTCTAGATAAGTCTGGAAACAGACGAGTTTATATGCGGGCTTACGATGATAGGCAATTTATTCAAAACATCCATTAACTGGAGATAAAAAGGGAGAGGAATCTTTTCCTTCTTGCCAGTGTTTTTGCAGCAGATATTGTGGTCTTACCTCTAAGTTCTATTACATGAAAGAAGAAAGTGTTAACGTTTTACTCAAAATACTTCAGCTTCATTAGTTTCTTTTAAAAAATATGATATATTAAAACAATTAAAATAAAGCATTGTTTATTTAAGGCACAGTGTTTCTTAAACTACACTAAAATGAAGTTTTATTCTTCTTAGCAGGTGATGACCAAATTCAAACTGTAGCATGATCTTTAGACTTATGAGTTCAATTCAGATCTGTAAGTGAAAAGAACATCAGATCTACAAAAAAATTAACTCTTGTCTAATGCATACAGAATCTTCTTACAGTACTTAGAAAATCAATCCTTTTGAACTAAAGGACACAAACCAAATTGTTTTCTCAATTCCTATGTTTTCACTGAATTTCTAGAATCTCCATGAGAACATCACATGTTATGCAAGCTATACTTTTTTCAATGTTTTAAATTAACTTACTCATCTTAATTGGAGTTTAACCCTAAAAAGAGAAGAGCAGTATTAATTCAAATTTTTCTGACTCAATCTTATCACAGGAGTGACACTCTAGTAAATTATCAGGATAACTGACTCTGACAAGAACTGTGAATATGGCATAAAATACATAAACCTAAACAAAATTTCCAAAATAACACCAAATCTTTTAATTATTTTTAATCTTTTCACCAACTGAGCTGCTTAGTCACAGCTCCAGAAAGCTGTTCTCTTTTCCTGCTAAGAAAAGGCTAAGTCTGTGGGGCTTGGTATTCAAGTGTTCCCTTTGGTTAGATTCCTGGCCTTCAACCCCAGCTCAGCCATGACAACCTTCAAGTCTAAAATAACATACTGTGCAACTGGTGCATTTTATATGCTTACCACAGAAAATAACTGTCAATTGTACCTCCACAGTATTAATTTAGCCACAAGAAATCTCTGGCAAAACTAAACAAAATGTTAGAGAGGATAGCATTTCTAAGAAATCTGTTGTCAGCATTACGAACCACCAACATACTACAAAGGTATCATTAAAAAGATATCTACTTAAAAGAGATTTAATTACTGGATTTTTTTTGTATATAATTGTTTTATACCTTCTGATTTACAACTGATCCATAAAAACTAGGGTTCACTTTTCAAAATAAAATTCTTTTTTTTTTAAACCATGATTAAACTGATGTCTTTAAGATGTTCCTTTTAAAATTTACAAAATATATAAGTCCAAAGGCATAAAAGATGACAGAAGCATCACAAGCACATAAAATAAAAATTGATGTAAAACATTTAGAGCCTCTGATAAATGATACCCAAATTGGAAGAGAAAAAATTGTAATGAAATTGACACAATATTTTCTAATCCTTTTTCAGTTCCTGTTTCTCGTGTGCTTTAAAATGCATACATCAGCAGAACTGCACTTCCCTGGTGGCTCATAGGATAAAGAATCTGCCTGCAAGGCAGATACCTGGGTTCTATACATGGGTTGAGTAGATCCCCTGGAGGAGGAAATGGCAACCCACTAGAGTATTCTTGTCTGGAGAACCCCACGGACAGAGTAGCCTAGTAAGCCACAGTCCACGTGTTTGCAGTAAGTCAGACACAACTGAGCGAATTTAAATTCACATCAATAGAGTATTATCATGAGTGTAAAAATCTAAAAAAAACTGGTGAAAAAAATCTGGCAAAAATTTTTGCATTAAAGATACATATTCAGCTGGTCTAATTCATGGTGTGAGTAACATGAAAGAGTCTAGGTTTTCATGGTTATTTGTAGCCCTGATGTGCAGGCTGTTGATCATTTTTTTTCAACCAAAAATTGAATCCGTGATCCAAACAGTGGATGCTGAAAATCTTAAAATACTAGACCACCAGGGCAGTGCCTAGTTCCATTTCCTAGGTGATGTGGAAATCCATCAAAGTACATTGAGGTTGGTATGAACAAAATAGATGCGAAAGACTGACTAGAAACTAGTAAACTGTATAATGTAGGTGAACGTGTGATTGCTCACTTCCACTCAAACTTCAATTTCTCTGAGTGTCTGAAAATGCTCTTAATAAGGATGCTGGTAAATGAAAGATCTTGAAATCTGTTTCCTAGGGCAGTGATCCAATTTAGACTTCCTAAAATGTGCTCCTGGAATTCTGAACTTCTACCTTGGTGTTCAAACACTCATTGATGTTTTGGCACTTTTGGTTTCTACAGTACATTTTTACTACAGAAGTACCAAAAGAAGAAGAAGTCTAACAGGCCTGACAAGAGTATAAGCCATACTGCCATTCCAATCACTCGATGTGCCTGTCTGAAAAGTCAAGAAATACAAATCAATAAAACGTTCACTTAAATACATTCATAGCAGAACAGTGAGACATGGAAGAGTCTTATCATCACTATTTCCTTACCAAGATAAACAACCATTTCCCACAAACTCCAAACCATAACTTTGTCCTAGAGTGACAAAGGACAATTAATGTAACCTCTCAATACATGGGCAACCAAGCAGGCCTTCATTTTGAGAATGCTTTGCAGTGAACTAAAATTCCAGTGCTTCAGCAAGCTGGCTTCAACATGCTTTACTTCTAGTAATGTACCAGCCTTGTGAGCTAATACACTCTAAAGCTGTCCGCTAAACTTCTCAATACTATCATTGTACACCCCCTTGCTTAGTAAAGTGTCATTATGGAGTGCCCACTGTTAAACCGAATTGATTTAAAAGACAAACAAACAAGGATGCAAAGAACTATAAAGTTTTTGAAAATTTAAAAAGGTTGCCATGGTGGATTCTGATTATTAACGAATATTCAAACTCATGGATACCCAGGCCTCAAAATACAGACACATGGATACACAGGTCTCACGTGTTCAACCTTCTGAGACCTAAAACTGTAAAAGATCTGGCTACTTTCATGTACAAAATATTAAAAAGCATACACACACGGTTCAGCCTCGATTTACACCTTAGTGTCTTCATCCTCAAATGCAGGGTCCTTAAACTGGATTTCATCATCATCTTCAGCATCAAAGGTATCTGTGTCACTCAGTTCCACTAAAAACACAATAAGAGCATACTCT
Organism: Muntiacus reevesi; assembly: GCA_020226045.1. Taxonomy (NCBI): domain Eukaryota; kingdom Metazoa; phylum Chordata; class Mammalia; order Artiodactyla; family Cervidae; genus Muntiacus; species Muntiacus reevesi. Next base: position 3,830,915 of record JAGTXV010000429.1, on the reverse strand, counting down.
TAAAAATGTAAAATCAAGGTGTTACTAGATTAATTGCCTATTTAAAGAAACAATACTGCATTAATACTAAAACACTGAACTGTACAAGAAATTGTTTACAAGCAGAATCAAACTTTGATTCAACAGTTTCATTCCAAGAAAAATCTTCCTAACTGCAAACACATCACAGAGAACAAACTCACAATGAAACTGCTAAAAGAAGTTCACTGCCAAGTAAGTATTGATCTGATTGCCAATTATCTTAGCATTTCTTAAACGACCTAATTGTCATCAGAATCTTCACTCTTACTTAAAACCACATAATTTTATAATAAAGTGTACTGTAATAGAATAAGTAAAATGGCTATCATGTTCAAAATGTGAGTTTAGTACACTTCCTCTTTTTTGTTACTACCAACATATTTTCATCTCTCCAAGCTTACTAGAGGAATACTTTTGTCTTTAAAATATAAAAGGCATAGCTTTTAAAAGCACTCTCCACAAAACGCCACAACAGTAGTCTATATACAAAGAAAAACTGAATACTCCTCCATTAAAATCAACACCAGTACCATGACTGTTGTCATCGAGTCGCTAAAACCAGCTATATAATCTCTTAAGAATTGTTAAGAGGCATGCCTTTAACAACTCCTATGTGGTAAGTCTGGAGTCTGTAAACGTTTCAATTCCCCACCAAAAGAATATACTGCAGGAAGATAATCCATTACTAAGTTCTTAATATACTGAAGTATTTAACACATACTTAAAGTGAATTGAAGCATATATGCAAAAATACATAAAGAGAGAGAATCCTGAAACAACTGCTTCACCTAAACACTAACTAGAAAATGCTATCAGAAGACAAGGAAATGTAAAATCTTTGATAATAACTACCGTATTCTGGAAGCTCTCCATAAGCCTTCAGACTTCTAGCTTCATCTGCACTGTACTTTAAGATTACATCTGCTTTGTTATCCTTGGAGAAGAAGAAGGAAGGATCAAAACTGGTTATGCAGAGAATCATCAGCTCTCTCATAAATTACTTTCAGATTAAACACACTTATGTGAAACCTCACCATTCTCTCACCTTCCTTCTATCATCCGCACACACGCACACACACACGCACAAGTCCTCCTGATGAAGTCTGCATGACAAAATAAAATATAGACTAGGAAAATGATGTATATAATGCACTGAATCAAAAGTACGAAAAGGAAACACTGCAGGGGCGGGGGAGGTGTGCTTTTGCAATACTGTCCTTCTTTACTCTCTAACACTGTCGTTCTAAGTGAAGATGGTATTGGTACCCAAGAGAAACCTTTCTATAACCCACAGTTCTTAAGAGTATCTTACTGATTCGAATTGTTTGTGGTGATTTAAAAAGATACCTATATTCTCCTAAAACCCGACAGGCTTGAAGTGACGTCCTTGTGTGTTTATAAAGCTCTTCTCTGTGCTTCTGATGCAAATACGCCTGAGAAGTACTGCCCTAAAAATGTTCACTTTTCTCCATTTTAAAGACGCCCAGTCACTGACAGAGGAAACAATTCTGAATGCTTACAATTAACCTAGAAGAGGCCTAAAGAAAGGCAACTGAAAATATCACAGCCATAAATCCACAGTGCAGTAGAAATCAACACTTCTCAAACAATAATGTGCACAAAAACATGCATGTATTGTGTTAAAACTCTGAGTGCAACTCAGTAGGGAAGAGATTAGCTAGTAACTTATTAAGATACTTCCATAGAGTGGGGAGCTACTATCTTTACATTATGATTTGGGTAACAAGGGTTTGCAATTATCCACAGCAGATTAAAAATCAGAAGAGCTGTTTGTGGCTATCACTTTAAAGTCAGTACCTTAATCCCTTAATGGATTAATACAATTGTGGTTACACTGCCCGTGAAACAAAGAATTAAACTGGGAACGAACAATGTTTCTATTCCTTTCCAGGGTTATATGTAGTTAAACTCAAATAAATGGACATGAAAATGATGCACACTTAACAGATTCTATATTTTCACTCCTCACATATGAAAGATGGAAAGGTTATAAATGGCTGATCCAGATGACAAAAACATACAAAGGAAAAAAATTCAGTAAAGTTTCAGGATATAAAATCAACACACAAAACTCAGTTATAGTACTAATGTGTCCATACTACATAAGTAATGTACAGATTCCACGTAATTCCGATAGACATTCAAGTAGCAGTTATTTTCAGAGACAAAGCTGTATGGAACCGCAAACAATCCGAACCACCAAAGCAACCTTGAGGAAGAATAAAGCTGGAGGACACACTCTTCCTGCTTTTCAAACACAACTGTCCCAACAATATGCCTCTGGCATTTCACCAGGAATATGGACTCCTGGAACAAAACTCATCACTCAGAAATACAATTTTTCAAAGACAGTCAATTAAAACTCATGAAGGGAACCAAGATCACAGTGTAGAAAAGACAACCTCTCCAATAAACAGTACTGGGAACACAATACTTAACATAGAGTGGACGCCTTTCTTACACCAGAAACTGCCTAAAATTACCCTGAAGTACATCAGACATTTAAACACAGGCCTAAAACCCTGAAACTACTGCAAGAGAACACAGGGTAAAACTACCAAAGGCCGCTCTTGCTCTTTGCTTTTTGTATAGGACACCAAAGCCATAAGTGACACAAGCAAAACCTAGTAAGTGGAACTACATCACACTAAATCGCGTCTGCACAGAAAAGGAAATTGTCAACAAAAACTAAAAGAGACAGTGTACTAGATCGGTAAAAATATCTGCAAATGTTATGACCAATAAGGGAATAACATCCAATGGAGATAAATCCTGCCTTTTGGAGCAACGAGGATGAAACTGGAGGGTAGTGTGCTAAGAGAAACAAGTCACACAGAGAAGGCAAACACTGTAGGACGGACCTCATGTACATGTGGAATCAAGACTGAAGACAAACTAAGCAAAGTTCAGGGATGCTCCTAACCTCTCAGCTTTGAGTCACCTGGATTTTCTGCACAAGCCTGAAACGAAAGGCTATCAGTCGCCTGGCTTAGGATCAAAGGCATACCACTGCAAGCACAGGGCCTAAAGGCCGAGGGTGAGAGGCCTGCTGGTTTTTAACGAAACCTCAAACACGGGCTGTCTGTGATGTTATAAAGGAGCATCCAGTGGCCACAGGCAAGGAAAAGATACATACCGTACACAATCTGTTTCAGAAATCACTCAACAACGACGGCAGGAAAACCGCCCTGGGAGAAGAAATCGGATCTCCCGGCTCACCATGTTATATTTGCATTTTCGAGTTCTCAACAAAAACAGAAACAAGAAAGAACACGGAACGTACAAAGAAAAAGGAAAATGTGTTCGCTCACGTACCAGAAAACACGTAGTCAACACGAAGCATGACTGAGAAAGCCAAGAAGCTGGACTTAACAGAGACATTACCTCCGGTAGCATATGTAAAAAGACGACAAGAAACTGTCGGCATAATGTGCTTTTAAATGTGAGGAATATTTCACTAGAGAATCAAGACAAACATGCTCTTTAAAAGAAAACTAGTGGCGATACAAAAGTCTCTTTAATCACTAATAGAACAATCACACCAAAAAAATCAACAAGGAAACAGAAGACTGAAATTTACAAATCAGAACATCTTAATTATTTACAGAAAACATGCCTTGATAATAGACTAGAGAGAGAAACATGACCTGATAAAAGAATTATTTCACTTCAAATTTAATTGAGCACACCTGATGGGTTTGACACAGAAGTCCAAAGGATTTCTGTCCCACAAGTCTTACTACAAACCCTGAGCTCATAGCGGGCAACTAACAAGTAGTTTTTTTTAAGTATTCATCTCAGATTTATAACATACACTCTACATTACCTAGTCTACGTCTTACCCTTCTCCTACAAGCCAAAAAACCCTCTTTGGAGATTAGAGGTTTTGCCTGACTTAACTGCATCATCTTCCAGCAGTGATTTCTCAAACTTCGATTTGAGACCTTTAAATTTTAAAACCGCAACTGAGAACCCAAGATAAATAGCTACATTTTTCCTTTAATGAGTGAAAATGCTAATGAAAATCACTCTCCTATGCTACTGCTCTATTTCAGCAAAGGTCAGTTTACAAAAATATTTAAAACAAAATGTGCGGAGTCCTCTGGTGGCCCAGTGATAAGGATTCAGGGCTTCCTCAGCAGTATTCTGGGTTCAATCTCTGACTGGGGATCTAAGATCCCACGAGCTGCTGCGCCATCAAAAATTAAAGGAAAAAAAAGTGAAAGGAAAATGAATAATCTAGCTCTGTGAAATATGTATCATACAATATGAAGATACCTTCTCATTTTACTGCAGAATACTGAAAACGTCAGCCTGCACCATAATCACTAAAAACCTAGCACAGAGCCCTGACTACACCTGGACTTTACAGAAGGACAGAAGGATGAGCTGTAGTATTTATCCAAAATTCTAAGAGAATATTTATTACTTATTATATTTAAAATAAAGAAAGAAACAACCAGTCTGCCCACAAAACACATGTACCGTCAGTCAGTCAGAACCCTATCATCTTCAACATTGTGGATCATGACAAATTTTGATGCCAGAAGGATGAGAATCGTAACGGGCTAGAACAGGTCAAATGCATTTTATTACATCATCTAAATACTGCTATTAATGATTCTTAAATTCAAGATTATAAATTTACATCGCATTTCTTACCTGATAGTCTCAAGACCAATCAGTATAATATCTGAAGTATTTATCCAAACCTATAAAAGAAAACTCATGGTATATTATATGTAAAATGCAAGCAATAGTGTTCAATGTTAAGCAATACTTCATACAAAAAATGTAATTCATTCGGTCTGTGAAAAATATCTACTGATGAATTAGGGCAAAACTACACATGAGTGTGTGTGTGTGCTGGGTGTGCATGTGCATGTATGTGTGTATTATCTGTGTGTGTGCTCATGCCTACGAGCCTTTGAATGTACAAGAGCATAGTTCTTTGTCACGTGAATTACTTTTATTCCCAAATCACTCTGGACATTTTCAGTTCTTTTAAACAAATGAAAATAAGTCATCTACACAAATATAGTCATCTAGTTACCAATCGACATCAATTCAGGTTCCCAAACCACTAACTGGAAAAGAAGAACTCAAGAGAACAAAACTGTTCTTTAATCCAAAAAATTAGGGCTGAAGGAACTTCTAAACAAAATGGTCAATCAACGTGCCAAAATTACTAAAGAAGATGCTCTATCATGTTCCAATTTCAAATGTTCCTAACACCACATACGGCTGTTCCCACAAAGCAAAGTCTTACCCAGGACCATACGTTAGATTTAATTAACAATTAGACTTGCTGTTGGCTGAAAAATAATTTCCAGGTGTTTTATTTTTTTCTTTCTTTCTTTCACGGCTTACCATTTTTGTTAAGAGTCTAGGCCATTTGTTCCATACACGGAATTTGTCTGTTTCCGCAAGAGCAAACATTTCTGGCATAAGTCCAGTCTAGGTATCACAAATCATTCTTTCTAAATCTAAGTCCTATTATTAAAGTTATCAAGCATTTTCTAATTTTATGCATTTATATTGCCATGTAAATCACTATTCTTGAAGTCTTCAAGAATTCACCAGATTCAGTCACTTGGAAGCACAGATAAATGTTTGAAGGTAAGCTTTGGACTAAAGGAAAATATACCTCACACTCACCGTTTTCTCAAGCTTCCTCGGATATGACATATCCTTGTCACGCCATTCAAAGCACACTGCTTCCAATCGTGCATTTCCCAACATTTTGGTTACCTGGGCATACTCTTAGGAAGGCAAAAAGAAAAAGCAAAACAAAACCATAACATGCTGTCCAATGTTTCTTAAGATGCAACACATTTGTTATCAAGCTGGTAACTTCACTGTTAGTGCTAACTTTAGACCAAAGCATAATTTAAAAAAGAACAAAAGGTTCAAGTATGACAACACATGAGAGCTGTCTCAGGGGACATACATTAATTTTATCCACAAAAATGGGAGAACTCTTAAGTCTCTCAAGCAGTCTCTTTCAGCTAAACTTATCCATTGATCCTCATGTTTTCTTGAGCAAGTAAAAGTTGACAAAAGTGAAGCAGCTGATACAAAATCACAAACGTTATTTCCACGAAAAGCTATCGCTACTGGGTATATTTATGTCACCCACTAATTTGAGAAAACCAGTTCAGTCTTTGTCTTCACGACTGCATGCTCTACCTTTGGACACCAAAGCGGCTCATTTCAGACTGCGCCCTACATGCTGGCTTAGCAACCTCTCACGCTGCGTATTTGCAAAATCTTGCCTCTCCTTTCCCTCATTAACTCTACTGAAAATCAACAGCAGGCTGATCATTAACGAACATTTGCTTGAGAACACGCTGATGCTTATTCTAAAGTCCTTACGGTAGTACTTCAAGATAAAGCGTCAAATACTTCAAGACAATTATATCTAAGCATAGTCAAGAGGCCACCAGATTCTACTGTCAGTTGAAGACACTGACATAAGCATTAGCCAGCACGGGATGACGTCTTCTTGACTTTAAAGGACAAACGCAGGCATCAGAACAGAGAAAGAAACAGGTAGTTAATATAGAGCGGGTACATTACTAAATGTTGACTAAGGACAAGCGTCAAAGTGACAGCCATCACAGCCACGATATTAAAGGCGCCTGCTCCTGGACCTTTCAGGTACGATATAAATAAAGTTCCTGATGATTATACCGTGGAAGTGAGAAACAGATTTAAGGAACTAGATCTGAAAAGCAGAGTGCCAGATGAACTATAGACAGAGGTTCGTGACATTGTACAGGAGACAGGGAGCAAGACCATCCCCAAGAAAAAGAAATGCAAAAAAAGCAAAGAGGCTGTCGAGGAGGCCTTCCACATAACTATGAAAAGAAGAGAAGTGAAAAGCAAAGGAGTAAAGGAGAGATATACCGATTTGAATGCAGAGTTCCAAAGAATGGCAAGGAGAGAGAGGAAAGCCTTCCTCAGCAATCAGTGCAAACAAAGAGAGGAAGATAACAGCGGGGGAAAGACTTCGTCAGGACAATTAGAGATACCAAGGGAACATTTCATGCAAAGACGGGCTCCAGAAAAGGCAGAAATGGTATGGGCTGAGCAGAAGCAGAAGATATTAAGAAGAGGCGGCAAGAATACACAGAACTGTACAAAAATGACCTGCCGACCCAGATAATCACGAAGGAGTGATCACTCACCTGGAGCCAGACATCCTGGAACGTGAAGTCAAGAGGGCCTTAGGAAGTATCACTACAAACAAAGCTAGTGGAGGTGATGGATTTCCAGCTGAGCTATTTCAAATCCTCAAAGATGCTGCTGTGAAAGTGCTGCAGTCAATGTGCCAGCAAATTTGGAATACTCAGCAGTGGCCACGGGACAGGAAAAGTCACTTTTCTTTCCAATCCCAAAGAAAGGCAATGCCAAAACTGCTCAAAGTATCGCACAACTGTTCTCATCTCATCCTCTAGCAAAGTAATGCTCAAAATTCTCCAAGACAGGTTTCACCAATACATGAACTGTGAACTTCCAGATGTTCAAAGGTGGCTTTATAAAGGCACAGGAAGGGAGATCAAATTGCCAACATCCACTGGATCACGGAAAAAGCAAGAGAGTTCGAGAAAAACATCTATTTCTGCTTTATTGACTATGCCAGAGCCTTGGACTGTGCGGATCACAACATACTGTGGACAATTCGAAAAAGTTGGGAATACCAGCCCACCTGACCTGCCTCTTGAGAAATCAGTACGCAAGTTAGGAAGCAACAGTTAGTGGTGCATATGGAACAACAGACTGGTTCCAATTAGGAAAAGGAGCACATCTAGGCTGCACACTGTCAACCTGCCTATTTAACTTCTATGCAGAGTACATCATGAGAAATGCTGGGCTGGATGAAGCACAAGGTAGAATCAAGACTGCCCGGAAAAAATTCAATAATCTCAGATATGCAGATGACATCACCCTTGAGGGAAGATCCTCTTTATGAGAGTGAAAGAAGAGAGTGAAAAAGTTGGCTTACAGCTAAACATTCAGAAAACGAAGAACATGGCATCCACTGCCACCACTTCATGGCAAATACACAGGCAACAGTGGAAACAGTGGCTGATTTTAGTTCTGGGGGCTTGAAAACCACTGTAGATGGTGACCGTAAGCATGAAATAAAAAGACGCCTGGATGGAAAGGTACAACCAAACTATCCAGCATATTAAAAAGCAGAGATATTACTTTGCCAACAAAGGTGCATCAGGCAAGGCTACGGTGTATCCAGTAGTCATGTATGGGTGTGTGAGAGAGGACGGTAAAGAAGGCTGAGTGCTGAAGAACTGATGCTTTTGAATTGTGGTGTAGGATGAGACTCTTGAGAGTCCCTTGGACTGCAAGGATATCCAACCAGTCCATACGAAAGGAGATCAGTCCTGGGTGTTCACTGCAAGGACTGATGTTGAAGCTGAAACTCCAACTGGCCACCATGATGTGAAGGGTTGACTCATTTGAAAAGACCCTGATGCTGGGAAAGATTGAGGACAGGAGGAGAAGGGAACAAGAGAGGATGAGCTGGTTGGATGACATCACTGACTCAAGGGACATGAGTCTGGCTAAACTCCAGGAGCTGGTGATGGACAGGGAGGCCTGGCTTGCTACAGTCCACGGGGTTGCAAAGAGTTGGAAATGACTGAGCGACTGAACTGAACTGAACTGCTCCTTGGAAGAAAAGCTATGACAACTCTAGACAGCATGTTCAAAGGCAGACATATTACTTTGATGACAACGCTCTGTACAGTCAAAGCTCTAGTTCTTCCAGTAGTCTTGTATGGATGTGACAGTTGGGACCATGAAGAGGGCTGAACGCCAAAGAGTTAAAAGTTTTTCAACTGTAGTGCTGGAGAAGACTCTTGAGAGTCCCATGGGCAGCAAGGAAATCAAATCAGTCAACCCTAAAGGAGATCAACCCTGAACATTCACTGCAAGAACTGCTGCTGAAGCTCCAATACTTTGACCACCTGATGCAAAGAGTCGACTGCAAGGAGAACACCCTGATGCAGGAGGGAAAGCAGGAGGCTAAGAGAAGAGGACACCAGAAGATGAGACGGTTGGATGGTATCACAGGTTTCAAGGGATATGAGCCTAAGCAAACGCAAGGGTATTGGAACGACAGGGAACCCAGGGGTACTGCCGCTGCTCACGGGTCCCATGGCTTAGTGACTGAGAAACAGCTCCACCAAAGAGATCCTTGTCTCATCTCTCATTATCCTGAAAGGTAAATGGGATTCAAACTGTGGACAGTCTCTTGGATCACAGGCCATGAATCCAGCTTAGTACTCAGGGCTGCTACACGGGAGAAAAGAACAAAGAAAAATAATGATACTTTCAAAACAAGCTCTGAAATTTTCACAGACTTCTAACATAAGGAAAACATATGAAGGTCAAGGACCAGACTATCTTTAGCCACACATCATGTTTCAAATAATCAATAAAAATATTGGTGTTTGTGCCTGAGCATGTCTCTGTATGTGTGTGTGTGTGTGTGTGTGTGTGTGTGTGTGTGTTTAGTGACTTGCACTATGCAGGAATAACTACATGGCTTTATTATGAAGTGCTGGAGATGACTGAAACAAATGGATACGAATGGTATTGATACACCAGCTCAACAACAGTGAGCAGAATTTTCAATGTAGAGACTTGTATGCATAAGACCTGAACAATATGTTAACTTCAATTCATTTCAACATCCACAGATGGCTCCTGGCTATTCCAGAACAGGGGTCTGCCCAGTGTCTCAGCCATGAAGAATCCACCTGCAAACGCAAGAGACAAAGGAGGCATGCACTAGACTTCCGGGCCAGGATGAGCCCGTGGAGAAGCAAATGGCAACACACTCCAGTATTCTTGCCTGGAGAATCCTTTGGACACAGGAACCAGGTGGGCTACAGTCCCGGAGATCTCAAAAGAGTCAGAGATGACTTAGCCCAAGCAATGGGGCTACAACAGGGTACCTTCCAAGTGACAGTATAAAGCTAAGGTTAAATTTCCTGTGACCATGCTACTGCAGTTGCATAGGAGCAAGGCTTCACTCTTAGGAGATGGAATATTTAAGGCTAAAGTCCATAACTGTATGTAACTAGACCCGCCTATAAGAAAGTTTAATATGTTAGGAGGACTTCGACAAAGGAGGCAAGAAGATACAGAGGAAAAAAAGACAAACTTTTTAACAGGTGGTGCTGGCAAAACTCGTCAACCACTTGTAAGAGAATGAAACTAGAACACTTTCTGACACCATACACAAAAATAAATTCAAAATGGATTATAAAGATCTAAATATAAGAGCAGAAACTAGAAAACTCCTAGAGGAGAACATAGGCAAAACACTCTCCGACATAAATCACAGCAGGATCCTCTATGACCCACCTCCTAGAATATTGGAAATAAAGAAAAATGAAACAAATGGCACCTAATGAAACTTAAAAGCTTTTGCACAACAAAGGAAACTATAAACAAGGTGAAAAGACAGTTCTCAGATTGGGAGAAAACAATAGCAAATGAAGCAACAGACAAAGGATTAATCTCAGAAATATACAAGCACCTCTCGTAGCTCAATTCCAGAAAAGTAAGTGACCCAATCAAAAAGTGGGCCAAAGAACTAAACAGACATTTCTCCAAAGATGTCATACAGATGGCTAACAAACACAAGAGAAGATGCTCGGCATCACTCATTATCAGAGAAATGCAAATCAAAACCACAATGAGGTACCACTACACGCCAGTCAGGATGGCTGCTATCCAAAAGTCTACAAGCAATAAATGCTGGGGAGGGTGTGGAGAAAAGGGAAACTTCTTACACAGTTGGTGGGAATGCAATCTAGGACAGCCGCTATGGAGAACAGTGTGGAGATTTCTTAAAAAACTGGAACTAGAACTGCCATGTGACCCAGCAGTCTCCCTTCTGGACATACACCCGGAGGGAATCAGGTCTGAAAGAGACACATGCACCCCAATGTTCATCACAGCGCTGTTTATCATAGCCAGGGCATGGAAGCAACCGAGATGTCCATCAGCAGAGGAATGGATAAGGAAGCTGTGGTACATATACACCATGGAATATTCCTCAGCCATTAAGAAGAATTCATTTGAATCAGTTCTAATGACATGGATGAAACTGGAGCCCATTATACAGAGTGAAGAAAGCCAGAAAGATAAAGACCAATACAGTATACTAATGCATATGTATGGAATTTAGAAAGGTGGTAACGATAACCCTATATGCAAAAGAGAAAAAGAGACACAGATGTACAAAACAGCCTTTGGGACTCTGTGGGAGAAGGCGAGGGTGGGAATTTTTGAGAGAACAGAATCGAAACATGTATACTCTCAAGGGTGAAACCGATCACCAGCCCAAGTTGGATGCATGAGACAAGTGCTTGGGCCTGGTGCACTGGGAAGATGACCCAGAGGGATGGGGTGGAGAGGGAGGTGGGAGGGGGGATTGGGGTGGGGGAATACATGTATATCCATGGCTGATTCATGTCAATGTATGGCAAAATCCACTACAATATTGTAAAGTCATTAGTCTCCAGCTATTAAAAATACATTAAAAAAACAAATCAAACAAACAAACAAAGTGTTAGGAGCAAAATGTGCGTGCTCCAAAAGAAAGAAGAAAACATTGAACATTAGTGAGTCTAAGTAAAAAAAAAAAAAAATATGGCAGGTGCACTCATATTTCAAATCCTCTGTGGGCTTAGCCAAGTATGAAAGGGGAAAAAGTAAGTGCTTCAGTCAGTCATTTCACTCTCATTTTAGTCTGCACTTACTTAAGAAATAGTCAATTATTCTGGTAATTTATTAAATATGATCATGCACAAGTGACATTGGAGTACTGAGGGACTGAGGTCTTGGCATGGATTTCTCATAGTCTACTGAAAAATGAGTATAAGAGTAGGCAACTTTCAATGTTGGCAGCCAGGCTTACTCTCCTCTAAACACTACAATTCGCTGTCATTTACACCATGGTTATCCACAGAATAAAAAGAGGACACCTTGTTTACAGAAATGCCACATTATGAACCTGCATGAGAAATAGTGCAAAATAAATTAATACCAAAATTCTGGCGAAATACAGGGCACCGTAAATGCGGAAAAGCTGGAGATACGAGGGGCTTCCGTGGTGCCTCAGTGGTAGGGAATCCACCTGCCAATACAGCAGACGCTGTTCTGACCCCTGGTTCTGGATGAACTCACATGCCTCCGAAAGACAGAGCCCCTGTGCCACAGCTATTGCGCCTGTGCTCTACAGCCTAGAAGCCGCAACTACTGAGTCCATGCGCTGCAACTACTGAAGCCTGCTCTCCCGAGAGCCTCTGCTCCACAAGTGGAGAGGCCACCCCGATGGGAAGCTCGTGCATTGCAGCTACAGAGCAGCCCCTGCTCTCCTCAGCTAGACAAAAGCCCATGCGCAGTAAAGAAGGCCCAGCACAGCAAAAAAACTAAAACAAAAACAAAAACACATAAGCAGATGAAAATCATTTAGATTACGGAAAACAAGGGAGTTATGAGACGACTCCTCAGGATTATGACTAAGACATGTTTCAGATCAAACTCTGACATTCACATTCCTAGAAAAGGCATAAGTAACTAAACAATTCTTACCTTGTCCATCTTCTTTAAAGACTAGGTCTCTATTTTCATATTTATTCTCCTGCTTACCCTTACGCCTGTTTCTGCCTCCTTTACCTAAGTGATTAAAAAGTGAATAAAAATTGAAATCTAATCATCTGTAAAATAGTTTACAAACTCAACTGTAAAATAAAACAACATAAGGTTTGAAAATTTACAAAAATACAGGGAAACAAACAGGTTATCATTTAAATAGCAGTAAAATATTAACAGACCTCAAAAGAGATTTACAATTTAACCTAATTTGCTTGCTGATTAGCCACTTACAAGTTGCCAATGACGTTCTTCCAAACCGCCTAACAGCTAATATTATCAACCACATAACACATTACCAGAGATAACCATTAGCATTTTTATTACCCATGCTTTCCAATTAAACCTGGATTCTATACATTCTCTTCCACAATTTACTTTCAAATCAATAAACCAAGACTACGCCATATATTTGTAAAGGAATGAAAGCTGAAAAGTCATATGTGGAATCGTCTTCAGTTTGCCATGAGTTAGTAGCTGGTTTAAAAGTCCCACAGAAGGAAGACGGGAGCCACCCAAGGCTGGAGTGAAGCCTAGGAAGATGACATTAACAAAAGTGTATTGAACATCTATTATGCACCAAGCTGTACTAAGTCAGCATTCATAAAGTCAGTCCTGTTCTCTTCAGGATACACAACCGAATGTGGGCATCTGAAACTTCATTCCTAAAAACAGAGGAGGAAACAAGGAATGTATGGAAATGCACAATTTTTTGTAAGCTAAAATTGAATTAATTAGACTAGGAAAAAAAAAAAAAGTAGGAGTGGTTTGTAAATTACCTAACACATTATGGAAAAGAGGTTTCTAGAGTTTCCCTGAATAGTTAGCACTAAAACATGTGCTTGCTAGAGAAAGGCTGTGCCACTTGGTGTGGGGAATGGAGAGAGCACTGAACTCAAAGGTGAAAAATCTGACCGAATGTGGCAAACGTTAAGCAAGCCTTGAGAGCTAAAATGAAGTGTCAGGAACGAATAATGAAGAGAGGTTTGCTGTGCAATGTGAAATGTGGTGCTATTCTGAAGGAGATAGTCTCACTCCCAGCAGTTACAGTTTGCCAGGAGGCATTACAAGGATATTAAACATGACACAAGAACAACTCAGGTCTGTAAAAAGGAGAATTCAAGGACTGACTGTCCCAGTGCCCTGCTTCAGTTAGCTTCGAAGTACCGTTTTGCAAGTTACCAGCAAAATAACTGTCAAATCTGGCTATCGGTGACCTCTCTGACTCAAAATAAAGACAAAGAGAAACACACAGTGCCAGCACCTATTTTACTGGTAAGAAGGCTGAACACGTTGGGATATGTGTGCATTCTAAAGGAGGTTAAGGTTTGTGACAGGTAGAAGAAAATAAACTGGCAGACATGAACCTAAACGTGCAAGAACGTTTTGCCTTCGTGTCTGCAAAGCAGTATTTTCACCAGTAGTCAAGCGTGCAGAAAGTAAACTACTGACAAGTATCTAACAGACCCAAAGAAAGAATCAGTGTGTCACAAGCGACAGCTAAGGGAGAGTCTTCGGAAGGGATGAAGGCCTCAGGGACGAAGCCTCAGCTGCCCGAAAGTAGCCTTCTGCCAGTTTACTAACGGCCAGCAGTTAAACTGGCATGAATCCAAAACTAATCGTGTATTAACCTCCGTGTAAACCTGACAAAAGCGGAGAGGAAATTATGCCGCTATGTCTACAGAGCGGGAGGAAGCAGGAGCAGCTTCCTCGCTCCTATGTGGACTGTGGAGTCTGCTCAAAGCCCTCAGCCAACCACACGAAGGAGAAACTACCACTGACCGCGGCAGAGCAAACCCTGGTGCCGGGAAACCGAGTCATTACCTTTATTCTTGGGCATAGCTGCAAGGGCAGGCTCACTGATCCAAGCAGCTTCCCGTGCCGCTGCCGCTGGCAGGTAATCCTCCGAGGTTTCCAAGGACCTAAGCTACACCCTCCGAAGGGAGAACTGCCGAGAGATCGGCACGCAGCCACGCTTAGCGGCAGCAAAATGGCGACCCAGCCAGGGTCACGTGATTGACGTCACTATCCCCGCCTCTGACGCTACCGTTCTAGCCTCCCAGCACAGTCTCTTCCGCCCTACGGAGCACGTGTAGTCCAAACCCACTGACGTCCTGGTTGTCAACAAAGTGAGGGGCGCTGTGACAGATTGCAATAGAGAGGGATAGATTTTTGGAGAACAGGGCGCTGAGCCAGATGTGTCAATATAGTGGAGACCGCATGCATCTCCCCAAATAGAAACCGCTTGAGCGACTCAAACTACTGAGTAGACTTTTGCTATTTTGTAGTAAGTGCTCTTGACCTTTTGTTCTCTGATCGTTTCTTCCTTTGAAATGTATCTGTTGTCTTCCTTCTTGGAGAAACAAATTCCATCAGGATGCTTCTGTTAGAAATATGGGCATAGTACAGTGGTGGAAGAATTAAAGAGAAAGCGTATATATGTCTCTCAAAAGATTGAGCCGAGGATCATTACAGACCCCTCTCTTAGGTCCACCAAGGTTGGTGTATCCAGATGTCATATCCAATGTCGGATGGGTAGAATAAAGTTTAAAGTTAGTGTAAACAAATAAAATAAATGGATAAAGAATAAAATTTTAAAATATCAAAAACTTTCTCTTCAGAAATCAAATGTTCAGGATTGTTTTTCATAGTGATGGAAGTGATGGATATTTTCACCTATTTACGAATGAGGATACATTTGGGACTACGGATTACTTTGCTTGAACTTTATGCAAGTAGCCATACCTTTTGACATGATAAACCAATAGTGTACATGTGCTTTAACCACTAAAGATGTCACTCTTGATCGACTTAAGCAAAGACGTCAAAATCTACTGCAGTTGTCCATCAGCAGTGCACGCTTGAGAAACTCTGGATGGGAAAACAAGATGAAGCATTTCTGTGCTTGGATCTATGGGTCCCTAGATGGTTAAGATGAATATGGAAATCAAAACCTAAGTCATTCCACATTCTTGCCTAGAGCAACGCTAAAATCACTTGCTTTCAATCCCTGTTTGTTTGTTGTTGTTTTTTTTCTTTTTCTTTTTGATTATCAGGAATGTGTTACCAAGTTACATGTTTCACTACATATATTTTCTACTCTAAAGAAGGTTGTATATGTACTGGCTCTGCCCCTACGTCTGCCTCTAAGTCTCCTCTCAAAACTGTGTGAAAGACCATTTCCAGCCTGTGGTCTTCAAGTATCCTGAACTTATGCTTTTCTATTTATACTATTAATTATTTATTGATAGTTTTCTCAACAATACTATGATTTCCCTCACTTTTGCTTTCTTTCTTGTTTTGCCTCAAGGTCCAAACGGTGTATGGAAAGTTGCTCTCCTACAATCAATGAGCCCACAGAGCAAGGATTGACAATTGATACTTTTTAGCAGAATTGAGGGCTTCCCTGGTAGCTCAACCAGTAAAGAATCCACTGCAATGCAGGATACCCAGGTTTGTTTCCCAAGTTTGAAGGATCCTCTGGAGGAGGAATAGGCTACCCACACCAGTATTCTTGTGCTTCCTTCATGGCTCAGATGGGAAACGATCTGACTGCAATGTGGCCAACCTGTCTTCCACCCCTGGGGTTGGGCAGATCCCTCGAAGCGGGCAGAGCAACCCACTCCAGTATTCTGGCCTGGAGAATACCTGTGGACACAGGACCTTGACGGACAACAGTCTGTGATGTCACAAAGAATCAGACACAACTGCAAAACTAAGCATCCTAGAAACCAACATTTAGTTTTGTAAGAAAAGTGCTTGAAAAGCTTGATATATGGAGCTCTGACTACCAAAGTGTATTTGACCCTGAAAAAAATTCCCAAAAGCAATGAACTTTTACTACTCTCTTGTCTGTAGAACCAGAGGACACCTGGAGTGTCTCTTCCCCTTTCAGAGGCAAGTTGTTGTGGTAGAATATGCTAAAAGTTTAAACAAACAACGTATTCCTAGTGACATGCTGCTTTCAACAATGAAGCAATGTGCAATTCAAGATCAATACCAAAGCAAGAGCAAAACTGCTCTCAGTTGTAGTTGTAAGACACGATCTCAAAAGAGACCTACATACATGCGTCTGAATGACTGACTGAATTACCTTCCAACACTATAAAAACACACAGACAGTATTATAAAGGATTTTGCTTTTCCAGTCAATAATACAGAAGTGTCTTCGAGTTACTGATAGTTTTAATAACCAAAAGCAGTGACCACTTCTCAGACGTTCCATCCAAAGTCACTTGAACAAAAGTGTCCATTTTTTCCCCCTAGAAGTCACCTGTTGAGAGTAGTGGTGGTAAGCAGTCACTCAGTCAAGTCCACCTCATTTTTACCTCCATGGACCATACACCACCAGGCTCCTCTGTCCCTTGGATTTCCCTGACAAGAATAATGAAGTGGGTTGCCATTCCCTTCTCCAGGGCATCTCTCTTCCCCACCCAAGGTTTTCCTAACCCTGGGTCACCTACATTGGCAGGTGGTTTCTTTATCTTGTCTCTCATGTACACTGTATCAAACTTCTGTCAAGACTGGGATTGTTCAGGACTTCCTTAGTGATCCATTATCTCAGAGTCGCTTCTCAATGCAGAGGATGTGGGTTATATTGCTGGTCTGGGAAAATTCCACCTGCTGAAGAGTAACTAAGGAGTCCATGCCCAACAACACATGAGCTTATGTCCTGGAAATAGAGCCAGTGCTCTGCAACAAGAGAAGCCCCCACATCAGGAAGGCTGTGCCTCACTTGCCACAGCTAGAGAAAGCCCTTGGGCAGCAATGAAGACCAGGCACTGCAAAAAAAAAATACAAATTAAAAAAAATACAAATTAAAAAATCATAATGATACAAAAACTGAAACCTTAGGGAAAGACTGAGTCTGTGGACATCAGAAGTGTAGTTATATATACCTAGTCACAAGCAAATATTCTTTAATGTTGAAAAGACATAAAATAGTTATTCTTCCAAACATGATGAAACAATACTGATTAGTACGAATTTATCAGAAAATAAAAATGGGCAATAGTTCTACCAGGAGAAGAGGTCAGGACATCCCATGCATCAGTGTTCTAATTTGTGTTTTGAATATCTAAACCTAGGAATCATCATGTCGCTCATGAAATTCATATATATCCTTTTAGCCCCTAAGCTATCTGTTCTGCAGCTATGAGCATATTCTCTTTATATTTCCTTTGAAGCCATTTGGACTTACTTGTTTTTATTTTCTAAAACAAAGTATAGGTTTTCCTTCTTTTAATGTCTGAGGAGACTTCTCATTCTACACAGACACTAAGAAAATTTTAACATATTTTCTGTTAATAGAATTCATGCTTCCTCTGCCCTAACCATGTTTACCATTCATGTGTACTGCATTTGTTTCAGCAGGCTCTTTAACACAATCATCTTCAAGCTCTTTTTGCCCTTCTTTAATTTGGTTATAAAGTTCACAAATTTTAACAGCACATTAACACCTCTATTCAAACGTGCCCTGCTAGCGTTTGGTGAGCTCTTGGTGAGTTTCAGGGTTTCAGTTGCAAAGCCCTACAGTACTCTTGGGGCTCTAAAATCTTCTGAAACTGAAGGAGAGATTACAAGTGTTCCAGACTACTTTGATTATGATATATTTATCCAAAGATTTACAGTTTTTGCACCCCCCCCAAAAAAAAAATTTGCCCCTAACTCCTAATGTTCTTCATGATTTGATTGTGGGAATCTGCTAGAACTGATATTTCTCAGTGCTCCAAAATTTCATCTTTTCTGAGAGGGGAACACATTAGAATTAGTTTTTCAATTAGTCCTAGCAACAGCAATCAGAGAAAAAAAATAAAAGGAATACAGGTTGGGGAGGGAAAAAAAAGAAGAAAAACACACCCCTTTCTGTTAGCAGATGTCATGACCCTAAACAGAGAACACTAAGGATGCCTGCAGAAAATTACTTGAGCTACTCAAGGAATAGAACAGTTACAGGATACAAGATTACTCCTCAGGAATCCCTTGCATTCCTATACATTAAGAATGAAAAATGAGAACGAGAACTTAAAAAAAGAATCCCATTCAGTATTCAATGAAGAGATAAAATATTTAGGAATATATTTCCCTAAAGAAACCAAGGATCTGGTAGAGAAAACTAAAAACCCATGCTGAAAGAAATCAAACATGGCACAAATAAATGAAGAAATATACCATGTTCTTGGATCGGAAGAAGCAATAGAGTGACAAGGAGTATACAACCCAAGGCGATCTGTTGGTACATTCATTCACCACTGATACTCTTAGCTTCAACTGTGGAATCCCTATCCAACCACCAATGGTGTTTTCCACTGACCCACAACAAATAATTTCACAATGTGTGTGGAAACACAAAAGACCTCCAATGAGCAAAGCAATCTTGAGAAACAATGGAAATGGAGGACTCGGCCTTCCTGACTTCAGACTATATTACAAAGCTACAGTCAGCAAGACAGCAAGGTACTGGCCAAAGACAGAAATTGAGACCAGTGGAACAAAATGGGGAGTCCAGAGATGAAGCCACACACCCACAGCCACCTTATCTTTGACAGAGGAGACAAAAATATACAACGGAGAAAAGACAGCCTCTTGGACAATCGGTGCCGAGAAAACGGGTCAATCACTTTCAAAGAATGAAACGTTTATTCCTTTCTAACCCCACAGACAAAAGCAAATGCAAGATGCATTAAAGACCAAAGTGGAAGACCAGAGATTATAAAACTCTCAGAGGAAATCATAGGCAGAACACTTTCCGACAGAAATGACAGCAAGATCCTCTATGACCCACCTCCAAGAATAATGGAAATTAAAACAAACAAAAGGAACCTACTTAAACTTCTAAGCGTCTGCACAGTGAAGGACACTAAAAAAAAGGAGAAAAGACAGTTTTCACAAGGGGAGAACGTTGCAGCTAACCAAACAACTGCCCAAGAGATGATCTCCCACATATATCAGCAGCTCATGCAGCACAATACCAGAAAAACAAAGAATCGATCAAAAAGTGGGCAAAACAACTAAGCAAACATTTCTCTAGAGAAGACAGAGATGACTAATGAACACACAAAAGATGCACAACATCACTTATCAGAGAGATGTAAGTCAAAACCACAATGAGGTGTCATCTTACGCTGGTCACAATGACCATCACACAAACGCCTCAAGCAAGAAATGTTGGAGAAGTGAAAAGGTAACCTTACACTTTTAGTAGAAATGCAAACTGGTAGAGCCACAATCAACCGTTATGAGTTCTTAACAACCTAGAAACAGAACTGCCGTTTCACCCAGCGATCCCACTGCTTGCACACAACCCAAGGAAAGCAGAACTGAAAGAGACACATGTACCTCAATATTCATCACAGCACACTTAACAGGTAGGGCATGGAAACAACCTAGATATCCACTGCAGATGAATGGATAAGGAAGTTGTGGAATAAATACACAGTGGACTATTACTCAGCTGTGAAAATGAATGTATTTCAGTTAGTTCTAATGAAGTGGGTGAAACAGGAGCCTGTTCCACAGAGTAAGCTAAAGTAAGGAGGAGAAATACAAATACTGTATAGTAATGCGTATGTATGCAATTGAGAGAGATGGTCACAGAGATCCGACATGCAGGGCAACAGAAGACAGAGATAGAAAGAACAGACTTTTGGACTCTGTGGGACAGGCCAATGGTGGGATGATTTGAGAGAAGAGTATTGAAACATGTCCATTACCATACAAACAGTTGACTGCTGCAAGTTCAGTGCATGATGCAGGGCACCCAAAGCCAGGGCTCTGGGACAACAAAGAGCAATAGGCTCTTTGGGGAGT
Organism: Muntiacus reevesi; assembly: GCA_020226045.1. NCBI lineage: Eukaryota > Metazoa > Chordata > Mammalia > Artiodactyla > Cervidae > Muntiacus > Muntiacus reevesi. Next base: position 3,810,371 of record JAGTXV010000429.1, on the reverse strand, counting down.
GAGGTGGGAGGAGGGTTCTGGATGCAGGGTCACGTGTACACTGCTGACTGGCTCTTGCTGATGGAAGGCAGAAACCACCCCAATACTGTAAATTTAATATCCTCCCATCAAAATAATTTTAAAACTGAAAAGGTTGCTTTCTGGAATTGCAGTGTTGGGAGTTCATGGTCCAGCATATTTTCTAAACCTGTGTAACAATGTCCGATTGGAAAAAGGGTAGTGTCAAATTATCATGACAATAAGTGTGTTCCCACACTCTAAAATCCTACAAAAGGGAACTGTCAATATTTTAACTGTCCATTAAATATGACTTTGTTTGCAACTCCAGGGCATCTTATAGAATGTTTCAAGTGACGGAGAGGAAACAAAGAGATCATTCACCTTTAAGCAGCAATTAATGTGGGACATTCAATAGTGAATAAAGTTCCTAGGCCCGATAAAAATTTACCTATACAATTTTATTGTTTCATTTCTTTTTATTAGTTGGAGGCTAATTACATTACAATATTGTAGTGGTTTTAGCCATACTTTGACATGGTTCAGCCATGGATTTACATCGTACCCATCCCAATCCTCCCTCCCACCTCACTCCTACCCCATTCCTCTGGGTCTTCCCAGTGCACCAGCCCTGTGCACGTGTCTCATGCATCCACCCTGGGCTGGTGATCGCTTTCACACTCAGTGTATACTTGTTTCAGTGCTATTCTCTCAGAACATCCCACCCTCACCTTCTCCCCCAGAGTCCAATTTACCTATACAATTTCTATATGACATGTATCAAAATATTTTTTCCATGGAAAATTCCACATAAGCAACACAAGATGAAACACAATGCCTCAGTTACTAAGTGGCAAAAAAAAAAAAAAAAAAAAGGTGTTGTCACCAGCGTTTCCCTTCATTCAAGTTCTTACATCGAAATACTACAAACTGGCTTCTCAACAACCGAAAGTTTCAGATCCAGATATGGGAAGTCTGGGATCCGTGTGCAGGTAGGGTTAGGGTTCTGGTGAAAATCCTCCTCTGATTAGCAAACTGAGTTCTGTCACAGAGGTTAGCTTCAGTAGAGCAGAGATTGATTTCTATGAGTTCTTCTGTGGTGGCATAATGACACCCCAGAGGGCCTGCCCCAATATTATCATCTTCTGGGGTTAGGCATCAGTACACAAGTTTTAGGAAAATAAAAACAAAAACCAAACACCAAACAAGCGTAAAACAATCAGACGATGACAACTAGCAATCATAATGTAAGTGTAGATTAAATCTTTGGACAGGCCCATATGTGTTTGGGAAAGTCCAGACAAGTTTTGCACTATGTCATGTGTGAAGATTCTGGTATTTTTGGCAAAGGGTTGAAGACAGATATGTAAACACCTAAATAACCAGCAAGTTTTGATTATCCAGGAAGTCAACTTCTCAAGTTTGTTTCTTCAGAGTATTAAAACTAGTCCTCCATCTCAAACACCTTCAGCTTACGACTGTTCAGGAAGTCCATAGATTAAGCAACAAAAACACACTGGTGAACTTTCTTCTTGGGATTAATTATATACAGACTCAGTTTACACTCTTGGGAAAGAAAACTCTAGCAAAGTGAAATGAAACCAGCTGAGGGTTTACTCTCCTTTTTTATATTACAGAAACCAACTAAACGTGTATTCCTATAAATTCTCCAGAGAAATAAGTGTCAGAAACTACTTGATGAATGGTCTCTCTCTACACACCAGTAAAATTCTATTGAGGTCATTAAACTAGCTCTGAACTTCACTTCTTCTGACTACAGAGCATCCTTTCAATTCACACTGTTTAAAAGCAAGGAGAGTATCTAAAATTGCAGTAAAACACACACACACACACACACAAATACATCAGTGACATAAAGCAAGACCAAAATATATTGAGTGCAACACTTTCCTGTATTTTTCAGTGGCTGTTCCTTCCTTTCCCTTATCTCAGCTAAGGGAAAAAACATTACGAAAGTCTTAGTTTATAGAATTTACTTATGAAAGTAGATTTTCACACGTACAGTTTCATTCTATTACTCATCAAATTCACCACTATTTGGTTCCAACACATATGACTTTTGAGAGCGAAATATATTTTATGTGTAAAGGATCATCTACTTATTTATCCTTCATGGTTGTCATACTTCAGAAATATTTAAAATGCTAAGTAAAAACACTTTCAACATACAGATCAAGACTTTCAATGTTTAGTAAACTGAGTATTACTTAGTGTCAAATTTCTACAACTTCTGATCACATGTATTGAACAGTAGGTCTGCAAAGTGTCTTCGGAAAGCTTCACTTTGGAAATGCCCTTCTTATGAGAGTGGCAAAACCAAGTTTTGCAAAGAATATATGTTACCAAACAATAAGATTACACTTGGGCAGCGTATGTAACAAAATAGCCCTTCTCATTAACTCAAATGCATAGTTCTGCTTGCTGTACAGTCTATGAAAAATATCAAGAAGCCTCTAGATACCTGGGATACCTAGAAAGACTTCGCAAACAGATGAGTCCATACAAGGGCATATGATGCTGAGGCAATTTATTCAGAACATTCGTTAAACAAGGGCATATGATGCTGAGGCAGTTTATTCAAAACATTCGTTAACGGGAGCTCAAATAGGGGAGGAATCTTCTCTCTTCTTCTTCCTCTCCAGTGTTTTGCAGCAGAATTTGTGGTATTTACCCCTAAGTTCCATTATATTCAAAGAAGCAAGTATTAACATTTTACTCAAAATACTTCATCAGTTTTTAAAAAAGATACAGTACTTTAAAACAATTACAATAAACCATGTTTATTTAAGGCACATCAAACTGCATTCATACTTAAATTTTTCTTCTTCTTAGCAGGTGATGACCAAAATTCAAACTCGCATTATCCTCAAACTTCTGAGGTCAATTCAGATCTGTAAGTGCAAAGAACATCAGATCTACAAAAAAAAAATAATTCTAATAATGCATAAAGGATCTTCCTACAGTACTTGGAAAATCAATCCTTTTGAACTAAAGTTAAGGACACCAACCAGACTGTTTTCTCAGTTCCCATGTGTTTTCCTGTATCTCTATGATCTCCATGGGAACATCACACGTTATGCAAGCTATTCTTTTTTCAATGTTTTAAATTAACTCATTAACCTTAATTGCAGTTTAGCATGTTTTCTTCTCCTAAAAGGGGAAGAGTGGTCCTAAATCAAATTCTCTGACTCAATCTGATCACAGCAGTGAAACTCTAGTAAATGGCCAGCATAACTGACTCTGGCAAGAACTGCGATTCTGAGATAAAACACATAAACAAAACAAACATAAGCACAAACAGAACAAAACCAACAAGAACACATAAACCTAAACAAAATTTCCAAAATAACACAAACTCTTCTCATGACCATTGTCTTTAGTTTTATCCCCAACTGAACTGCTTAGTCACAGCTCCAGAAAGCTGTCCTCTTTTCCCTCTAGGCAAGGCTTAACTCTGTGGGGCTTGGTATTCAAGTGTTCCCTTTGTTTAGATTCCTTGCCTTCAACCCCAGCTCAGCCACGACTACCTTCAGGTCTCATATAACATCCTACGCAACTGGTGCATTTTACATTCTCACCACAGAAAGTAACGTGTCAATTGTACCTCCACACTATTAATCTAGCCATAAGGGAAGTAAAGCATGTTGAAAGCAAAACTGAACAAAATGTTGAGAGAGAGAGAGAGGACAGCGTTTCTATGAAATTTGTTGTCAGCATTACAAAGGACCTATGTACTACAAAGCTATCATTAAATAGACATCTACTTAAAAGACATTTAATTACTGGATTCCTTCTTTGCATATAACCATTTTTTACTTTCTGATTTACAACTGATTTATAAAACCCGGGTCCACTTTCTCAAATAAAACTGCCTTTTCCTCTTTAGCCACAATTGAACTGACATCTTTAAGATGTTCACTTTAACCTTTACATAACTGGTACCTCCAAATACATAAAAGACAATGACAGAAGCATCAGAGATATCTAAAAACAAATTGATGTAAAACTTTTAGAGACTCTGAAAATGATAGCAAACTGGGAAGAGAAAAATGAAAAACACTGAATGATATTGCACCACAACTTTCTAATCCTTTTCATCTCCTGTTTCTGGTGTGCTTTAAAATGCAACACCAGTAGATTATTGGGCTTCCCTGGTGGCTCAGAGGGTAAACCATCTGCCTGCAATGCTGGAGACCCGGTTTCTATCCCTGGGTCAGGAAGATCCCCTACAGAAGGAAATGGCAACCCACTCCAGTATTCTTGCCTGGAGAACCCCACGGCATGGACAGAGGAGGCTAGTAGGCTACAGTCCATGGCTGCAAAGAGTCGGACACGACTGAGAGACTTCAACTTCACATCAGTAGAGTATCATCATGTGTTTAAAAATCTATAGCAATCTGGAAAAAAAAAAAAGAAATCTGGCAAAAATTTCTGCATTAAAGGTATATATCCAGCTGGTCTAATTCCTGGTGTGAGTAATCTTAAAGAGCCTGGGTTTTCATGGTTATTTGTGGCCCTGACATGCAGGCTGCTGATCATTCTTTTCCAACCAGGTATTCAACCCGTGATCCATACAGTGGATGCTGAAAATCTTAAAATACTAGACCACCAGGGCAGTGCTTTGGTTTCATTTCCTAGATGATCTGAAAATCCATCCACGTACAGTATGGACTGGTATGAACACAGCAGATGCGAAAGACTGACTAGAAACTAGTAAACTGTATAATGTAGGTGAACGTGTGATTGCTCACTTCCACTCAAACTTCAATTTCTCTGAGTGTCTGAAAATGCTCTTAATAAGGATGCTGGTAAATGAAAGATCTTGAAATCTGTTTCCTAGGGCAGTGATCCAATTTAGACTTCCTAAAATGTGCTCCTGGAATTCTGAACTTCTACCTTGGTGTTCAAACACTCATTGATGTTTTGGCACTTTTGGTTTCTACAGTACATTTTTACTACAGAAGTACCAAAAGAAGAAGAAGTCTAACAGGCCTGACAAGAGTATAAGCCATACTGCCATTCCAATCACTCGATGTGCCTGTCTGAAAAGTCAAGAAATACAAATCAATAAAACGTTCACTTAAATACATTCATAGCAGAACAGTGAGACATGGAAGAGTCTTATCATCACTATTTCCTTACCAAGATAAACAACCATTTCCCACAAACTCCAAACCATAACTTTGTCCTAGAGTGACAAAGGACAATTAATGTAACCTCTCAATACATGGGCAACCAAGCAGGCCTTCATTTTGAGAATGCTTTGCAGTGAACTAAAATTCCAGTGCTTCAGCAAGCTGGCTTCAACATGCTTTACTTCTAGTAATGTACCAGCCTTGTGAGCTAATACACTCTAAAGCTGTCCGCTAAACTTCTCAATACTATCATTGTACACCCCCTTGCTTAGTAAAGTGTCATTATGGAGTGCCCACTGTTAAACCGAATTGATTTAAAAGACAAACAAACAAGGATGCAAAGAACTATAAAGTTTTTGAAAATTTAAAAAGGTTGCCATGGTGGATTCTGATTATTAACGAATATTCAAACTCATGGATACCCAGGCCTCAAAATACAGACACATGGATACACAGGTCTCACGTGTTCAACCTTCTGAGACCTAAAACTGTAAAAGATCTGGCTACTTTCATGTACAAAATATTAAAAAGCATACACACACGGTTCAGCCTCGATTTACACCTTAGTGTCTTCATCCTCAAATGCAGGGTCCTTAAACTGGATTTCATCATCATCTTCAGCATCAAAGGTATCTGTGTCACTCAGTTCCACTAAAAACACAATAAGAGCATACTCTTAAAAATGTAAAATCAAGGTGTTACTAGATTAATTGCCTATTTAAAGAAACAATACTGCATTAATACTAAAACACTGAACTGTACAAGAAATTGTTTACAAGCAGAATCAAACTTTGATTCAACAGTTTCATTCCAAGAAAAATCTTCCTAACTGCAAACACATCACAGAGAACAAACTCACAATGAAACTGCTAAAAGAAGTTCACTGCCAAGTAAGTATTGATCTGATTGCCAATTATCTTAGCATTTCTTAAACGACCTAATTGTCATCAGAATCTTCACTCTTACTTAAAAGCACATAATTTTATAATAAAGTGTACTGTAATAGAATAAGTAAAATGGCTATCATGTTCAAAATGTGAGTTTAGTACACTTCCTCTTTTTTGTTACTACCAACATATTTTCATCTCTCCAAGCTTACTAGAGGAATACTTTTGTCTTTAAAATATAAAAGGCATAGCTTTTAAAAGCACTCTCCACAAAACGCCACAACAGTAGTCTATATACGAAGAAAAACTGAATACTCCTCCATTAAAATCAACACCAGTACCATGACTGTTGTCATCGAGTCGCTAAAACCAGCTATATAATCTCTTAAGAATTGTTAAGAGGCATGCCTTTAACAACTCCTATGTGGTAAGTCTGGAGTCTGTAAACGTTTCAATTCCCCACCAAAAGAATATACTGCAGGAAGATAATCCATTACTAAGTTCTTAATATACTGAAGTATTTAACACATACTTAAAGTGAATTGAAGCATATATGCAAAAATACATAAAGAGAGAGAATCCTGAAACAACTGCTTCACCTAAACACTAACTAGAAAATGCTATCAGAAGACAAGGAAATGTAAAATCTTTGATAATAACTACCGTATTCTGGAAGCTCTCCATAAGCCTTCAGACTTCTAGCTTCATCTGCACTGTACTTTAAGATTACATCTGCTTTGTTATCCTTGGAGAAGAAGAAGGAAGGATCAAAACTGGTTATGCAGAGAATCATCAGCTCTCTCATAAATTACTTTCAGATTAAACACACTTATGTGAAACCTCACCATTCTCTCACCTTCCTTCTATCATCCGCACACACGCACACACACACGCACAAGTCCTCCTGATGAAGTCTGCATGCATGACAAAATAAAATATAGACTAGGAAAATGATGTATATAATGCACTGAATCAAAAGTACGAAAAGGAAACACGGCAGGGGCGGGGGGGGAGGGTGTGCTTTTGCAATACTGTCCTTCTTTACTCTCTAACACTGTCGTTCTAAGTGAAGATGGTATTGGTACCCAAGAGAAACCTTTCTATAACCCACAGTTCTTAAGAGTATCTTACTGATTCGAATTGTTTGTGGTGATTTAAAAAGATACCTATATTCTCCTAAAACCCGACAGGCTTGAAGTGACGTCCTTGTGTGTTTATAAAGCTCTTCTCTGTGCTTCTGATGCAAATACGCCTGAGAAGTACTGCCCTAAAAATGTTCACTTTTCTCCATTTTAAAGACGCCCAGTCACTGACAGAGGAAACAATTCTGAATGCTTACAATTAACCTAGAAGAGGCCTAAAGAAAGGCAACTGAAAATATCACAGCCATAAATCCACAGTGCAGTAGAAATCAACACTTCTCAAACAATAATGTGCACAAAAAAACATGCATGTATTGTGTTAAAACTCTGAGTGCAACTCAGTAGGGAAGAGATTAGCTAGTAACTTATTAAGATACTTCCATAGAGTGGGGGAGCTACTACTATCTTTACATTATGATTTGGGTAACAAGGGTTTGCAATTATCCACAGCAGATTAAAAATCAGAAGAGCTGTTTGTGGCTATCACTTTAAAGTCAGTACCTTAATCCCTTAATGGATTAATACAATTGTGGTTACACTGCCCGTGAAACAAAGAATTAAACTGGGAACGAACAATGTTTCTATTCCTTTCCAGGGTTATATGTAGTTAAACTCAAATAAATGGACATGAAAATGATGCACACTTAACAGATTCTATATTTTCACTCCTCACATATGAAAGATGGAAAGGTTATAAATGGCTGATCCAGATGACAAAAACATACAAAGGAAAAAAATTCAGTAAAGTTTCAGGATATAAAATCAACACACAAAACTCAGTTATAGTACTAATGTGTCCATACTACGCAAAGTAATGTACAGATTCCACGTAATTCCGATAGACATTCAAGTAGCAGTTATTTTCAGAGACAAAGCTGTATGGAACCGCAAACAATCCGAACCACCAAAGCAACCTTGAGGAAGAATAAAGCTGGAGGACACACTCTTCCTGCTTTTCAAACACAACTGTCCCAACAATATGCCTCTGGCATTTCACCAGGAATATGGACTCCTGGAACAAAACTCATCACTCAGAAATACAATTTTTCAAAGACAGTCAATTAAAACTCATGAAGGGAACCAAGATCACAGTGTAGAAAAGACAACCTCTCCAATAAACAGTACTGGGAACACAATACTTAACATAGAGTGGACGCCTTTCTTACACCAGAAACTGCCTAAAATTACCCTGAAGTACATCAGACATTTAAACACAGGCCTAAAACCCTGAAACTACTGCAAGAACACAGGGTAAAACTACCAAAGGCCGCTCTTGCTCTTTGCTTTTGTATAGGACACCAAAGCCATAAGTGACACAAGCAAAACCTAGTAAGTGGAACTACATCACACTAAATCGCGTCTGCACAGAAAAGGAAATTGTCAACAAAAACTAAAAGAGACAGTGTACTAGATCGGTAAAAATATCTGCAAATGTTATGACCAATAAGGAATAACATCCAATGGAGATAAATCCTTTTTTTGGAGCAACGAGGATGAAACTGGAGGGTAGTGTGCTAAGAGAACAAGTCACACAGAGAAGGCAAACACTGTAGGACCTCATGTACATGTGGAATCAAGACTGAAGACAAACTAAAGTTCAGGGATGCTCCTAACCTCTCAGCTTTGAGTCACCTGGATTTTCTGCACAAGCCTGAAACGAAGGCTATCAGTCCTGGCTTAGGATCAAAGGCATACCACTGCAAGCACAGGGCCTAAAGGCCGAGGGTGAGAGGCCTGCTGGTTTTAACGAAACCTCAAACACGGGCTGTCTGTGATGTTATAAAGGAGCATCCAGTGGCCACAGGCAAGGAAAAGATACATGCCGTACACAATCTGTTTCAGAAATCACTCAACAAACGACGGCAGGAAAACCGCCCTGGGAGAAGAAATCGGATCTCCGGCTCACCATGTTATATTTGCATTTTCGAGTTCTCAACAAAACAGAAACAAGAAAGAACACGGAACATTACAAAGAAAAAGGAAAATGTGTTCGCTCACGTGCCAGAAAACACGTAGTCAACACGAAGCATGACTGAGAAAGCCAAGAAGCTGGACTTAATAGACATTACCTCCGGTAGCATATGTAAAAAGACGACAAGAAACTGTCGGCATAATGTGCTTTAAATGTGAGGAATATTTCACTAGAGAATCAAGACAAACATGCTTTTAAAAGAAAACTAGTGGCGATACAAAAGTCTCTTTAATCACTAATAGAACAATCACACCAAAAAAATCAACAAGGAAACAGAAGACTGAAATTTACAAATCAGAACATCTTAATTATTTACAGAAAACATGCCTTGATAATAGACTAGAGAGAAACATGACCTGATAAAAGAATTATTTCACTTCAAATTTAATTGAGCACACCTGATGGGTTTGACACAGAAGTCCAAAGGATTTCTGTCCCACAAGTCTTACTACAAACCCTGAGCTCATAGCGGGCAACTAACAAGTAGTTTTTTTTAAGTATTCATCTCAGATTTATAACATACACTCTACATTACCTAGTCTACGTCTTACCCTTCTCCTACAAGCCAAAAAACCCTCTTTGGAGATTAGAGGTTTTGCCTGACTTAACTGCATCATCTTCCAGCAGTGATTTCTCAAACTTCGATTTGAGACCTTTAAATTTTAAAACCGCAACTGAGAACCCAAGATAAATTGCTACATTTTTCCTTTAATGAGTGAAAATGCTAATGAAAATCACTCTCCTATGCTACTGCTCTATTTCAGCAAAGGTCAGTTTACAAAAATATTTAAAAACAAAATGTGCGGAGTCCTCTGGTGGCCCAGTGATAAGGATTCAGGGCTTCCTCAGCAGTATTCTGGGTTCAATCTCTGACTGGGGATCTAAGATCCCACGAGCTGCTGCGCCATCAAAAATTAAAGGAAAAAAAAGTGAAAATGAATAATCTAGCTCTGTGAAATATGTATCATACAATATGAAGATACCTTCTCATTTTACTGCAGAATACTGAAAACGTCAGCCTGCACCATAATCACTAAAAACCTAGCACAGAGCCCTGACTACACCTGGACTTTACAGAAGGACAGAAGGATGAGCTGTAGTATTTATCCAAAATTCTAAGAGAATATTTATTACTTATTATATTTAAAATAAAGAAAGAAACAACCAGTCTGCCCACAAAACACATGTACCGTCAGTCAGTCAGAACCCTATCATCTTCAACATTGTGGATCATGACAAATTTTGATGCCAGAAGGATGAGAAACGTAACGGGCTAGAACAGGTCAAATGCATTTTATTACATCATCTAAATACTGCTATTAATGATTCTTAAATTCAAGATTATAAATTTACACGTACTTCTTACCTGATAGTCTCGAAGACCAATCAGTATAATATCTGAAGTATTTATCCAAACCTATAAAAGAAAACTCATGGTATATTATATGTAAAATGCAAGCAATAGTGTTCAATGTTAAGCAATACTTCATACAAAAAATGTAATTCATTCGGTCTGTGAAAAATATCTACTGATGAATTAGGGCAAAACTACACATGAGTGTGTGTGTGTGCTGGGTGTGCATGTGCATGTATGTGTGTATTATCTGTGTGTGTGCTCATGCCTACGAGCCTTTGAATGTACAAGAGCATAGTTCTTTGTCACGTGAATTACTTTTATTCCCAAATCACTCTGGACATTTTCAGTTCTTTTAAACAAATGAAAATAAGTCATCTACACAAATATAGTCATCTAGTTACCAATCGACATCAATTCAGGTTCCCAAACCACTAACTGGAAAAGAAGAACTCAAGAGAACAAAACTGTTCTTTAATCCAAAAAATTAGGGCTGAAGGAACTTCTAAACAAAATGGTCAATCAACGTGCCAAAATTACTAAAGAAGATGCTCTATCATGTTCCAATTTCAAATGTTCCTAACACCACATACGGCTGTTCCCACAAAGCAAAGTCTTACCCAGGACCATACGTTAGATTTAATTAACAATTAGACTTGCTGTTGGCTGAAAAATAATTTCCAGGTGTTTTATTTTTCTTTCTTTCTTTCTTTCACGGCTTACCATTTTTGTTAAGAGTCTAGGCCATTTGTTCCATACACGGAATTTGTCTGTTTCCGCAAGAGCAAACATTTCTGGCATAAGTCCAGTCTAGGTATCACAAATCATTCTTTCTAAATCTAAGTCCTATTATTAAAGTTATCAAGCATTTTCTAATTTTATGCATTTATATTGCCATGTAAATCACTATTCTTGAAGTCTTCAAGAATTCACCAGATTCAGTCACTTGGAAGCACAGATAAATGTTTGAAAGGTAAGCTTTGGACTAAAGGAAAATATACCTCCACACTCACCGTTTTTCTCAAGCTTCCTCGGATATGACATATCCTTGTCATAAATCAAAGCACACTGCTTCCAATCGTGCATTTCCCAACATTTTGGTTACCTGGGCATACTCTTAGGAAGGGGCAAAAAAGAAAAAAGCAAAACAAAACCATAACATGCTGTCCAATGTTTCTTAAGATGCAACACATTTGTTATCAAGCTGGTAACTTCACTGTTAGTGCTAACTTTAGACCAAAGCATAATTTAAAAAGAACAAAAGGTTCAAGTATGACAACACATGAGAGCTGTCTCAGGGGACATACATTAATTTTATCCACAAAAATGGGAGAACTCTTAAGTCTCTCAAGCAGTCTCTTTCAGCTAAACTTATCCATTGATCCTCATGTTTTCTTGAGCAAGTAAAAGTTGACAAAAGTGAAGCAGCTGATACAAAATCACAAATGTTATTTCCACGAAAAGCTATCGCTACTGGGTATATTTATGTCACCCACTAATTTGAGAAAACAAGTTCAGTCTTTGTCTTCACGACTGCATGCTCTACCTTTGGACACCAAAGCGGCTCATTTCAGACTGCGCCCTACATGCTGGCTTAGCAACCTCTCACGCTGCGTATTTGCAAAATCTTGCCTCTCCTTTCCCTCATTAACTCTACTGAAAATCAACAGCAGGCTGATCATTAACGAACATTTGCTTGAGAACACGCTGATGCTTATTCTAAAGTCCTTACGGTAGTACTTCAAGATAAAGCGTCAAATACTTCAAGACAATTATATCTAAGCATAGTCAAGAGGCCACCAGATTCTACTGTCAGTTGAAGACACTGACATAAGCATTAGCCAGCACGGGATGACGTCTTCTTGACTTTAAAGGACAAACGCAGGCATCAGAACAGAGAAAGAAACAGGTAGTTAATATAGAGCGGGTACATTACTAAATGTTGACTAAGGACAAGCGTCAAAGTGACAGCCATCACAGCCACGATATTAAAGGCGCCTGCTCCTGGACCTTTCAGGTACGATATAAATAAAGTTCCTGATGATTATACCGTGGAAGTGAGAAACAGATTTAAGGAACTAGATCTGAAAAGCAGAGTGCCAGATGAACTATAGACAGAGGTTCGTGACATTGTACAGGAGACAGGGAGCAAGACCATCCCCAAGAAAAAGAAATGCAAAAAAAGCAAAGAGGCTGTCGAGGAGGCCTTCCACATGACTATGAAAAGAAGAGAAGTGAAAAGGAGTAAAGGAGAGATATACCGATTTGAATGCAGAGTTCCAAAGAATGGCAAGGAGAGAGAGGAAAGCCTTCCTCAGCAATCAGTGCAAACAAAGAGAGGAAGATAACAGCGGGGGAAAGACTTCGTCAGGACAATTAGAGATACCAAGGGAACATTTCATGCAAAGACGGGCTCCAGAAAAGGCAGAAATGGTATGGGCTGAGCAGAAGCAGAAGATATTAAGAAGAGGCGGCAAGAATACACAGAACTGTACAAAAATGACCTGCCGACCCAGATAATCATGAAGGAGTGATCACTCACCTGGAGCCAGACATCCTGGAACGTGAAGTCAAGAGGGCCTTAGGAAGTATCACTACAAACAAAGCTAGTGGAGGTGATGGATTTCCAGCTGAGCTATTTCAAATCCTCAAAGATGCTGCTGTGAAAGTGCTGCAGTCAATGTGCCAGCAAATTTGGAATACTCAGCAGTGGCCACGGGACAGGAAAAGTCACTTTTCTTTCCAATCCCAAAGAAAGGCAATGCCAAAACTGCTCAAAGTATCGCACAACTGTTCTCATCTCATCCTCTAGCAAAGTAATGCTCAAAATTCTCCAAGACAGGTTTCACCAATACATGAACTGTGAACTTCCAGATGTTCAAAGGTGGCTTTATAAAGGCACAGGAAGGGAGATCAAATTGCCAACATCCACTGGATCACGGAAAAAGCAAGAGAGTTCGAGAAAAACATCTATTTCTGCTTTATTGACTATGCCAGAGCCTTTGACTGTGCGGATCACAACATACTGTGGACAATTCGAAAAAGTTGGGAATACCAGCCCACCTGACCTGCCTCTTGAGAAATCAGTACGCAAGTTAGGAAGCAACAGTTAGTGGTGCATATGGAACAACAGACTGGTTCCAATTAGGAAAAGGAGCACATCTAGGCTGCACACTGTCAACCTGCCTATTTAACTTCTATGCAGAGTACATCATGAGAAATGCTGGGCTGGATGAAGCACAAGGTAGAATCAAGACTGCCCGGAAAAAATTCAATAATCTCAGATATGCAGATGACATCACCCTTGAGGGAAGATCCTCTTTATGAGAGTGAAAGAAGAGAGTGAAAAAGTTGGCTTACAGCTAAACATTCAGAAAACGAAGAACATGGCATCCACTGCCACCACTTCATGGCAAATACACAGGCAACAGTGGAAACAGTGGCTGATTTTAGTTCTGGGGGCTTGAAAACCACTGTAGATGGTGACCGTAAGCATGAAATAAAAAGACGCCTGGATGGAAAGGTACAACCAAACTATCCAGCATATTAAAAAGCAGAGATATTACTTTGCCAACAAAGGTGCATCAGGCAAGGCTACGGTGTATCCAGTAGTCATGTATGGGTGTGTGAGAGAGGACGGTAAAGAAGGCTGAGTGCTGAAGAACTGATGCTTCTGAATTGTGGTGTTGGACGAGACTCTTGAGAGTCCCTTGGACTGCAAGGATATCCAACCAGTCCATACGAAAGGAGATCAGTCCTGGGTGTTCACTGCAAGGACTGATGTTGAAGCTGAAACTCCAACTGGCCACCATGATGTGAAGGGTTGACTCATTTGAAAAGACCCTGATGCTGGGAAAGATTGAGGACAGGAGGAGAAGGGAACAAGAGAGGATGAGCTGGTTGGATGACATCACTGACTCAAGGGACATGAGTCTGGCTAAACTCCAGGAGCTGGTGATGGACAGGGAGGCCTGGCTTGCTACAGTCCACGGGGTTGCAAAGAGTTGGAAATGACTGAGCGACTGAACTGAACTGAACTGCTCCTTGGAAGAAAAGCTATGACAACTCTAGACAGCATGTTCAAAGGCAGACATATTACTTTGATGACAACGCTCTGTACAGTCAAAGCTCTAGTTCTTCCAGTAGTCTTGTATGGATGTGACAGTTGGGACCATGAAGAGGGCTGAACGCCAAAGAGTTAAAAGTTTTTCAACTGTAGTGCTGGAGAAGACTCTTGAGAGTCCCATGGGCAGCAAGGAAATCAAATCAGTCAACCCTAAAGGAGATCAACCCTGAACATTCACTGCAAGAACTGCTGCTGAAGCTCCAATACTTTGACCACCTGATGCAAAGAGTCGACTGCAAGGAGAACACCCTGATGCAGGAGGGAAAGCAGGAGGCTAAGAGAAGAGGACACCAGAAGATGAGACGGTTGGATGGTATCACAGGTTTCAAGGGATATGAGCCTAAGCAAACGCAAGGGTATTGGAACGACAGGGAACCCAGGGGTACTGCCGTTCACGGGGTCCCGCAGGGTCACAGACATGGCTTAGTGACTGAGAAACAGCTCCACCAAAGAGATCCTTGTCTCATCTCTCATTATCCTGAAAGGTAAATGGGATTCAAACTGTGGACAGTCTCTTGGATCACAGGCCATGAATCCAGCTTAGTACTCAGGGCTGCTACACGGGAGAAAAGAACAAAGAAAAATAATGATACTTTCAAAACAAGCTCTGAAATTTTCACAGACTTCTAACATAAGGAAAACATATGAAGGTCAAGGACCAGACTATCTTTAGCCACACATCATGTTTCAAATAATCAATAAAAATATTGGTGTTTGTGCCTGAGCATGTCTCTGTATGTGTGTGTGTGTGTGTGTGTGTGTGTTTAGTGACTTGCACTATGCAGGAATAACTACATGGCTTTATTATGAAGTGCTGGAGATGACTGAAACAAATGGATACGAATGGTATTGATACACCAGCTCAACAACAGTGAGCAGAATTTTCAATGTAGAGACTTGTATGCATAAGACCTGAACAATATGTTAACTTCAATTCATTTCAACATCCACAGATGGCTCCTGGCTATTCCAGAACAGGGGTCTGCCCAGTGTCTCAGCCATGAAGAATCCACCTGCAAACGCAAGAGACAAAGGAGGCATGCACTAGACTTCCGGGCCAGGATGAGCCCGTGGAGAAGCAAATGGCAACACACTCCAGTATTCTTGCCTGGAGAATCCTTTGGACACAGGAACCAGGTGGGCTACAGTCCCTGAGATCTCAAAAGAGTCAGAGATGACTTAGCCCAAGCAATGGGGCTACAACAGGGTACCTTCCAAGTGACAGTATAAAGCTAAGGTTAAATTTCCTGTGACCATGCTACTGCAGTTGCATAGGAGCAAGGCTTCACTCTTAGGAGATGGAATATTTAAGGCTAAAGTCCATAACTGTATGTAACTAGACCCGCCTATAAGAAAGTTTAATATGTTAGGAGGACTTCGACAAAGGAGGCAAGAAGATACAGAGGAAAAAAAGACAAACTTTTTAACAGGTGGTGCTGGCAAAACTCGTCAACCACTTGTAAGAGAATGAAACTAGAACACTTTCTGACACCATACACAAAAATAAATTCAAAATGGATTATAAAGATCTAAATATAAGAGCAGAAACTAGAAAACTCCTAGAGGAGAACATAGGCAAAACACTCTCCGACATAAATCACAGCAGGATCCTCTATGACCCACCTCCTAGAATATTGGAAATAAAGAAAAATGAAACAAATGGCACCTAATGAAACTTAAAAGCTTTTGCACAACAAAGGAAACTATAAACAAGGTGAAAAGACAGTTCTCAGATTGGGAGAAAACAATAGCAAATGAAGCAACAGACAAAGGATTAATCTCAGAAATATACAAGCACCTCTCGTAGCTCAATTCCAGAAAAGTAAGTGACCCAATCAAAAAGTGGGCCAAAGAACTAAACAGACATTTCTCCAAAGATGTCATACAGATGGCTAACAAACACAAGAGAAGATGCTCGGCATCACTCATTATCAGAGAAATGCAAATCAAAACCACAATGAGGTACCACTACACGCCAGTCAGGATGGCTGCTATCCAAAAGTCTATAAGCAGTAAACGCTGGGGAGGGTGTGGAGAAAAGGGAACCTTCTTACACTGTTGGTGGGAATGCAAACTAGGACAGCCGCTATGGAGAACAGTGTGGAGATTTCTTAAAAAACTGGAACTAGAACTGCCATGTGACCCAGCAGTCTCCCTTCTGGACATACACCCGGAGGGAATCAGGTCTGAAAGAGACACATGCACCCCAATGTTCATCACAGCGCTGTTTATCATAGCCAGGGCATGGAAGCAACCGAGATGTCCATCAGCAGAGGAATGGATAAGGAAGCTGTGGTACATATACACCATGGAATATTCCTCAGCCATTAAGAAGAATTCATTTGAATCAGTTCTAATGACATGGATGAAACTGGAGCCCATTATACAGAGTGAAGAAAGCCAGAAAGATAAAGACCAATACAGTATACTAATGCATATGTATGGAATTTAGAAAGGTGGTAACGATAACCCTATATGCAAAAGAGAAAAAGAGACACAGATGTACAAAACAGCCTTTGGGACTCTGTGGGAGAAGGCGAGGGTGGGAATTTTTGAGAGAACAGAATCGAAACATGTATACTCTCAAGGGTGAAACCGATCACCAGCCCAAGTTGGATGCATGAGACAAGTGCTTGGGCCTGGTGCACTGGGAAGATGACCCAGAGGGATGGGGTGGAGAGGGAGGTGGGAGGGGGGATTGGGGTGGGGAATACATGTATATCCATGGCTGATTCATGTCAATGTATGGCAAAATCCACTATATATTGTAAAGTCATTAGCCTCCAGCTATTAAAAATACATTAAATAAACAAATCAAACAAACAAACAAAGGGTTATGAGGAAAATGTGTGTGTTCCAAAATAAAGAATAAAACATTGAACATTATTGAGTGTAAGTTAAAAAAAAATATAGGTGCACTCATATTTCAAATCCTCTGTGGCTTAGCCAAGTATGAAAGGGAAAAGTAAGTGCTTCAGTCAGTCATTTCACTCATTTTAGTCTGCACTTACTTAAGAGATAGTCAATTATTCTGGTAATTTATTAAATATGATCATGCACAAGTGACATTGGAGTACTGAGGGACTGAGGTCTTGGCATGGATTTCTCATAGTCTCCTGACAAATGAGTACAAGAGTAGGCAACTTTCAATGTTGGCAGCCAGGCTTACTCTCCTCTCACCACTACAATTCGCCTTCATTTACACCATGGTTATCCACAGAATAAAAAGAGGACACCTTGTTTACAGAAATGCCACATTATGAACCTGCATGAGAAGTGCAAAATAAATTAATACCAAATTTCTGGCGAAATACAGGGCACCGTAAATGCGGAAAAGCTGGAGATAGAGGGCTTCGGTGGTGCCTCAGTGGTAGGGAATCCACCTGCCAATACAGCAGCAGACGCTGTTCTGACCCCTGGTTCTGGATGAACTCACATGCCTCCGAAAGACAGAGCCCCTGTGCCACAGCTATTGCGCCTGTGCTCTACAGAAGCAAACTACTGAGTCCATGCGCTGCAACTACTGAAGCCTGCTCTCCCGAGAGCCTCTGCTCCACAAGTGGAGAGGCCACCCCGATGGGAAGCTCGTGCATTGCAGCTACAGAGCAGCCCCTGCTCTCCTCAGCTAGACAAAAGCCCATGCGCAGTAAAGAAGGCCCAGCACAGCAAAAAAACTAAAACAAAAACAAAAACACATAAGCAGATGAAAATCATTTAGATTACGGAAAACAAGGGAGTTATGAGACGACTCCTCAGGATTATGACTAAGACATGTTTCAGATCAAACTCTGACATTCACATTCCTAGAAAAGGCATAAGTAACTAAACAATTCTTACCTTGTCCATCTTCTTTAAAGACTAGGTCTCTATTTTCATATTTACTCTCCTGCTTACCCTTACGCCTGTTTCTGCCTCCTTTACCTAAGTGATTAAAAAGTGAATAAAAATGGAAATCTAATCATCTGTATAATAGTTTACAAACTCAACTGTAAAATAAAACAACATAAGGTTTGAAAATTTACAAAAATACAGGGAAACAAACAGGTTATCATTTAAATAGCAGTAAAATATTAACAGACCTCAAAAGAGATTTACAATTTAACCTAATTTGCTTGCTGATTAGCCACTTACAAGTTGCCAATGACGTTCTTCCAAACCGCCTAACAGCTAATATTATCAACCACATAACACATTACCAGAGATAACCATTAGCATTTTTATTACCCATGCTTTCCAATTAAACCTGGATTCTATACATTCTCTTCCACAATTTACTTTCAAATCAATAAACCAAGACTACGCCATATATTTGTAAAGGAATGAAAGCTGAAAAGTCATATGTGGAAACGTCTTCAGTTTGCCATGAGTTAGTAGCTGGTTTAAAAGTCCCACAGAAGGAAGACGGGAGCCACCCAAGGCTGGAGTGAAGCCTAGGAAGATGACATTAACAAAAGTGTATTGAACATCTATTATGCACCAAGCTGTACTAAGTCAGCATTCATAAAGTCAGTCCTGTTCTCTTCAGGATACACAACCGAATGTGGGCATCTGAAACTTCATTCCTAAAAACAGAGGAGGAAACAAGGAATGTATGGAAATGCACAATTTTTTGTAAGCTAAAATTGAATTAATTAGACTAGAAAAAAAAAAAAAAAGTAGGAGTGGTTTGTAAATTACCTAACACATTATGGAAAAGAGGTTTCTAGAGTTTCCCTGAATAGTTAGCACTAAAACATTTGCTTGCTAGAGAAAGGCTGTGCCACTTTGTGTGGGGAATGGAGAGAGCACTGAATTCAAAGGTGAAAAATCTGACCGAATGTGGCAAACGTTAAGCAAGCCTTGAGAGCTAAAATGAAGTGTCAGGAACGAATAATGAAGAGAGGTTTGCTGTGCAATGTGAAATGTGGTGCTATTCTGAAGGAGATAGTCTCACTCCCAGCAGTTACAGTTTGCCAGGAGGCATTACAAGGATATTAAACATGACACAAGAACAACTCAGGTCTGTAAAAAGTAGAATTCCAGGACTGACTGTCCCAGTGCCCTGCTTCAGTTAGCTCAGAAGTACCGTTTTGGAAGTTACCCGCAAAATAACTGTCAAATCTGGCTATCGGTAACCTCTCTGACTCAAAATAAAGACAAAGAGAAATACACAGTGTCAGCACCTATTTTACTGGTAAGAACGCTGAACACGTTGGGATATCTGTGCATTCTAAAGAAGGTTAACGTTTGTGAAAGGTAGAAGAAAGTAAACGGGCTGACATGAAACTAAACGTGCAAGAACGTTTTGCCTTCGTGTCTGCAAAGCAGTATTTTCACCAGTAGTCAAGCGTGCAGAAAGTAAACTACTGACAAATATCTAACAGACCCAAAGAAAGAATCAGTGTGTCACAAGCGACAGCTAAGGGAGAGTCTTCGGAAGGGATGAAGGCCTCAGGGACGAAGCCTCAGCTGCCCGAAAGTAGCCTTCTGCCAGTTTACTAACGGCCAGCAGTTAAACTGGCATGAATCCAAAACTAACCGTGTATTAACCTCCGTGTAAACCTGACAAAAGCGGAGAGGAAATTATACCGCTATGTCTACAGAGCGGGAGGAAGCAGGAGCAGCTTCCTCGCTCCTATGGACTGTGGAGTCTGCTCAAAGCCCTCAGCCAACCACATGAAGGAGAAACTACCACTGACCGCGGCAGAGCAAACCCTGGTGCCGGGAAACCGAGTCATTACCTTTATTCTTGGGCATAGCTGCAAGGGCAGGCTCACTGATCCAAGCAGCTTCCCGTGCCGCTGCCGCTGGCAGGTAATCCTCCGAGGTTTCCAAGGACCTAAGCTACACCCTCCGAAGGGAGAACTGCCGAGAGATCGGCACGCAGCCACGCTTAGCGGCAGCAAAATGGCGACCCAGCCAGGGTCACGTGATTGACGTCACTATCCCCGCCTCTGACGCTACCGTTCTAGCCTCCCAGCACAGTCTCTTCCGCCCTACGGAGCACGTGTAGTCCAAACCCACTGACGTCCTGGTTGTCAACAAAGTGAGGGGCGCTGTGACAGATTGCAATAGAGAGGGATAGATTTTTGGAGAACAGGGCGCTGAGCCAGATGTGTCAATATAGTGGAGACCGCATGCATCTCCCCAAATAGAAACCGCTTGAGCGACTCAAACTACTGAGTAGACTTTTGCTATTTTGTAGTAAGTGCTCTTGATCTTTTGCTCTCTGATCGTTTCTTCCTTTGAAATGTATCTGTTGTCTTCCTTCTTGGAGAAACAAATTCCATCGGGATGCTTCTGTTAGAAATATGGGCATAGTACAGTGGTGGGAGAATTAAAGAGAAAGCGTATATATGTCTCTCAAAAGATTGAGCCGAGGATCATTACAGACCCCTCTCTTAGGTCCACCAAGGTTGGTGTATCCAGATGTCATATCCAATGTCGGATGGGTAGAATAAAGTTTAAAGTTAGTGTAAACAAATAAAATAAATGGATAAAGAATAAAATTTTAAAATATCAAAAACTTTCTCTTCAGAAATCAAATGTTCAGGATTGTTTTTCATAGTGATGGAAGTGATGGATATTTTCACCTATTTACGAATGAGGATACATGTGGGACTACGGATTACTTTGCTTGAACTTTATGCAAGACGCCCTACCTTTTGACATGATAAACCAATAGTGTACATGTGCTTTAACCACTAAAGATGTCACTCTTGATCGACTTAAGCAAAGACGTCAAAATCTACTGCAGTTGTCCATCAGCAGTGCACGCTTGAGAAACTCTGGATGGGAAAACAAGATGAAGCATTTCTGTGCTTGGATCTATGGGTCTCTAGATGGTTAAGATGAATATGGAAATCAAAACCTAAGTCATTCCACATTCTTGCCTAGAGCAACGCTAAAATCACTTGCTTTCAATCCCTGTTTGTTTGTTGTTGTTTTTCTTTTTCTTTTTGATTATCAAGAATGTGTTGCCAAGTTACATGTTTCACTACATATATTTTCTACTCTAAAGAAGGTTGTATATGTACTGGCTCTGCCCCTACGTCTGCCTCTAAGTCTCCTCTCAAAACTGTGTGAAAGACCATTTCCAGCCTGTGGTCTTCAAGTATCCTGAACTTATGCTTTTCTATTTATACTATTAATTATTTATTGATAGTTTTCTCAACAATACTATGATTTCCCTCACTTTTGCTTTCTTTCTTGTTTTGCCTCAAGGTCCAAACGGTGTATGGAAAGTTGCTCTCCTACAATCAATGAGCCCACAGAGCAAGGATTGACAATTGATACTTTTTAGCAGAATTGAGGGCTTCCCTGGTAGCTCAACCAGTAAAGAATCCACTGCAATGCAGGATACCCAGGTTTGTTTCCCAAGTTTGAAGGATCCTCTGGAGGAGGAATAGGCTACCCACACCAGTATTCTTGTGCTTCCTTCATGGCTCAGATGGGAAACGATCTGACTGCAATGTGGCCAACCTGTCTTCCACCCCTGGGGTTGGGCAGATCCCTCGAAGAGGCAGAGCAACCCACTCCAGTATTCTGGCCTGGAGAATACCTGTGGACACAGGACCTTGACGGACAACAGTCTGTGATGTCACAAAGAATCAGACACAACTGCAAAACTAAGCATCCTAGAAACCAACATTTAGTTTTGTAAGAAAAGTGCTTGAAAAGCTTGATATATGGAGCTCTGACTACCAAAGTGTATTTGACCCTGAAAAAAATTCCCAAAAGCAATGAACTTTTACTACTCTCTTGTCTGTAGAACCAGAGGACACCTGGAGTGTCTCTTCCCCTTTCAGAGGCAAGTTGTTGTGGTAGAATATGCTAAAAGTTTAAACAAACAACGTATTCCTAGTGACATGCTGCTTTCAACAATGAAGCAATGTGCAATTCAAGATCAATACCAAAGCAAGAGCAAAACTGCTCTCAGTTGTAGTTGTAAGACACGATCTCAAAAGAGACCTACATACATGCGTCTGAATGACTGACTGAATTACCTTCCAACACTATAAAAACACACAGACAGTATTATAAAGGATTTTGCTTTTCCAGTCAATAATACAGAAGTGTCTTCGAGTTACTGATAGTTTTAATAACCAAAAGCAGTGACCACTTCTCAGACGTTCCATCCAAAGTCACTTGAACAAAAGTGTCCATTTTTTCCCCCTAGAAGTCACCTGTTGAGAGTAGTGGTGGTAAGCAGTCACTCAGTCAAGTCCACCTCATTTTTACCTCCATGGACCATACACCACCAGGCTCCTCTGTCCCTTGGATTTCCCTGACAAGAATAATGAAGTGGGTTGCCATTCCCTTCTCCAGGGCATCTCTCTTCCCCACCCAAGGTTTTCCTAACCCTGGGTCACCTACATTGGCAGGTGGTTTCTTTATCTTGTCTCTCATGTATAATGTATCAAACTTCTGTCAAGACTGGGCTTGTTCAGGACTTCCTTAGTGATCCATTATCTCAGAGTCGCTTCTCAATGCAGGGGATGTGGGTTATATTGCTGGTCTGGGAAAATTCCACCTGCTGAAGAGTAAATAAGGAGTCCATGCCCAACAACACATGAGCTTATGTCCTGGAAATAGAGCCAGTGCTCTGCAACAAGAGAAGCCCCCACATCAGGAAGGCTGTGCCTCACTTGCCACAGCTAGAGAAAGCCCTTGGGCAGCAATGAAGACCAGGCACTGCAAAAAAAAATACAAATTAAAAAAAATACAAATTAAAAAATCATAATGATACAAAAACTGAAACCTTAGGGAAAGACTGAGTCTGTGGACATCAGAAGTGTAGTTATATATACCTAGTCACAAGCAAATATTCTTTAATGTTGAAAAGACATAAAATAGTTATTCTTCCAAACATGATGAAACAATACTGATTAGTACGAATTTATCAGAAAATAAAAATGGGCAATAGTTCTACCAGGAGAAGAGGTCAGGACATCCCATGCATCAGTGTTCTAATTTGTGTTTTGAATATCTAAACCTAGGAATCATCATGTCGCTCATGAAATTCATATATATCCTTTTAGCCCCTAAGCTATCTGTTCTGCAGCTATGAGCATATTCTCTTTATATTTCCTTTGAAGCCATTTGGACTTACTTGTTTTATTTTCTAAAACAAAGTATAGGTTTTCCTTCTTTTAATTTCTGAGGAGACTTCTCATTTTACACAGACACTAAGAAAATTTTAACATATTTTCTGTTAATAGAATTCATGCTTCCTCTGCCCTAACCATGTTTACCATTCATGTGTACTGCATTTGTTTCAGCAGGCTCTTTAACACAATCATCTTCAAGCTCTTTTTGCCCTTCTTTAATTTGGTTATAAAGTTCACAAATTTTAACAGCACATTAACACCTCTATTCAAACGTGCCCTGCTAGCGTTTGGTGAGCTCTTGGTGAGTTTCAGGGTTTCAGTTGCAAAGCCCTACAGTACTCTTGGGGCTCTAACATCTTCTGAAACTGGAGAGATTACAAGTGTTCCAGACTACTTTGATTATGATATTTATCCAAAGATTTACAGTTTTACCCCCAAAAAAAATTTGCCCTAACTCCTAATGTTCTTCATGATTTGATTGTGGAATCTGCTAGAACTGATATTTCTCAGTGCTCCAAAATTTCATCTTTCTGAGAGGGGAACACATTAGAATTAGTTTTCAATTAGACCTAGCAACAGCAATCAGAGAAAAAAAAATAAAAGGAAAACAGGTTGGGGAGGGAAAAAAAAGAAGAAAACACACCTCTTTCTGTTAGCAGATGTCATGACCCTAAACAGAGAACACTAAGGATGCCTGCAGAAAATTACTTGAGCTACTCAAGGAATAGAACAGTTACAGGATACAAGATTACTCCTCAGGAATCCCTTGCATTCCTATACATTAAGAATGAAAAATGAGAACGAGAACTTAAAAAAAGAATCCCATTCAGTATTCAATGAAGAGATAAAATATTTAGGAATATATTTCCCTAAAGAAACCAAGGATCTGGTAGAGAAAACTAAAAACCCATGCTGAAAGAAATCAAACATGGCACAAATAAATGAAGAAATATACCATGTTCTTGGATCGGAAGAAGCAATAGAGTGACAAGGAGTATACAACCCAAGGCGATCTGTTGGTACATTCATTCACCACTGATACTCTTAGCTTCAACTGTGGAATCCCTATCCAACCACCAATGGTGTTTTCCACTGACCCACAACAAATAATTTCACAATGTGTGTGGAAACACAAAAGACCTCCAATGAGCAAAGCAAACTTGAGAAACAATGGAAATGGAGGACTCGGCCTTCCTGACTTCAGACTATATTACAAAGCTACAGTCAGCAAGACAGCAAGGTACTGGCCAAAGACAGAAATTGAGACCAGTGGAACAAAATGGGGAGTCCAGAGATGAAGCCACACACCCACAGCCACCTTATCTTTGACAGAGGAGACAAAAATATACAACGGAGAAAAGACAGCCTCTTGGACAATCGGTGCCGAGAAAACGGGTCAATCACTTTCAAAGAATGAAACGTTTATTCCTTTCTAACCCCACAGACAAAAGCAAATGCAAGATGCATTAAAGACCAAAGTGGAAGACCAGAGATTATAAAACTCTCAGAGGAAATCATAGGCAGAACACTTTCCGACAGAAATGACAGCAAGATCCTCTATGACCCACCTCCAAGAATAATGGAAATTAAAACAAACAAAAGGAACCTACTTAAACTTCTAAGCGTCTGCACAGTGAAGGACACTAAAAAAAAGGAGAAAAGACAGTTTTCACAAGGGGAGAACGTTGCAGCTAACCAAACAACTGCCCAAGAGATGATCTCCCACATATATCAGCAGCTCATGCAGCACAATACCAGAAAAACAAAGAATCGATCAAAAAGTGGGCAAAACAACTAAGCAAACATTTCTCTAGAGAAGACAGAGATGACTAATGAACACACAAAAGATGCACAACATCACTTATCAGAGAGATGTAAGTCAAAACCACAATGAGGTGTCATCTTACGCTGGTCACAATGACCATCACACAAACGCCTCAAGCAAGAAATGTTGGAGAAGTGAAAAGGTAACCTTACACTTTTAGTAAAAATGCAAACTGGTAGAGCCACAATCAACCATTACGAGTTCTTAACAACCTGGAAACAGAACTGCCGTTTCACCCAGCGATCCCACTGCTTGCACACAACCCAAGGAAAGCAGAACTGAAAGAGACACATGTACCTCAATATTCATCACAGCACACTTAACAGGTAGGGCATGGAAACAACCTAGATATCCACTGCAGATGAATGGATAAGGAAGTTGTGGAATATATACACAGTGGACTATTACTCAGCTGTGAAAATGAATGTATTTCAGTTAGTTCTAATGAAGTGGGTGAAACAGGAGCCTGTTCCACAGAGTAAGCTAAAGTAAGGAGGAGAAATACAAATACTGTATAGTAATGCGTATGCATGCAATTGAGAGAGATGGTCACAGAGATCCGACATGCAGGGCAACAGAAGACAGAGATAGAAAGAACAGACTTTTGGACTCTGTGGGACAGGCCAATGGTGGGATGATTTGAGAGAAGAGTATTGAAACATGTCCATTACCATACAAACAGGTGACTGCTGCGAGTTCAGTGCATGATGCAGGGCACCCAAAGCCAGGGCTCTGGGACAACAAAGAGCAATAGGCTCTTTGGGGAGTGAGGTGGGAGGAGGGTTCTGGATGCAGGGTCACGTGTACACTGCTGACTGGCTCTTGCTGATGGAAGGCAGAAACCACCCCAATACTGTAAATTTAATATCCTCCCATCAAAATAATTTTTAAAACTGAAAAGGTTGCTTTCTGGAATTGCAGTGTTGGGAGTTCATGGTCCAGCATATTTTCTAAACCTGTGTAACAATGTCCGATTGGAAAAAGGGTAGTGTCAAATTATCATGCCAAGAAGTGTGTTCCCACACTCTAAAATCCTACAAAAGGGAACTGTCAATATTTTAACTGTCCATTAAATATGACTTTGTTTGCAACTCCAGGGCATCTTATAGAATGTTTCAAGTGACGGGAGAGGAAACAAAAGAGATCATT
Organism: Muntiacus reevesi; assembly: GCA_020226045.1. Taxonomy (NCBI): domain Eukaryota; kingdom Metazoa; phylum Chordata; class Mammalia; order Artiodactyla; family Cervidae; genus Muntiacus; species Muntiacus reevesi. The sequence goes on along the minus strand of JAGTXV010000429.1, from coordinate 3,783,674 downwards.
CACCTTTAAGCAGCAATTAATGTGGGACATTCAATAGTGAATAAAGTTCCTAGGCCCGATAAAAATTTACCTATACAATTTTATTGTTTCATTTCTTTTTATTAGTTGGAGGCTAATTACATTACAATATTGTAGTGGTTTTAGCCATACTTTGACATGGTTCAGCCATGGATTTACATGCGTACCCCATCCCAATCCTCCCTCCCACCTCACTCCCTACCCCATTCCCTCTGGGTCTTCCCAGTGCACCAGCCCTGAGCACGTGTCTCATGCATCCACCCTGGGCTGGTGATCTCTTTCACACTCAGTGTATACTTGTTTCAGTGCTATTCTCTCAGAACATCCCACCCTCACCTTCTCCCCCAGAGTCCAATTTACCTATACAATTTCTATATGACATGTATCAAAATATTTTTTCCATGGAAAATTCCACATAAGCAACACAAGATGAAACACAATGCCTCAGTTACTAAGTGGCAAAAAAAAAAAAAAAAAAAAGGTGTTGTCACCAGCGTTTCCCTTCATTCAAGTTCTTACATCGAAATACTACAAACTGGCTTCTCAACAACCGAAAGTTTCAGATCCAGATATGGGAAGTCTGGGATCAGTGTGCAGGTAGGGTTAGGGTTCTGGTGAAAATCCTCCTCTGATTAGCAAACTGAGTTCTGTCACAGAGGTTAGCTTCGTAGGAGCAGAGATTGATTTCCTATGAGTTCTTCTGTGGTGGCATAATGACACCCCAGAGGGCCTGCCCCCAATATTATCATCTTCTGGGGTTAGGGCATCAGTACACAAGTTTTAGGAAAATAAAAACAAAAACCAAACACCAAACAAGCGTAAAACAATCAGATGAGGACAACTAGCAATCATAATGTAAGTGTAGATTAAATCTTTGGACAGGCCCATATGTGTTTGGGAAAGTCCACAGACAAGTTTTGCACTATGTCATGTGTGAAGATTCTGGTATTTTTGGCAAAGGGTTGAAGACAGATATGTAAACACCTAAATAACCAGCAAGTTTTGATTATCCAGGAAGTCAACTTCTCAAGTTTGTTTCTTCAGAGTATTAAAACTAGTCCTCCATCTCAAACACCTTCAGCTTACGACTGTTCAGGAAGTCCATAGATTAAGCAACAAAAACACACTGGTGAACTTTCTTCTTGGTAATCCCAATCCTGTATATAATTAATCATTATATACAGACTCAGTTTATACTCTTGGGAAAGAAAACTCTAGCAAAGTGAAATGAAACCAGCTGAGGGTTTACTCTCCTTTTTTATATTACAGAAACCAACTAAACGTGTATTCCTATAAATTCTCCACAGAAATAAGTATCAGAAACTACTTGATGAATGGTCTCTCTCTACACACCAGTAAAATTCTATTGAGGTCATTAAACTAGCTCTGAACTTCACTTCTTCTGACTACAGAGCATCCTTTCAATTCACACTGTTTAAAAGCAAGAGTATCTAAAATTGCAAAAACACACACACACACACACACACACACACAAATACATCAGTGACATAAAGCAAGACCAAAATATATTGAGTGCAACACTTTCCTGTATTTTTCAGTGGCTGTTCCTTCCTTTCCCTTATCTCAGCTAAGGGAAAAAACATTACGAAAGTCTTAGTTTATAGAATTTACTTATGAAAGTAGATTTTCACACGTACAGTTTCATTCTATTACTCATCAAATTCACCACTATTTGGTTCCAACACATATGACTTTTGAGAGCGAAATATATTTTATGTGTAAAGGATCATCTACTTATTTATCCTTCATGGTTGTCATACTTCAGAAATATTTAAAATGCTAAGTAAAAACACTTTCAACATACAGATCAAGACTTTCAATGTTTAGTAAACTGAGTATTACTTAGTGTCAAATTTCTACAACTTCTGATCACATGTATTGAACAGTAGGTCTGCAAAGTGTCTTCGGAAAGCTTCACTTTGGAAATGCCCTTCTTATGAGAGTGGCAAAACCAAGTTTTGCAAAGAATATATGTTACCAAACAATAAGATTACACTTGGGCAGCGTATGTAACAAAATAGCCCTTCTCATTAACTCAAATGCATAGTTCTGCTTGCTGTACAGTCTATGAAAAATATCAAGAAGCCTCTAGATACCTGGGATACCTAGAAAGACTTCGCAAACAGATGAGTCCATACAAGGGCATATGATGCTGAGGCAGTTTATTCAAAACATTCGTTAACGGGAGCTCAAATAGGGGAGGAATCTTCTCTCTTCTTCTTCCTCTCCAGTGTTTTGCAGCAGAATTTGTGGTATTTACCCCTAAGTTCCATTATATTCAAAGAAGCAAGTATTAACATTTTACTCAAAATACTTCATCAGTTTTTAAAAAAGATACAGTACTTTAAAACAATTACAATAAACCATGTTTATTTAAGGCACATCAAACTGCATTCATACTTAAATTTTTCTTCTTCTTAGCAGGTGATGACCAAAATTCAAACTGCGGCATTATCCTCAAACTTCTGAGGTCAATTCAGATCTGTAAGTGCAAAGAACATCAGATCTACAAAAAAAAAATAATTCTAATAATGCATAAAGGATCTTCCTACAGTACTTGGAAAATCAATCCTTTTGAACTAAAGTTAAGGACACCAACCAGACTGTTTTCTCAGTTCCCATGTGTTTTCCCTGTATCTCTATGATCTCCATGGGAACATCACACGTTATGCAAGCTATTCTTTTTTCAATGTTTTAAATTAACTCATTAACCTTAATTGCAGTTTAGCATGTTTTCTTCTCCTAAAAGGGGAAGAGTGGTCCTAAATCAAATTCTCTGACTCAATCTGATCACAGCAGTGAAACTCTAGTAAATGGCCAGCATAACTGACTCTGGCAAGAACTGCGATTCTGAGATAAAACACATAAACAAAACAAACATAAGCACAAACAGAACAAAACCAACAAGAACACATAAACCTAAACAAAATTTCCAAAATAACACAAACTCTTCTCATGACCATTGTCTTTAGTTTTATCCCCAACTGAACTGCTTAGTCACAGCTCCAGAAAGCTGTCCTCTTTTCCCTCTAGGCAAAGGCTTAACTCTGTGGGGCTTGGTATTCAAGTGTTCCCTTTGTTTAGATTCCTTGCCTTCAACCCCAGCTCAGCCACGACTACCTTCAGGTCTCATATAACATCCTACGCAACTGGTGCATTTTACATTCTCACCACAGAAAGTAACGTGTCAATTGTACCTCCACACTATTAATCTAGCCATAAGGGAAGCATGTTGAAAGCAAAACTGAACAAAATGTTGAGAGAGAGAGAGAGGACAGCGTTTCTATGAAATTTGTTGTCAGCATTACAAAGGACCTATGTACTACAAAGCTATCATTAAATAGACATCTACTTAAAAGACATTTAATTACTGGATTCCTTCTTTGCATATAACCATTTTTTACTTTCTGATTTACAACTGATTTATAAAACCCGGGTCCACTTTCTCAAATAAAACTGCCTTTTCCTCTTTAGCCACAATTGAACTGACATCTTTAAGATGTTCACTTTAACCTTTACATAACTGGTACCTCCAAATACATAAAAGACAATGACAGAAGCATCAGAGATATCTAAAAACAAATTGATGTAAAACTTTTAGAGACTCTGAAAAATGATAGCAAAACTGGGAAGAGAAAAAATGAAAAAACACTGAATGATATTGCACCACAACTTTTCTAATCCTTTTCATCTCCTGTTTCTGGTGTGCTTTAAAATGCGTACAACACCAGTAGATTATTGGGCTTCCCTGGTGGCTCAGAGGGTAAACCATCTGCCTGCAATGCTGGAGACCCGGTTTCTATCCCTGGGTCAGGAAGATCCCCTACAGAAGGAAATGGCAACCCACTCCAGTATTCTTGCCTGGAGAACCCCACGGGCATGGACAGAGGAGGCTAGTAGGCTACAGTCCGCAAGGCTGCAAAGAGTCGGACACGACTGAGAGACTTCAACTTCACATCAGTAGAGTATCATCATGTGTTTAAAAATCTATAGCAATCTGGAAAAAAAAAAAAGAAATCTGGCAAAAATTTCTGCATTAAAGGTATATATCCAGCTGGTCTAATTCCTGGTGTGAGTAATCTTAAAGAGCCTGGGTTTTCATGGTTATTTGTGGCCCTGACATGCAGGCTGCTGATCATTCTTTTCCAACCAGGTATTCAACCCGTGATCCATACAGTGGATGCTGAAAATCTTAAAATACTAGACCACCAGGGCAGTGCTTTGGTTTCATTTCCTAGATGATCTGAAAATCCATCCACGTACAGTATGGACTGGTATGAACACAGCAGATGCGAAAGACTGACTAGAAACTAGTAAACTGTATAATGTAGGTGAACGTGTGATTGCTCACTTCCACTCAAACTTCAATTTCTCTGAGTGTCTGAAAATGCTCTTAATAAGGATGCTGGTAAATGAAAGATCTTGAAATCTGTTTCCTAGGGCAGTGATCCAATTTAGACTTCCTAAAATGTGCTCCTGGAATTCTGAACTTCTACCTTGGTGTTCAAACACTCATTGATGTTTTGGCACTTTTGGTTTCTACAGTACATTTTTACTACAGAAGTAAAAAGAAGAAGAAGTCTAACAGGCCTGACAAGAGTATAAGCCATACTGCCATTCCAATCACTCGATGTGCCTGTCTGAAAAGTCAAGAAATACAAATCAATAAAACGTTCACTTAAATACATTCATAGCAGAACAGTGAGACATGGAAGAGTCTTATCATCACTATTTCCTTACCAAGATAAACAACCATTTCCCACAAACTCCAAACCATAACTTTGTCCTAGAGTGACAAAGGACAATTAATGTAACCTCTCAATACATGGGCAACCAAGCAGGCCTTCATTTTGAGAATGCTTTGCAGTGAACTAAAATTCCAGTGCTTCAGCAAGCTGGCTTCAACATGCTTTACTTCTAGTAATGTACCAGCCTTGTGAGCTAATACACTCTAAAGCTGTCCGCTAAACTTCTCAATACTATCATTGTACACCCCCTTGCTTAGTAAAGTGTCATTATGGAGTGCCCACTGTTAAACCGAATTGATTTAAAAGACAAACAAACAAGGATGCAAAGAACTATAAAGTTTTTGAAAATTTAAAAAGGTTGCCATGGTGGATTCTGATTATTAACGAATATTCAAACTCATGGATACCCAGGCCTCAAAATACAGACACATGGATACACAGGTCTCACGTGTTCAACCTTCTGAGACCTAAAACTGTAAAAGATCTGGCTACTTTCATGTACAAAATATTAAAAAGCATACACACACGGTTCAGCCTCGATTTACACCTTAGTGTCTTCATCCTCAAATGCAGGGTCCTTAAACTGGATTTCATCATCATCTTCAGCATCAAAGGTATCTGTGTCACTCAGTTCCACTAAAAACACAATAAGAGCATACTCTTAAAAATGTAAAATCAAGGTGTTACTAGATTAATTGCCTATTTAAAGAAACAATACTGCATTAATACTAAAACACTGAACTGTACAAGAAATTGTTTACAAGCAGAATCAAACTTTGATTCAACAGTTTCATTCCAAGAAAAATCTTCCTAACTGCAAACACATCACAGAGAACAAACTCACAATGAAACTGCTAAAAGAAGTTCACTGCCAAGTAAGTATTGATCTGATTGCCAATTATCTTAGCATTTCTTAAACGACCTAATTGTCATCAGAATCTTCACTCTTACTTAAAAGCACATAATTTTATAATAAAGTGTACTGTAATAGAATAAGTAAAATGGCTATCATGTTCAAAATGTGAGTTTAGTACACTTCCTCTTTTTTGTTACTACCAACATATTTTCATCTCTCCAAGCTTACTAGAGGAATACTTTTGTCTTTAAAATATAAAAGGCATAGCTTTTAAAAGCACTCTCCACAAAACGCCACAACAGTAGTCTATATACGAAGAAAAACTGAATACTCCTCCATTAAAATCAACACCAGTACCATGACTGTTGTCATCGAGTCGCTAAAACCAGCTATATAATCTCTTAAGAATTGTTAAGAGGCATGCCTTTAACAACTCCTATGTGTAAGTCTGGAGTCTGTAAACGTTTCAATTCCCCACCAAAAGAATATACTGCAGGAAGATAATCCATTACTAAGTTCTTAATATACTGAAGTATTTAACACATACTTAAAGTGAATTGAAGCATATATGCAAAAATACATAAAGAGAGAGAATCCTGAAACAACTGCTTCACCTAAACACTAACTAGAAAATGCTATCAGAAGACAAGGAAATGTAAAATCTTTGATAATAACTACCGTATTCTGGAAGCTCTCCATAAGCCTTCAGACTTCTAGCTTCATCTGCACTGTACTTTAAGATTACATCTGCTTTGTTATCCTTGGAGAAGAAGAAGGAAGGATCAAAACTGGTTATGCAGAGAATCATCAGCTCTCTCATAAATTACTTTCAGATTAAACACACTTATGTGAAACCTCACCATTCTCTCACCTTCCTTCTATCATCACTTTTACGCACACACACGCACAAGTCCTCCTGATGAAGTCTGCATGCATGACAAAATAAAATATAGACTAGGAAAATGATGTATATAATGCACTGAATCAAAAGTACGAAAAGGAAACACGGCAGGGGCGGGGGGGGGGAGGGTGTGCTTTTGCAATACTGTCCTTCTTTACTCTCTAACACTGTCGTTCTAAGTGAAGATGGTATTGGTACCCAAGAGAAACCTTTCTATAACCCACAGTTCTTAAGAGTATCTTACTGATTCGAATTGTTTGTGGTGATTTAAAAAGATACCTATATTCTCCTAAAACCCGACAGGCTTGAAGTGACGTCCTTGTGTGTTTATAAAGCTCTTCTCTGTGCTTCTGATGCAAATACGCCTGAGAAGTACTGCCCTAAAAATGTTCACTTTTCTCCATTTTAAAGACGCCCAGTCACTGACAGAGGAAACAATTCTGAATGCTTACAATTAACCTAGAAGAGGCCTAAAGAAAGGCAACTGAAAATATCACAGCCATAAATCCACAGTGCAGTAGAAATCAACACTTCTCAAACAATAATGTGCACAAAAAAACATGCATGTATTGTGTTAAAACTCTGAGTGCAACTCAGTAGGGAAGAGATTAGCTAGTAACTTATTAAGATACTTCCATAGAGTGGGGGAGCTACTACTATCTTTACATTATGATTTGGGTAACAAGGGTTTGCAATTATCCACAGCAGATTAAAAATCAGAAGAGCTGTTTGTGGCTATCACTTTAAAGTCAGTACCTTAATCCCTTAATGGATTAATACAATTGTGGTTACACTGCCCGTGAAACAAAGAATTAAACTGGGAACGAACAATGTTTCTATTCCTTTCCAGGGTTATATGTAGTTAAACTCAAATAAATGGACATGAAAATGATGCACACTTAACAGATTCTATATTTTCACTCCTCACATATGAAAGATGGAAAGGTTATAAATGGCTGATCCAGATGACAAAAACATACAAAGGAAAAAAATTCAGTAAAGTTTCAGGATATAAAATCAACACACAAAACTCAGTTATAGTACTAATGTGTCCATACTACGCAAAGTAATGTACAGATTCCACGTAATTCCGATAGACATTCAAGTAGCAGTTATTTTCAGAGACAAAGCTGTATGGAACCGCAAACAATCCGAACCACCAAAGCAACCTTGAGGAAGAATAAAGCTGGAGGACACACTCTTCCTGCTTTTCAAACACAACTGTCCCAACAATATGCCTCTGGCATTTCACCAGGAATATGGACTCCTGGAACAAAACTCATCACTCAGAAATACAATTTTTCAAAGACAGTCAATTAAAACTCATGAAGGGAACCAAGATCACAGTGTAGAAAAGACAACCTCTCCAATAAACAGTACTGGGAACACAATACTTAACATAGAGTGGACGCCTTTCTTACACCAGAAACTGCCTAAAATTACCCTGAAGTACATCAGACATTTAAACACAGGCCTAAAACCCTGAAACTACTGCAAGAGAACACAGGGTAAAACTACCAAAGGCCGCTCTTGCTCTTTGCTTTTTGTATAGGACACCAAAGCCATAAGTGACACAAGCAAAACCTAGTAAGTGGAACTACATCACACTAAATCGCGTCTGCACAGAAAAGGAAATTGTCAACAAAAACTAAAAGAGACAGTGTACTAGATCGGTAAAAATATCTGCAAATGTTATGACCAATAAGGGAATAACATCCAATGGAGATAAATCCTGCCTTTTGGAGCAACGAGGATGAAACTGGAGGGTAGTGTGCTAAGAGAAACAAGTCACACAGAGAAGGCAAACACTGTAGGACGGACCTCATGTACATGTGGAATCAAGACTGAAGACAAACTAAGCAAAGTTCAGGGATGCTCCTAACCTCTCAGCTTTGAGTCACCTGGATTTTCTGCACAAGCCTGAAACGAAAGGCTATCAGTCGCCTGGCTTAGGATCAAAGGCATACCACTGCAAGCACAGGGCCTAAAGGCCGAGGGTGAGAGGCCTGCTGGTTTTTAACGAAACCTCAAACACGGGCTGTCTGTGATGTTATAAAGGAGCATCCAGTGGCCACAGGCAAGGAAAAGATACATGCCGTACACAATCTGTTTCAGAAATCACTCAACAAACGACGGCAGGAAAACCGCCCTGGGAGAAGAAATCGGATCTCCCGGCTCACCATGTTATATTTGCATTTTCGAGTTCTCAAAACAGAAACAAGAAAGAACACGGAACGTACAAAGAAAAAGGAAAATGTGTTCGCTCACGTACCAGAAAACACGTAGTCAACACGAAGCATGACTGAGAAAGCCAAGAAGCTGGACTTAACAGAGACATTACCTCCGGTAGCATATGTAAAAAGACGACAAGAAACTGTCGGCATAATGTGCTTTTAAATGTGAGGAATATTTCACTAGAGAATCAAGACAAACATGCTCTTTAAAAGAAAACTAGTGGCGATACAAAAGTCTCTTTAATCACTAATAGAACAATCACACCAAAAAAATCAACAAGGAAACAGAAGACTGAAATTTACAAATCAGAACATCTTAATTATTTACAGAAAACATGCCTTGATAATAGACTAGAGAGAGAAACATGACCTGATAAAAGAATTATTTCACTTCAAATTTAATTGAGCACACCTGATGGGTTTGACACAGAAGTCCAAAGGATTTCTGTCCCACAAGTCTTACTACAAACCCTGAGCTCATAGCGGGCAACTAACAAGTAGTTTTTTTTAAGTATTCATCTCAGATTTATAACATACACTCTACATTACCTAGTCTACGTCTTACCCTTCTCCTACAAGCCAAAAAACCCTCTTTGGAGATTAGAGGTTTTGCCTGACTTAACTGCATCATCTTCCAGCAGTGATTTCTCAAACTTCGATTTGAGACCTTTAAATTTTAAAACCGCAACTGAGAACCCAAGATAAATTGCTACATTTTTCCTTTAATGAGTGAAAATGCTAATGAAAATCACTCTCCTATGCTACTGCTCTATTTCAGCAAAGGTCAGTTTACAAAAATATTTAAAAACAAAATGTGCGGAGTCCTCTGGTGGCCCAGTGATAAGGATTCAGGGCTTCCTCAGCAGTATTCTGGGTTCAATCTCTGACTGGGGATCTAAGATCCCACGAGCTGCTGCGCCATCAAAAATTAAAGGAAAAAAAAGTGAAAGGAAAATGAATAATCTAGCTCTGTGAAATATGTATCATACAATATGAAGATACCTTCTCATTTTACTGCAGAATACTGAAAACGTCAGCCTGCACCATAATCACTAAAAACCTAGCACAGAGCCCTGACTACACCTGGACTTTACAGAAGGACAGAAGGATGAGCTGTAGTATTTATCCAAAATTCTAAGAGAATATTTATTACTTATTATATTTAAAATAAAGAAAGAAACAACCAGTCTGCCCACAAAACACATGTACCGTCAGTCAGTCAGAACCCTATCATCTTCAACATTGTGGATCATGACAAATTTTGATGCCAGAAGGATGAGAAACGTAACGGGCTAGAACAGGTCAAATGCATTTTATTACATCATCTAAATACTGCTATTAATGATTCTTAAATTCAAGATTATAAATTTACACGTACTTCTTACCTGATAGTCTCGAAGACCAATCAGTATAATATCTGAAGTATTTATCCAAACCTATAAAAGAAAACTCATGGTATATTATATGTAAAATGCAAGCAATAGTGTTCAATGTTAAGCAATACTTCATACAAAAAATGTAATTCATTCGGTCTGTGAAAAATATCTACTGATGAATTAGGGCAAAACTACACATGAGTGTGTGTGTGTGCTGGGTGTGCATGTGCATGTATGTATTATCTGTGTGTGTGCTCATGCCTGAGCCTTTGAATGTACAAGAGCATAGTTCTTTGTCACGTGAATTACTTTATTCCCAAATCACTCTGGACATTTTCAGTTCTTTTAAACAAATGAAAATAAGTCATCTACACAAATATAGTCATCTAGTTACCAATCGACATCAATTCAGGTTCCCAAACCACTAACTGGAAAAGAAGAACTCAAGAGAACAAAACTGTTCTTTAATCCAAAAAATTAGGGCTGAAGGAACTTCTAAACAAAATGGTCAATCAACGTGCCAAAATTACTAAAGAAGATGCTCTATCATGTTCCAATTTCAAATGTTCCTAACACCACATACGGCTGTTCCCACAAAGCAAAGTCTTACCCAGGACCATACGTTAGATTTAATTAACAATTAGACTTGCTGTTGGCTGAAAAATAATTTCCAGGTGTTTTATTTTTCTTTCTTTCTTTCTTTCACGGCTTACCATTTTTGTTAAGAGTCTAGGCCATTTGTTCCATACGGAATTTGTCTGTTTCAAGAGCAAACATTTCTGGCATAAGTCCAGTCTAGGTATCACAAATCATTCTTTCTAAATCTAAGTCCTATTATTAAAGTTATCAAGCATTTTCTAATTTTATGCATTTATATTGCCATGTAAATCACTATTCTTGAAGTCTTCAAGAATTCACCAGATTCAGTCACTTGGAAGCACAGATAAATGTTTGAAAGGTAAGCTTTGGACTAAAGGAAAATATACCTCCACACTCACCGTTTTTCTCAAGCTTCCTCGGATATGACATATCCTTGTCACGCCGTCAAAGCACACTGCTTCCAATCGTGCATTTCCCAACATTTTGGTTACCTGGGCATACTCTTAGGAAGGGGCAAAAAAGAAAAAAGCAAAACAAAACCATAACATGCTGTCCAATGTTTCTTAAGATGCAACACATTTGTTATCAAGCTGGTAACTTCACTGTTAGTGCTAACTTTAGACCAAAGCATAATTTAAAAAAGAACAAAAGGTTCAAGTATGACAACACATGAGAGCTGTCTCAGGGGACATACATTAATTTTATCCACAAAAATGGGAGAACTCTTAAGTCTCTCAAGCAGTCTCTTTCAGCTAAACTTATCCATTGATCCTCATGTTTTCTTGAGCAAGTAAAAGTTGACAAAAGTGAAGCAGCTGATACAAAATCACAAATGTTATTTCCACGAAAAGCTATCGCTACTGGGTATATTTATGTCACCCACTAATTTGAGAAAACAAGTTCAGTCTTTGTCTTCACGACTGCATGCTCTACCTTTGGACACCAAAGCGGCTCATTTCAGACTGCGCCATACATGCTGGCTTAGCAACCTCTCACGCTGCGTATTTGCAAAATCTTGCCTCTCCTTTCCCTCATTAACTCTACTGAAAATCAACAGCAGGCTGATCATTAACGAACATTTGCTTGAGAACACGCTGATGCTTATTCTAAAGTCCTTACGGTAGTACTTCAAGATAAAGCGTCAAATACTTCAAGACAATTATATCTAAGCATAGTCAAGAGGCCACCAGATTCTACTGTCAGTTGAAGACACTGACATAAGCATTAGCCAGCACGGGATGACGTCTTCTTGACTTTATAAAGGACAAACGCAGGCATCAGAACAGAGAAAGAAACAGGTAGTTAATATAGAGCGGGTACATTACTAAATGTTGACTAAGGACAAGCGTCAAAGTGACAGCCATCACAGCCACGATATTAAAGGCGCCTGCTCCTGGACCTTTCAGGTACGATATAAATAAAGTTCCTGATGATTATACCGTGGAAGTGAGAAACAGATTTAAGGAACTAGATCTGAAAAGCAGAGTGCCAGATGAACTATAGACAGAGGTTCGTGACATTGTACAGGAGACAGGGAGCAAGACCATCCCCAAGAAAAAGAAATGCAAAAAAAGCAAAGAGGCTGTCGAGGAGGCCTTCCACATGACTATGAAAAGAAGAGAAGTGAAAAGCAAAGGAGTAAAGGAGAGATATACCGATTTGAATGCAGAGTTCCAAAGAATGGCAAGGAGAGAGAGGAAAGCCTTCCTCAGCAATCAGTGCAAACAAAGAGAGGAAGATAACAGCGGGGGAAAGACTTCGTCAGGACAATTAGAGATACCAAGGGAACATTTCATGCAAAGACGGGCTCCAGAAAAGGCAGAAATGGTATGGGCTGAGCAGAAGCAGAAGATATTAAGAAGAGGCGGCAAGAATACACAGAACTGTACAAAAATGACCTGCCGACCCAGATAATCACGAAGGAGTGATCACTCACCTGGAGCCAGACATCCTGGAACGTGAAGTCAAGAGGGCCTTAGGAAGTATCACTACAAACAAAGCTAGTGGAGGTGATGGATTTCCAGCTGAGCTATTTCAAATCCTCAAAGATGCTGCTGTGAAAGTGCTGCAGTCAATGTGCCAGCAAATTTGGAATACTCAGCAGTGGCCACGGGACAGGAAAAGTCACTTTTCTTTCCAATCCCAAAGAAAGGCAATGCCAAAACTGCTCAAAGTATCGCACAACTGTTCTCATCTCATCCTCTAGCAAAGTAATGCTCAAAATTCTCCAAGAAAGGCTTCACCAATACATGAACTGTGAACTTCCAGATGTTCAAAGGTGGCTTTATAAAGGCACAGGAAGGGAGATCAAATTGCCAACATCCACTGGATCACGGAAAAAGCAAGAGAGTTCGAGAAAAACATCTATTTCTGCTTTATTGACTATGCCAGAGCCTTGGACTGTGCCGATCACAACATACTGTGGACAATTCGAAAAAGTTGGGAATACCAGCCCACCTGACCTGCCTCTTGAGAAATCAGTACGCAAGTTAGGAAGCAACAGTTAGTGGTGCATATGGAACAACAGACTGGTTCCAATTAGGAAAAGGAGCACATCTAGGCTGCACACTGTCAACCTGCCTATTTAACTTCTATGCAGAGTACATCATGAGAAATGCTGGGCTGGATGAAGCACAAGGTAGAATCAAGACTGCCCGGAAAAAATTCAATAATCTCAGATATGCAGATGACATCACCCTTGAGGGAAGATCCTCTTTATGAGAGTGAAAGAAGAGAGTGAAAAAGTTGGCTTACAGCTAAACATTCAGAAAACGAAGAACATGGCATCCACTGCCACCACTTCATGGCAAATACACAGGCAACAGTGGAAACAGTGGCTGATTTTAGTTCTGGGGGCTTGAAAACCACTGTAGATGGTGACCGTAAGCATGAAATAAAAAGACGCCTGGATGGAAAGGTACAACCAAACTATCCAGCATATTAAAAAGCAGAGATATTACTTTGCCAACAAAGGTGCATCAGGCAAGGCTACGGTGTATCCAGTAGTCATGTATGGGTGTGTGAGAGAGGACGGTAAAGAAGGCTGAGTGCTGAAGAACTGATGCTTCTGAATTGTGGTGTTGGACGAGACTCTTGAGAGTCCCTTGGACTGCAAGGATATCCAACCAGTCCATACGAAAGGAGATCAGTCCTGGGTGTTCACTGGAAGGACTGATGTTGAAGCTGAAACTCCAATACTCTGGCCACCATGATGTGAAGGGTTGACTCATTTGAAAAGACCCTGATGCTGGGAAAGATTGAGGACAGGAGGAGAAGGGAACAAGAGAGGATGAGCTGGTTGGATGACATCACTGACTCAAGGGACATGAGTCTGGCTAAACTCCAGGAGCTGGTGATGGACAGGGAGGCCTGGCTTGCTACAGTCCACGGGGTTGCAAAGAGTTGGAAATGACTGAGCGACTGAACTGAACTGAACTGCTCCTTGGAAGAAAAGCTATGACAACTCTAGACAGCATGTTCAAAGGCAGACATATTACTTTGATGACAACGCTCTGTACAGTCAAAGCTCTAGTTCTTCCAGTAGTCATGTATGGATGTGACAGTTGGGACCATGAAGAGGGCTGAACGCCAAAGAGTTGAAGTTTTTCAACTGTAGTGCTGGAGAAGACTCTTGAGAGTCCCTTGGGCAGCAAGGAAATCAAATCAGTCAACCCTAAAGGAGATCAACCCTGAACATTCACTGCAAGAACTGCTGCTGAAGCTCCAATACTTTGACCACCTGATGCAAAGAGTCGACTGCAAGGAGAACACCCTGATGCAGGAGGGAAAGCAGGAGGCTAAGAGAAGAGGACACCAGAAGATGAGACGGTTGGATGGTATCACAGGTTTCAAGGGATATGAGCCTAAGCAAACGCAAGGGTATTGGAACGACAGGGAACCCAGGGGTACTGCCGTTCACGGGGTCCCGCAGGGTCACAGACATGGCTTAGTGACTGAGAAACAGCTCCACCAAAGAGATCCTTGTCTCATCTCTCATTATCCTGAAAGGTAAATGGGATTCAAACTGTGGACAGTCTCTTGGATCACAGGCCATGAATCCAGCTTAGTACTCAGGGCTGCTACACGGGAGAAAAGAACAAAGAAAAGATAATGATACTTTCAAAACAAGCTCTGAAATTTTCACAGACTTCTAACGTAAGGAAAACATATGAAGGTCAAGGACCAGACTATCTTTAGCCACACATCATGTTTCAAATAATCAATAAAAATATTTGTGTTTGTGCCTGAGCATGTCTCTGTGTGTGTGTGTGTGTGTGTGTGTGTGTGTGTGTGTGTGTGTGTGTGTGTTTAGTGACTTGCACTATGCAGGAATAACTACATGGCTTTATTATGAAGTGCTGGAGATGACTGAAACAAATGGATATGAATGGTATTGATACACCAGCTCAACAACAGTGAGCAGAATTTTCAATGTAGAGACTTGTTTGCATAAGACCTGAACAATATGTTAACTTCAATTCATTTCAACATCCACAGATGGCTCCTGGCTATTCCAGAACAGGGGTCTGCCCAGTGTCTCAGCCATGAAGAATCCACCTGCAAACGCAAGAGACAAAGGAGGCATGCACTAGACTTCCGGGCCAGGATGAGCCCGTGGAGAAGCAAATGGCAACACACTCCAGTATTCTTGCCTGGAGAATCCTTTGGACACAGGAACCAGGTGGGCTACAGTCCCTGAGATCTCAAAAGAGTCAGAGATGACTTAGCCCAAGCAATGGGGCTACAACAGGGTACCTTCCAAGTGACAGTAAAAGCTAAGGTTAAATTTCCTGTGACCATGCTACTGCAGTTGCATAGGAGCAAGGCTTCACTCTTAGGAGATGGAATATTCAGGGCCAAAGTCCATAACTGTATGTAACTAGACCCGCCTATAAGAAAGTTTAATATGTTAGGAGGACTTCGACTAAGGAGGCAAGAATATACAGTGGAAAAAAAGACAACCTCTTTAACAAGTGGTGTTGGCAAAACTGGTCAACCACTTGTAAGAGAATGAAACTAGAACACTTTCTGACACCATACACAAAGATAAACTCAAAATGGATTAAAAAGATCTAAATGTAAGACCAGAAACTATAAAACTCCTAGAGGAGAACATAGGCAAAACACTCTCCGACATAAATCACAGCAGGATCCTCTATGACCCACCTCCTAGAATATTGGAAATAAAAGAAAAAGAAACAAATGGGACCTAATGAAACTTAAAAGCTTTTGCACAACAAAGGAAACTATAAACAAGGTGAAAAGACAGTTCTCAGGTTGGGAGAAAACAATAGCAAATGAAGCAACAGACAAAGGATTAATCTCAGAAATATACAAGCACCTCTCACAGCTCAATTCCAGAAAAGTAAATGACCAAATCAAAAAGTGGGCCAAAGAACTAAACAGACATTTCTCCAAAGATGACATACAGATGGCTAACAAACACAAGAGAAGATGCTCGGCATCACTCATTATCAGAGAAATGCAAATCAAAACCACAATGAGGTACCACTACACGCCAGTCAGGATGGCTGCTATCCAAAAGATAATAAGCAGTAAATGCTGGGGAGGGTGTGGAGAAAAGGAAACCTTCTTACACTGTTGGTGGGAATGCAAATTAGGACAGCCGCTATGGAGAACAGTGTGGAGATTTCTTAAAAAACTGGAACTAGAACTGCCATGTGACCCAGCAGTCCCACTTCTGGACATACACCCGGAGGGAATCAGGTCTGAAAGAGACACATGCACCCCAATGTTCATCACAGCGCTGTTTATTATAGCCAGGACATGGAAGCAACAGAGATGTCCATCAGGACAGGAATGGATAAGGAAGCTGCGGTACATATACACCATGGAATATTCCTCAGCCATTAAGAAGAATTCATTTGAATCAGTTCTAATGACATGGATGAAACTGGAGCCCATTATACAGAGTGAAGAAAGCCAGAAAGAAAAAGACCAATACAGTATACTAATGCATATGTATGGAATTTAGAAAGGTGGTAACGATAACCCTATATGCAAAAGAGAAAAAGAGACACAGATGTACAAAACAGCCTTTGGGACTCAGGGTGGGAATTTTTGAGAGAACAGAATCGAAACATGTATATTCTCAAGGGTGAAACCGATCACCAGCCCAAGTTGGATGCATGAGACAAGTGCTTGGGCCTGGTGCACTGGGAAGATGACCCAGAGGGATGGGGTGGAGAGGGAGGTGGGAGGGGGGATTGGGGTGGGGGAATACATGTATATCCATGGCTGATTCATGTCAATGTATGGCAAAAAACCACTACAATATTGTAAAGTCATTAGCCTCCAGCTATTAAAAATACATTAAAAAAACAAATCAAACAAACAAACAAAGTGTTAGGAGCAAAATGTGCGTGCTCCAAAAGAAAGAAGAAAACATTGAACATTAGTGAGTCTAAGTAAAAAAAAAAAAAATATGGCAGGTGCACTCATATTTCAAATCCTCTGTGGGCTTAGCCAAGTATGAAAGGGGAAAAAGTAAGTGCTTCAGTCAGTCATTTCACTCTCATTTTAGTCTGCACTTACTTAAGAGATAGTCAATTATTCTGGTAATTTATTAAATATGATCATGCACAAGTGACATTGGAGTACTGAGGGGCTGAGGTCTTGGCATGGATTTCTCATAGTCTACTGAAAAATGAGTACAAGAGTAGGCAACTTTCAATGTTGGCAGCCAGGCTTACTCTCCTCTAAACACTACAATTCGCTGTCATTTACACCATGGTTATCCACAGAATAAAAAGAGGACACCTTGTTTACAGAAATGCCACATTATGAACCTGCAT
The DNA here is from genome assembly GCA_020226045.1 of Muntiacus reevesi. Lineage (NCBI taxonomy): Eukaryota > Metazoa > Chordata > Mammalia > Artiodactyla > Cervidae > Muntiacus > Muntiacus reevesi. Next base: position 3,766,105 of record JAGTXV010000429.1, on the reverse strand, counting down.
GAGAAATAGTGCAAAATAAATTAATACCAAATTTCTGGCGAAATACAGGGCACCGTAAATGTGGAAAAGCTGGAGATACGAGGGGCTTCCGTGGTGCCTCAGTGGTAGGGAATCCACCTGCCAATACAGCAGACGCTGTTCTGACCCCTGGTTCTGGATGAACTCACATGCCTCCGAAAGACAGAGCCCCTGTGCCACAGCTATTGCGCCTGTGCTCTACAGCCTAGAAGCCGCAACTACTGAGTCCATGCGCTGCAACTACTGAAGCCTGCTCTCCCGAGAGCCTCTGCTCCACAAGTGGAGAGGCCACCCCGATGGGAAGCTCGTGCATTGCAGCTACAGAGCAGCCCCTGCTCTCCTCAGCTAGACAAAAGCCCATGCGCAGTAAAGAAGGCCCAGCACAGCAAAAAAACTAAAACAAAAACAAAAACACATAAGCAGATGAAAATCATTTAGATTACGGAAAACAAGGGAGTTATGAGACGACTCCTCAGGATTATGACTAAGACATGTTTCAGATCAAACTCTGACATTCACATTCCTAGAAAAGGCATAAGTAACTAAACAATTCTTACCTTGTCCATCTTCTTTAAAGACTAGGTCTCTATTTTCATATTTATTCTCCTGCTTACCCTTACGCCTGTTTCTGCCTCCTTTACCTAAGTGATTAAAAAGTGAATAAAAATTGAAATCTAATCATCTGTAAAATAGTTTACAAACTCAACTGTAAAATAAAACAACATAAGGTTTGAAAATTTACAAAAATACAGGGAAACAAACAGGTTATCATTTAAATAGCAGTAAAATATTAACAGACCTCAAAAGAGATTTACAATTTAACCTAATTTGCTTGCTGATTAGCCACTTACAAGTTGCCAATGACGTTCTTCCAAACCGCCTAACAGCTAATATTATCAACCACATAACACATTACCAGAGATAACCATTAGCATTTTTATTACCCATGTTTTCCAATTAAACCTGCATTCTATCCATTCTCTTCCACAATTTACTTTCAAATTAATAAACCAAGACTACGCCATATATTTGTAAAGGATTGAAAGCTGAAAAGTCATATGTGGAAACGTCTTCAGTTTGCCATGAGTTAGTAGCTGGTTTAAAAGTCCCACAGAAGGAAGACGGGAGCCACCCAAGGCTGGAGTGAAGCCTAGGAAGATGACATTAACAAAAGTGTATTGAACATCTATTATGCACCAAGCTGTACTAAGTCAGCATTCATAAAGTCAGTCCTGTTCTCTTCAGGATACACAACCGAATGTGGGCATCTGAAACTTCATTCCTAAAAACAGAGGAGGAAACAAGGAATGTATGGAAATGCACAATTTTTTGTAAGCTAAAAATGAATTAATTAGACTAGAAAAAAAAAACAACAAGTAGGAGTGGTTTGTAAATTACCTAACACATTATGGAAAAGAGGTTTCTAGAGTTTCCCTGAATAGTTAGCAGTAAAACATTTGCTTGCTAGAGAAAGGCTGTGCCACTTGGTGTGGGGAATGGAGAGAGCACTGAACTCAAAGGTGAAAAATCTGACCAAATGTGGCAAACGTTAAGCAAGCCTTGAGAGCTAAAATGAAGTGTCAGGAATGAATAATGAAGAGAGGTTTGCTGTGCAATGTGAAATGTGGTGCTATTCTGAAGGAGATAGTCTCACTCCCAGCAGTTACAGTTTGCCAGGAGGCATTACAAGGATATTAAACATGACACAAGAACAACTCAGGTCTGTAAAAAGGAGAATTCAAGGACTGACTGTCCCAGTGCCCTGCTTCAGTTAGCTTCGAAGTACCGTTTTGCAAGTTACCAGCAAAATAACTGTCAAATCTGGCTATCGGTGACCTCTCTGACTCAAAATAAAGACAAAGAGAAATACACAGTGCCAGCACCTATTTTACTGGTAAGAAGGCTGAACACGTTGGGATATGTGTGCATTCTAAAGGAGGTTAAGGTTTGTGACAGGTAGAAGAAAGTAAACTGGCAGACATGAACCTAAACGTGCAAGAACGTTTTGCCTTCGTGTCTGCAAAGCAGTATTTTCACCAGTAGTCAAGCGTGCAGAAAGTAAACTACTGACAAGTATCTAACAGACCCAAAGAAAGAATCAGTGTGTCTGGCGACAGCTAAGGAGAGTCTTCGGAAGGGATGAAGGCCTCAGGGAACGAAGCCTCAGCTGCCCAGTAGCCTTCTGCCAGTTTACTAACGGCCAGCAGTTAAACTGGCATGAATCCAAAACTAATCGTGTATTAACCTCCGTGTAAACCTGACAAAAGCGGAGAGGAAATTATGCCGCTATGTCTACAGAGCGGGAGGAAGCAGGAGCAGCTTCTCGCTCCTATGTGGACTGTGGAGTCTGCTCAAAGCCCTCAGCCAACCACATGAAGGAGAAACTACCACTGACCGGCAGAGCAAACCCTGGTGCCGGAAACCGAGTCATTACCTTTATTCTTGGGCATAGCTGCAAGGGCAGGCTCACTGATCCAAGCAGCTTCCCGTGCCGCTGCCGCTGGCAGGTAATCCTCCGAGGTTTCCAAGGACCTAAGCTACACCCTCCGAAGGGAGAACTGCCGAGAAATCGGCACACAGCCACGCTTAGCGGCAGCAAAATGGCGACCCAGCCAGGGTCACGTGATTGACGTCACTATCCCCGCCTCTGACGCTACCGTTCTAGCCTCCCAGCACAGTCTCTTCCGCCCTACGGAGCACGTGTAGTCCAAACCCACTGACGTCCTGGTTGTCAACAAAGTGAGGGGCGCTGTGACAGATTGCAATAGAGAGGGATAGATTTTTGGAGAACAGGGCGCTGAGCCAGATGTGTCAATATAGTGGAGACCGCATGCATCTCCCCAAATAGAAACCGCTTGAGCGACTCAAACTACTGAGTAGACTTTTGCTATTTTGTAGTAAGTGCTCTTGACCTTTTGTTCTCTGATCGTTTCTTCCTTTGAAATGTATCTGTTGTCTTCCTTCTTGGAGAAACAAATTCCATCAGGATGCTTCTGTTAGAAATATGGGCATAGTACAGTGGTGGAAGAATTAAAGAGAAAGCGTATATATGTCTCTCAAAAGATTGAGCCGAGGATCATTACAGACCCCTCTCTTAGGTCCACCAAGGTTGGTGTATCCAGATGTCATATCCAATGTCGGATGGGTAGAATAAAGTTTAAAGTTAGTGTAAACAAATAAAATAAATGGATAAAGAATAAAATTTTAAAATATCAAAAACTTTCTCTTCAGAAATCAAATGTTCAGGATTGTTTTTCATAGTGATGGAAGTGATGGATATTTTCACCTATTTACGAATGAGGATACATTTGGGACTACGGATTACTTTGCTTGAACTTTATGCAAGACGCCCTACCTTTTGACATGATAAACCAATAGTGTACATGTGCTTTAACCACTAAAGATGTCACTCTTGATCGACTTAAGCAAAGACGTCAAAATCTACTGCAGTTGTCCATCAGCAGTGCACGCTTGAGAAACTCTGGATGGGAAAACAAGATGAAGCATTTCTGTGCTTGGATCTATGGGTCCCTAGATGGTTAAGATGAATATGGAAATCAAAACCTAAGTCATTCCACATTCTTGCCTAGAGCAACGCTAAAATCACTTGCTTTCAATCCCTGTTTGTTTGTTGTTGTTTTTTTTCTTTTTCTTTTTGATTATCAGGAATGTGTTACCAAGTTACATGTTTCACTACATATATTTTCTACTCTAAAGAAGGTTGTATATGTACTGGCTCTGCCCTACGTCTGCCTCTAAGTCTCCTCTCAAAACTGTGTGAAAGACCATTTCCAGCCTGTGGTCTTCAAGTATCCTGAACTTATGCTTTTCTATTTATACTATTAATTATTTATTGATAGTTTTCTCAACAATACTATGATTTCCCTCACTTTTGCTTTCTTTCTTGTTTTGCCTCAAGGTCCAAACGGTGTATGGAAAGTTGCTCTCCTACAATCAATGAGCCCACAGAGCAAGGATTGACAATTGATACTTTTTAGCAGAATTGAGGGCTTCCCTGGTAGCTCAACCAGTAAAGAATCCACTGCAATGCAGGATACCCAGGTTTGTTTCCCAAGTTTGAAGGATCCTCTGGAGGAGGAATAGGCTACCCACACCAGTATTCTTGTGCTTCCTTCATGGCTCAGATGGGAAACGATCTGACTGCAATGCGGCCAACCTGTCTTCCACCCCTGGGGTTGGGCAGATCCCTCGAAGAGGGCGGAGCAACCCACTCCAGTATTCTGGCCTGGAGAATACCTGTGGACACAGGACCTTG